>CM055404.1:50649819-50666608 GCA_029228625.1 Pseudolycoriella hygida | reverse complement strand
ATTTTTATTTAATTTCTATTCTAACATTATAGCATTAAATTTAATAAATTACCAATTTGGTGTCTGGTCTTTCAACGTGACTTAAATAGTATTTGATTGGAGTGAAATTTTCTACCTTTTCTAACTTAAATTTTTTGCCCTTGGCAAGAAACCAATTAGCTAATACAGCCACTCGTTCATCATCGGCAGAAGCATAGCCTAATGAATACCGCTGTTCTCTTTTATTTTTTTTTTTGTTGAGAAAAATGAATCCTAACACTTGTCCATATAAGATTTTTTTCTTTTCAAACCTGAACTTACACCAGTCACCTACGCTCACTATTCGTTGGTCTGACGATTGAACGTTTGTTTGAGCCAAGGCTTGACCTTTGGCAGCCTTTCTCCCTTGAAATCGGATTACTCTGTCATTACTCAACTTGTCGTACTCACCGTTCAAAAGCCAACAGAACGATTTTTTTTAACGAAACAATATCACCATTTCCATTGGTTACCAAGAAATAGTGCTTTTCAGCAGATTCTGAGAAGTACAAAAAAGACATTTTAAATTCAATGTTTTGAAATTTACCTGTGATTCTTTCATGTTACCTTTTACGTTGGTAAACTCTTTAAGGTTTAAGGATCCTCCGTGAGATTCCAAAACTTTGCTGATATCTTCGGGATTTTTTTTTCGTTCATCAGTCTCATCCTCATCCGAGCCATCGTCTCCATCCTGCTGTTCCTTCTGATTTTCATTCGAATTCTGCATGTCTAAATCCTGGTCGAACTCACTATCGCTGACATCGTAGTCGTACTCGTCTTCGAAGAACTCGTCATCAGCGTCGATGTCAACACGTTCTTCGGGTTTAAGACGAATAGATGAAAGTCGGCAAGCAAAGATTGACTTTCCTACAGCGATTTGTACGGCTTTCTTCTTTCGTTGAGGACGCTTCATTTGAATACCAATTTCTGTGGTATCTTTCAATGCGTCACTTTTGGCTTTGTTTACGCTACTATAAATTTCTTCAACTGTAGGTAACTCGTGAAAAGTAAATTTTTTTGTATTTAATCGTGGAAATCTGAATGAAGAATTTAAGTCTGCCATGGTTTCTTGAGAAAAATCGATACGTCTTACCTTGTAGAGCATTTCTAGCAAGGTGAAGTTTATAGATGTCCAATAAGTTGATGTTAGCGATCTTAGGCTTCGAAAAAATTCTTCACACGTCTGGCTGCCCATGAGTACCGTCACAAATTGTTCATCCTGACCAGCAGCTTTTAGCCTAATAATTGTGTTGATGAGGGAATGTCCATTTAATTCAATGCAGGCATAACTGTTGTATGTAATAAAGTTTTTCAGGCTGAACTTCTCATGCTCCACTAACCAAATACGCCAAATCCTCAAGAAAAATATAGTGTACCACAAATGGTAAACTCGTTCTAAAGGTGTTAAACTTTCGTCAAGGTAGGATCTGAAGATATTTTCCATTAGGCTGATATAAATTGAAGTTCCACGCGACGCATGTACACAATCTTTTAGACACGAGCGTACTAGAGGGTTCATAATCTTCAGCACAGGTTTGAAATCCATTTTATCTTGCGGACCAACCCACGACCGTCACGTCTTCTGATTGTAGCATTTTTTCGGTACGAGTCCAACGTTTCAGTACATGGCCTGTAGTAAATTTATTGTCGGTGCCAAAGAGCTGAAGGCAAAATGACGGTGCTTGAATATGTAACGCCCGAGACATCACCGTATAAACGTAGTCAGATTTCGGATTGTTTAATAACGAATTCAGCATCTTCGCCACATTCTCAGCCGTAAATGAAAACTGAATGGGCATACCATCGGAGTCCATTGGTAAAACGAGACCAACAATTTGATCTGTAGATTCATCGTATTGTATCTTGTTGACAATTTTTGTAGCGTCTTCACTCATCCAAACCTGAAGAGGTAGCTTCCATTTCACTAGAAAATTTTTCATTTCTTTGACTTTAACGCTTCCTTCAATAATGCAATGGTTTGACGATTGTATTGCCTTCTTAACAGTAGCAACGGACGACAAATGCAAATTAGCTGATAACGTACAGATAGGTGCAAAATTGTTTCAGCTTCTCGTCGTATTTATCAATGTGTCCGTGTTTTGTGGCCTTTTTTTTGTCAACAACCTCCCATATTCTTGTAAGAAATTCGCTCGCATTTTGAGTGTCCGTTCTTGTGGAGTCTCCATTCATTCGGAAGTTTTGTAACAGCTGCCTCAAATACCGATTTTCATTGGACAGCTTACTCATCAGCACGGCAGCACCCGAAGTTAATTCATAGAAATTGATTATCAGTGTTTGTTTGGAGTCGAGAACATTCTCCAGCTTGTTCATTTGTAGTTGCTTATATTTAGTGATTCCGGTCGTAAATACTCTTTTAGGATTGACAACGTGACAAGTACTTAAATCATGTTGTCTGTAGCATTTCCCGAATCCGAACGCTCCGCAAGATTTGAATTTTCATAAATAAATTCGATACTATTCATGTCAATCACATGTGAATCGTTACCGTTTTTATTATCGTCACTGACTTCTATAATCGTTACCATGTCCTTGTCCACTTGCATGGCCGTCAACATTGGTTTATTTTGAGTTTGATTTGGTGGCCGCAATAAAATCCGTCAATTTCGTAGTGATCGTACCAGTAGCATAAGCAGGTGTATGAATCTTGGTCAAATGTCGCAACATGTTCGAAGTAATGGAATTATTTTTCTTTCTGGTTATGTACACCTTAACCTTTTCTCCGCAGACGCAAATTATTTCAGCTCCGTAGGAATTTCCTTCCTTCGATTGTAGTAGGTTGAGTTCAGCAATGCTGAAGCTATCGATTCTGTTGGTTTTGCAGAAGCTTCTAATCGTCTTTTGAATGCTCTGCATAAGCACCTCTTTCACATTGTTCACAGGATGTTCTTGAAATTTGTCTCGCTTTTTCGAAAGTGTTTCTAAGCCCAAAACATTCGATGCTGCTGGCATGCTAGCGGTTGAGTGTTTCTTATGTACATGATCAGATTTTTTATTGATCATCAAATACTTTCCATGCTCAACCATTTGACTTAGAAGGCGCTTATGTCCAAGTTTCAGTTTCACTTCACACTCTTTTTCCAAGTCGCCCACGTCGTCACTAGTTATTGTGACAAAAGTTGCTAATCGGTCGAACCCTGTATCAACGAGTAGTTTTCGTAACAAGTCCGGCATTGGTCCGAAAACATCTTCGGGGAAAAATGTGAAGAAACTGTTGTCATCAACCGCGGCAGCGGTATTGATTGCAGTAGTCGGATCCATGACAAGACCCGTCTGAAAATAACGTACAGGTTTTCTAATGCATACCTGAAGTATGAACGTTCAATTCGCTCACCGCTAAGGTTGTCTCGTTGACCATCGAAAGTACTACACCTCGTCCACCATCCAAAGGACAACACGTCGTCGACAATTCAAAGTACGATCAGATATCGAGCAATATATCTCACAAATTGGCCTGTACATACCAAATTACAAAGTTTAAAATTAAAACCACCAAAAATGTGAACAAAATACGCCGATTGCAATCAGTTGCTTCGAGAAGTAAAAACGTCTCGGATGAATCGTGACGATCAATGAGCAATGCAACAACCGACGTGAAAAAGTTACATTACTAACCACGACGTAAAGTCTCACCGTCCCGTCAGAATCCGACAAATTAGATAAGATTCGGGCTTCTAAATTCACCTGTATCGAATTGCAAGTTTTAAAATTAAAACTAAAAGATATAACAAAAAAAACAAAATAAAATACGCCGACCACAGTCACATTTCATTCAGCCATATATGCACATCAAATGCGTTGTGACTGACAATGCCTCGGACAATGCGAACTTGTGACCAACCGTCGATATTATTATGCTTTTTTGTTTAATATTGATGCAAAGACTACAGAGCCAAATCGAAGAAAATACCAACGTCTTTTTGCTTATTAAATTATAAATTTGAAAGCGAATTTGATATCACATTTAATTAAATTCGAGGCTCGTCAAAAAATGTTTAACACACCGTCCGTCCTTATCACATATCCCTTCCAAGTTTCAGTTGTTTTGTGCCGTACTTTATTGTTATCATTACGCTTGACAATTAAGCGCTCGGAGACCCATCTCTTGCATTTTTTAAGATGACAATTTAAATTCAACGTGCTCACGGCCGGCGGATAATTTTAAATAGAAGCTTCAGTTTCTCCTGTTTTTTTTCTGTTTTTTTTTTTTGTTTTTCTTTATTTTTTCCTTGTTTTTCTGTTTTTTTCTAGTTTTTTCTGCTTTGTTCAAATTTTTGATTTTTTTGTGTTTTTGTTGTTTTGTTTTTCTTGTTTTTTAAAAAGTTTTTTTTTTATTTTCGATCTCTTCGAACTTGTTTTTTTTTTGTTTATCCGCCCCTCGCATCAATACATCGTCATATGTCATGTTACTTACACCCAATTTTAATAAAAATAATAATTACGTTGTTCTATGGGAACATTCTACCTGGTCGAGGATAAAGCAACCCGAACTATTCGTTTCTCTGCATAATTCAAATAAAAATTGAACGCACTCGTACAAAATGAATTCATTTTCGAAAATTGGAATATTTCATTTGAAATGAACGGCCCATGTAAACGTAAATACATGTCTAGGGCCGTTATTGCTCGCCAGTTATTGTTCGCCATTAATATGTCACATACACTGCGATGAACGAAGTATGTATACACAACTTACCGGTTCCCTATGCATTAAAACTTATTAATGTAGTGTTCACGTTAAATGTTCACACCAATTAGCGTCTAATTGCATCAGATTTTGATTGATTGTGTCTATGTATTTGAGAAATAATGTAATCGTGATAAGATGGTTTGCAATCACATATGTAAATGATTTAATGGTTTTTAGTCTGGAACTGAGAATGAAAACTTAGTTTTCGAAACCGGTCAGGTTCAAAATAAAAAAAATTTGGCATAATTAAAAAACGGATTGTCTAGTCTTGTTATTTGTCTCATTTGTCGACAATTGTGCCGTTTTCTGTAAAGTCAATTTTATGTTATTCACTTGAAAAGACTTTCGTTAAATCCAAACTTCCAACATGTTGTGGGTGAAGTTAGAACAAATCAATTCAATGCATCTCAGTTCATCTCAATGAATCTCAATTTCTTTTCAATTTCGTCTAAGCTCAATCTTAATTTATATCAATTCAGTTGATAATGGAGGCGACATGAAAGGAAATTGAAATCAAATTGGATGGATTGAGTTGAGATCTGACATGTACACATGTAGCGGTAGAGATGTGCTCGTGACACAAGTCCTCATACGAACAAAAAGTTAAGAATTTTTTTTTCGTGTACTGCGGAACCATATGTACAGCTAAGTTTTGACTCCCCTCACCTTGCAAATTACCTCCCGGAAAATGTTCTTCCCGGATTCTACGAAAAATTCTGAGGCGAAATGTTTTTTCACTCATTAAAATCGGTTCAGTGGATCCGGAGATATGACGTTTAGAAACTGATCATTTCTCATACAAAAAGTGCATTTTCCTAGTAGCCAAAGTTAATGAAAACATTCTATGTCTGTTAGATAGCTACTGCTTTTCATTGGGACTTGTATGAAAAGCGACTTTTTTGGCTCCCGCTCGAGAACGGCTCGATAACTTTTCTGGAAATTTTGCAGGGACCTTCGGGTGGGCATTCTACGCCTTATGAGATTTTTAAAAAAGTGGTACCGGCCTCGTTTGGGCGCCAGGGCTCTTAGAAATCGCCATATAAAGCTTATAATATTATGTGCTTGTGTGTGTAATGTGTATCGTAGCACATTTTGTATGAGACAAGGTTGGGTGTTCGAGATAGAGGTTTGGTGTCAAAGGGAAAATTGTTGGGTTGGGTGTGTGTAGTCTATCGGGGTGACCAAAATGGCGGAAAACAGATCCTACGATTGGATGCATGTCATTTCGTTTTAACAATTTGGAAGTAAAAGAATTGTAAAAGGATTGTATAAAAGGCGAGTTGACATAGTCTGGGTATCATTCTATGGCCATCGTTGCTGATATACACATGGTCTTAAGACAAGGTGTACTGATGAGTCGTAAACGACGAAATCAGCACTTTTAGTTTTCGATTTTTGTTGAACAATTGGAAGTAGGATGAAGAATTGTGAGTGGCTTTTAAATGTTGATTCAAGCGAGTGGACTTTAATCTGCCGAAGGTACAGCAGCCATAGTAAAATATTACTTCTATGGGTGCAATTGTACCAAAACGAGAATTTTCTCAATTTTTTACCAATGTTTTATTCATCAAAAACAATTTACCTACTTCCAAAAGAACTGATATCACAACAAAAACCCTTTTAAAAGGGAAATGTGACGCAAGTCTTCGTTCCTTCTTCCAAAACTACTGATATTAATTTAGGTGACGTTTACGGCTTCGGAACGAAAAAAATTCTTTTGAACAATTTTCACTTTTGATTAAAAAAATGCGTCACAAATGCTGGACCCTCCCAACGTAATAATTTTCCTGCACTTTCAGATTTCACCCGCAAAAATTTGGCTACCCGTACTCCATCCAAGCGCAAGTATTTTAATTATCACAGAAATAATAAATTGAGTTGAGATGTACCCAGATGCATCTCAATTCATCTCGACGGCATCTCAGTTCATCTCAATTTTATCTCAATTTGTCTTATATATTAGTTGTGCTAACTTCACCCACATACTCACAACCGCTTTTCACGATGAGCGTGTAAATTGGACCAAGGGTGAATCGACCACATTGGTTTTTCAATTTGGTCGATATTTCAAATTTGGTTGATTTCTATTAGTCAATATTTTGCATTTGGTCGATGTTTTTGGTCGTTTCTTCATATTTAGTCTTTTTAAAAAAAATACCAAATGTGAAATATCGACCAAAAATGTTTTTGTTCTTTTCTTCACATTTGGTTGACTTTTTTTAGTCGAAATTTCACTTTTTGTTGACGTTTTCGGTCGATATTTCACTAGAATCTTTTCATGGTATTTGAAAGCACTAAAGCATTCACACACCAAAATCGGAACACGGGAGATGTTAAAATTTTAGATGAAAAGTAAGTGGTATGATGTCGATATTTACTTAGTTGATGCATGTATAATCTCTAGGTGCGAATCGAACAGTTCTTGAAGTTTTGTAACTCTTGACAGGATAATTTTGAAATCTTTTTGCTAATGGAGCCCATCCAGGTTCTGCACAGCGTTGAAACAAGCTTTTCTCGCAATTACTGTACTACGATTTCATAATCATATCATTTTTTTTATGAGCCACGTTTCT
Organism: Pseudolycoriella hygida; assembly: GCA_029228625.1. NCBI lineage: Eukaryota > Metazoa > Arthropoda > Insecta > Diptera > Sciaridae > Pseudolycoriella > Pseudolycoriella hygida. Next base: position 50,659,309 of record CM055404.1, on the reverse strand, counting down.
CGTTCAATATAGTTTAAATTTTGACTAGTTTTTTATTCATATGACCGTACTGGTAAGAATTTACCTTAATATAAGTTATATAGCCTAAGCTGTTTTTACTTAAATTTGGTCAACACTGTATCGTACCTAATTCTGATTTGTTTTTTAAAATCAGATTCTGCTTTTCGGTCCTTTTCTGTTTTTTATTACAACAATTAGACTTATATACGCAGGACTGACATGACTGGACATGGCAGAAATGCCTCAAATACTTTTTTTGGTTCGATCTTTAGTCGTAAGTCAAGTGTTCTTATTGGTGGAACACAGTACGCATGAGTTAGGCTAAAGTATGTCTTAACATATTTTAAATTTGCACCCTGCAGCCCTGTTGACAGTTAAAGGTCCGTTGTAGTGCCTGATAATAGTCGGGTAAGTTGTTGGAGGCATTTTCAATAATTTTTCTTCAAGTGAAATTAATGTAGTTAAAATTTGGAGTAATTTGTGCAAATTTTTTTTTTGATCTCTTATTTGTATTTTGAAATGCAATCACGCTTCAACGCAAAATTTTATATTTTAGCAATAGGTTTGTAGTTTAGGGTATTAACCATGTATCTAAACCTAGGAGGGTCGAATTTTTCGAAAATGAATTGGATTTTTATCGATTTTCCTGTGTTCCGATTTTGGTGTGTGAATGCTTTAGAAACAAAAAAAGAGGGACGATTGCGCAGCATTTCCCACCTTCTCCTTCAATAGAATGGTTAGGTTCACGGATACTTTTGACTCTAAAGGCTGCATCTAAATACAGGTCTTCCAAAGAGTCAAGATTTTATTAGATGAGGCATATGAATTTGATTCTTGGCAGAAACCGGACGATTATAATCGAGATTATCATGATTTGATGTGATGCAACATATAAAAATGATAACTCCAGAATCACAAATGGTTTCACCCAGATTGTAGAATCCAGAAAGCGATGCCTACGCCATGAAATAGCGCCACACGAGTCTATTTTAGATCGATTTTTTGCTTTATTGAATTAAATGAATGCATTAGCGTCGTGTAAATCTACCATGTCCAACTAATTAATCAATTTAATATTCATTTGCACATTCTCGATCTACTTTTTCTTCGCAAAATAACTAGAATTTCAAAGAATTTTTACGAGTAAACCAAACCAGGAGTGAATTAATTCAATAAACAGCTCATCAAAAGTGCATGTGGCATAACAAATAAATATTTATACAAATTACAAAAAATCTACGAAGACCTGTTCATTCGGCCAACAGATTCGATGTCAATAACCTGAAATTGCAATCGGTTTCTTCCCTTTTTTTATTTTCTCTCCAAACATTTTCTGAATGAAACCACGAAATGTTATCTGCAGCTTCCCAAAATGCATGTTACATCCAAAAAATTCGTATACTTAACGCATTCTGTACATACGAATACATGTGTACAATCGAACAGAATTTTGATTGTTTTATTGCAATTTAATGTTGAATACCTTATATAATAATATCCTTTGCCTTCTTCTTACGTTTTTCGTTCAGACAACTGTGGAATCATTACAGCAAACATTCCAATAACGGAATTTCAAAAAAAAAAAAAAAAACGAATCGAATTTGTAACTGCATTTTAGGATCAAAAACCTAATAAATTTCGGCGGCAGTCAACAAATTATATCAGAGAACACAAAATTACGTCTCTTATGCAACTTTGTTTCCATGTGTAGACGATATGGTCAATTATTGTTGTTTACTTTTCACACTTTAATTGTAGATGTGGATTCAACAGTGCCGTATTCGCAATAATTTGCAATCAAATAATTATTCGGGAAAAGGAAAACAACGTTCGCAGGAATTTTCGTAATAATTCCCTTGTGAATATTTCAAACCAACGAACAAATTTTGATCAATTCTTTATGCGAATTTGTTTGAAAAAAGCCACTAAGATCCATGTAATAGTATATTACAACACAACAGTGTCGTTTTGTAATTTATATATACCCGTGCGCACGGTGTCCCTCAAGCATGTAAAAGTTAAATAAAAATGTACATGAAATCTGAGCATTACTGAGGCTTCAGGGCACCGAGAGAAATCAGAAAAACCGCAGGTCAAGGTCTGAGCTGCTCCTTCCCCATACAAAAATATTTTATTTTCACTTTTTCCCAACTACGTGCAAAATTTCATGGTTAGTCACGATTTTTCCACCACAATCAGAGCCAGAAAGTAAGGGATTGGAAAATATTTGTTGCTTTTCTTGAAATATTAGAGTTCGACAATCAATATTATCAAATCTAGTCTATAGTAGTTCATAGAGTTTGATTTATTGATGTTCTAGATTCTACTTCTAAATTTATTTTTCAAACGATGATTCTTTGTCGAAAGCGACTGGTCTATAGCTGTTCATTTGTTTGAACTACCCATTCACTGACCATCTATTGTACATTCGCACATGTATACCAGTTATTGTTAATCGTTCAAAATGGCTACAAAAGCAAAATTTTGTTGTAGACACGAACAAAATAGGTGTAAGGTGTGTGCCGTTTGCGGGAACAAAATAGTTTTCGGATCGAGTCCTCGAAATAATTTCATAATTGGTGAACAGATAGAACAGGCCATCAGGAAATTCTCCAACAGTGATTTCAATCTAGTCGATTCGCGTTTCCCTAAAGGAATTTGTAACACTTGCAAAGTGGTTATTCACGAAAGAAATCGAGGAAATTCAGTTCGATGTCTGCTACAAATGCCGAACTATCTGGACATACAACTATTAAGAGAAACTCGCAACAGTGGCGATCAGGAATGTTTCTGTTTTATTTGCAAGCAGGCAAAGCAAACGCGTCACAAAAAAACTATGAAAGGAAGAGGCCACAAAAAACAAAATTTACCGATAACAGTTGATAATGGATTGAATGCCGCCAAGAAACCAGTAGAATTGAAGACGTCGGATGGTAATCCAGTTCACCAATCGTCTGCGGGCAGACCACTCACAAGAGTTGAAATATGCAAGATTTGTTTCGCCGATATTACAATTGGAAAAACTCATATGTGTGCCAATTATAATAACGTCCAGCAGAATGTCGCGAATGTCGTATCAAAAATTGTTAGTCTACCTGAAAGAGTCCAAGACAATATTTTGCACAAACTTCTAGTTGCCAAAGCAAAAACATCCAATTCAGCCGAAGATCTGCGATATGTGGAAATGAATTTGAAAACAGGTGGTCGAAATGCACGAGTGACACTCAACCCTCATGAAAAAAAACCTGTTTACTTTTCCGAAGAAAAAATCGACAACTTTGTGGCAAACACAGATAAACCTCTTTCAATAAATTGTAATAGTCTCCATCTAACAACAACGTTACACTTTCCTCATTCAGGATTTTCGCTTAATCAAATGGAAAAGATTACCAACTTCATACGATCTACAGCTGGAAAGAAATCCGTCCCTGCGTATTATCGTCAACATGCGTCGAAGAAAGCAAAATCACTCGAACATATTTACCACTGACTTCAATGTTGAAAAGCTTCCTGAAAAAGTAGAACGGCCTGTGGTCTTTCAGATGCGGAGACATTGTTGGATGCGGTTATGGAAGCCAGAGAGATCAGCGAAGTTTTTATCAAACTCATGGCTGATGGCGGAAAAGGTTTCTTTAAAATTTCGATGTCGATTCTTCCTAAGGATTATGTCGAGGAATCTTATGATTCAGATTCAGATGAACCTCCGTCAAAGAAGAAACGAAGCACTTGCGACGAAGGTGGATCGTTGCGACGAAAATCGAATTTAAATGGAGTGAACAGATTGATTTTGTTGTGTGTTGTTCCGGAAATCAAAGAAACCTACGAAAACGTTCGAATCCTTTGGAATTTAAGAAATCTCAACAAAATCCCGCATAAGTTTGTGTCCGATTATAAGCTGTTGTTGATTATAATTGGACAGCAGACAGCTACCAGTACATATCCGTGTCCCTTCTGTTTCGTAACATTAGAAACATTGAGAAGTGGAGAATGCGGAAAGCAGATACCATGCTCTGAAGAAGGAAGCGCTGCAGCGCTTCACATCAGTGAGGAATGTCTGAAATTGAAGACTTTCGGAGACATTAAAGAGAGCCATCATAAATTCTCCAACATAAACAGACAAACGATTCGCCAAAACCTGCCACAGCACGGTGGTAAACTTACCATTGTTTGAAGAACCGGATGACATGCCTGTATTGAAAAAGCCGTAATACCAGAGTTGCACGAAATCCAAGGAATCGTGAATCACATTTTTTTCGACGGGCTTGTTCGGATATTGGGACGAGAGAATGCGTTGAAATGGCCGAAGAAACTAAATTTGATTTCAAAGAATTATCACGGTGAAAAGTTTGAAGGCAACGCATGTAGACGTCTGCTAAAAGAATCAGATAAACTGAATGATAAAGACGTTCTACAAGAAACACCAATTTTGAAAATTGTTCCGTTCATCGAATTGCTGAAAGCATTAGACAAGTTGGTGAATGCTTCCTTCAAATCCGAACGGTTGAACGAGGAATGGCGCCAACATTTGACGACGGTTAAACGAATTTTTCCGGCCACTAACCTGTCATTTACCCTAAAGATACATGTTCTTTTGGAACACTTAGAGCACGGTATCCATTACCTGAATGGGAATTCACTCGGAATGTGGTCCGAACAGGCTGGAGAGTCAGTACACAGAGAATTTCTCAAATATTGGTCCAAATATCAGGTAAACAATTTTGAATCAGACAATTATTGCAGTCAGATGAAAAGAGCAATCGTAGAATTTTCATCTCGTCATTTATAAAGTTTCATATTACTTATCGTCAGGTCCCACCGGCAAATTTCAGAAGGCAGTCTGGTGCCGAAAAAGTTCCTATAACAATGTTGGATGGGGGTCCGAGTACATTTCTATGTACTCGGTTCTGATTCGGCACCAGGCTGCGTACTTGAGACATATGAATAGCCTGATAGAAGGCAGCCTGGTGCCGAAAGTCTGTAAATTTCATGGAAACGGCCGATATGAATACTATACGTCGCATAAAATTCAACTTGGCACCAAGCTGCTGCTGCCCTCTATATAAACATTAAAAAATCTTGAGTACGCAGCCTGGTGCCGAGTTGAAATTCATATGACGTACAGTATTTGTTACTGCCGTAACGATGACATTAACATATTTTCGGCACCAGGCTGCCATCTATAAGGCTACTCGTACAAATCAAGTACGCAGCCTGGTGCCGAGTTGGAACCGAATGCATGGCAACGTACCAGTTCACCCATCCAACATTGTTATGGGAAGTGTTTTGGCACCAGGCTGCCCAGCTTGAAATGCAGACTTCCACTTGCTACAATTTTATGAAGGCTGCGTTCTTCAGACCCAAGATCCAATAAGTTCAGCCACTAGAAGAAAGATCAATCTAGTTCCTGAACTAACTATAATTTCGGGATCTTTTACTCAGTTCTAGAAAAATGGTTACAAAGTAGGGCTTGATTTTAAAACCATGACGTTAAGAACTTTCTATATTTTGTTGAATTTAAATATTACATTAAGGATTAAGTGTATTTTTGTTGAATTAATTATTATGGTACGAAAAACACGTCAATAAATCAAACTCTATGAACTACTATAGACTAGATTTGATAATATTGATTGTCGAACTCTAATATTTCAAGAAAAGCAACAAATATATTCCAATCCCTTACTTTCTGGCTCTGATTGTGGTGGAAAAATCGTGACTAACCATGAAATTTTGCACGTATTTGCAAATATTTTTGTATGGGGAAGGAGCAGCTCAGACCTTGACCTGCGGTTTTTCTGATTTCTCTCGGTGCCCTGAAGCCTCAGTAATGCTCAGATTTCATGTACATTTTTATTTAACTTTTACATGCTTGAGGGACACCGTGTGCGCAGTTGGCACTCAATATTTGTTTTGACTTATGCCGAAGTGCGCCGACATATTTTTCATCGACACGATAATTCGAAATACATCAAAGAACGTATCAAATTTTACATTAAAGAATTGTCTAGCGCCCATCGCGCCGGGCTCATTATATCTTGTACACAAAAAGTACCTACATGTACATGTGCACAAACGTTTTTTTGAAGATTGTGTTACTGTAGCAAGTAAGCGACAATGTATAAGATGTTCACATCGAAAGTAGCAGTCGTTATATATATATATATATATATGTGTGTCGATCATTGCTTTAGTCCCTCTTATGTAGATCTTTTTCATTTGTTCTCTCTATGTAAAATTTTGTTATTTAAATTTTAAGTCGGGCATATTGCCCGTTAAATTTGTGCCCGTGCCCACCCTACCCTAGCCCAAGATTTAAAAAAAAAATGCCCGCCCCGAAACGTGCCCGTTAAATTTGTGCCCTGCCCAGCCCATTCCCTATCAGGCACGGACGGACACGGGCATAATTTGAAATTCCCTCCCGCCCGCTCATCTCTAGTTCAGAACTTCAACCTTTTTTAATTAGCGCTAGTGTTATTATATCCCCAATGGGACGCGGCTAAACTAATGTCAAACCGCCTATTAAAGAATGCGAAAACGCACGGCCGGCTAGAACAAGAATCAATTTGTTCGATAAACCTCAAAGTGACGGTGTTTTTGGTAGACAATCGTTCAAGCTCCTTGTTGTTTCGATGAGAAATAAATTGATTGAATGAAATTAGGTAAGAAAACATATGCAATGGACCCGTATGCATCAGAATCTGGTAAACAGACCACATGTTGCGAAAAGACTTGAACTAAATTTAAATAAATATTGTCTTGACTCTTGAGTATATGAAATTACGTCGACTTTAAAATGTATTGGAAATTGCTGAAATAACAGTATTGAAAAACCCGTCGGAAGCAACTGCATAAAACCCTTCTGAGCCCCACAATTTAAAAAAAAAAAATCAAAAAATTAAAAAAAAAATGCAAAAACATTTTGTAATAAAAGTTTCCATCAAATTTTATAGTTGAATTAATTTCTAAGGGATACTTACTTACTTAGCAGCCGTACCATCCCAAGCGGGTTCTGGCTGACTCCACAACTCATCTCCACCGTCTATGGCCGAACTTCTCTACTCTCTACTCTCTCTACTACCAATTTTCGCGAATCTTCTTTCACGCTGTCCAACCATCTCTTCCGGGGTCTACATACCGCTCTGTTGTTGTCAAATCTCTTTTGCAGAGTTTTTTGGCATTCGTTCTTCGTCCATGCGCGCAACGTGACCTCCCATCGAAGTTTGGCTGATTTGATCGCACCAACTATTGCATCTTCCCTAAAGAGTTCAATTAGTTCTCTATTTGTCCTTATGTTCGTTAATCGTCCACACATATATCTCAACACTTTGCGCTCGAAATATTTTAGCGTTTCTTCCTCGTTTTATGTTAGAGACCATGTTTCACAGGCGTATGTGACAATAGAATGGGGCGGATGAGGGTTCTGTAGAGGCGCATTTTCTTGTTTCCGCTCAGCAAGGTGCTCCTAAACCTATGTTTGAGCGTGTAAAAACACCTATTCCGTTCTCTTGGTTGAGTCTCGTTTTGATTTCTTTAGACCCGTACGAAGAACGCAGTGCTTCGAAAAGGGCTCTATTGCGTTCACCACGACGTTTGTAACCAGTCGAATTTCGACCCGAAATTAGGGAGAGCATCGATCATGGTCCTTAGATGACGATTTCATTCACGAATTCATTGACGAATCAACAATAACAAAAAAATGTTCGTCCGTCCGTCAACACGATAACTCGGGTAAAACTCAACCGATTTTCAAGAACTTTTTTTCCCTGAAAGGTAATTGAAAAATCTTTTATGTGATTCAATCTAGGCATTGTCCGATTTGTGTATCGTCCATGGGGGGGCAAGCAAAATTTTTTAATTTGATGATGTGTATTTGGCAAACATGCCAAAGTAAGCAATAAAACGGTAGCTAATGTTTGCTTTTATAGCGAAAGTTATAAGAAAATTTTTGAAGTAATAGATTCCGAATGAAGCTGCGGTATTTGCTGTTTATATGACAGAAGTAAGTATGGACGCGAGCGAAGCGAGCAAAAATTTTTCTATTTTTGTTATTTAATGGAACCCACAGCAATTATAGATTTTACAAGAAATATTCTTAAGTTCTAAGGTCAGTGGCGCCGGATTATCAAAAGCAATAACGCGACATTTTTATGAACTAAAAAGTATTTTATTATATCAATTGAAGTATTTTAGGTAGACGCTCTGTGGGGTTCTCCTTTACCCTTAAAATCCGTTTGTATGCTGAAAAACATGCCGAAATTTATGTATTTTCGTTAAATATTGCTAAATCTTGTAAAAAATTGGGTGCTTTTTATAGTTCAGAATTATTTTTGAGAGTGAAAGATACGACTTTTGTTCGTGAAACCCTACAGAAAGTCTACCTAAAATACTTCAATTGATATAATAAAATACGTTTTAGTTCATAAAAATGTCGCGTTATTGCTTTTAATACATACATACATACGAGGCATTCCTGAGGGCCCTAGGTCGGACTCAGGTTTTTTGCTATGTTGTACAGAAAATTGAGGTAAACAGTTTCGTTTATTTGGGGATGAATTTTGTGCTTTCAGAAGGGTTTTTTACACCGTTGCTTCTTACGGGTTTTTCAATATTGCGCTATCGGCAATTTCCAATACAATTTAATGTGGACGTTAGGCAATATTTACTTAAATACGTTCGACTCTGAAAAAGACAACGAAGCGAAGGAGCTATTTTACGAGAAACTGGTGGAGATATATGATGGAGCGCCGGAACGTTACATTAAGATTCTGCTTGGAGATCTCAATGCCAAGATAGGTCGCGAAGTCTTCTATCAGTTGGTAAATACAGTCTCCATGAAAACTATAACGACAACGGCACGCGGGTAGTTCATTTCGCAGCATCAAGGAACATGATTGTCTGCAGTACCTATTTCGAACATAAAGACATCCACAAAGCGACATGGGTATCACCTGATGGACAAACCAAAAACCAGATTGATCACGTTTTGATAGATGGACAACACTGTTCAAATGCATTGGATTTCAGGAGCTGTAGAGGACCAAATGTTGATTCTGACCACTACTTGGTTAAAGTGGTTGTTAGGTCTCGCATATCGGTCCAACACAACCGACAACAGGCCTTGAAAAAGTGGGACGTTGAAAAACTGCGGAACGAAGACATCAAACACAAATACGTGGATAGTTTGGAGAGAAAAATTATCGAAGAAACGGTCAGCGAGCAACACAGTATAGACGATGCGTGGAATCAAATCAGGCAGAATGTAGAGAGCGCCGCGGCAGAGACTTTGGGAACGAGAACGGGAAATAAAAGAAATAACTGGTTCGACGATGAATGCCAGCGAGCTCTGGAGAACAAAAATGCAGCTCGACTAAAAACTCTGAGTCGATACACTCGAGCAGGCCAGGCAGAGTACCGTTCGAAGAAAATTTCGCTCGAAAACTGTTCCGAAACAAAAAACGGCTGCAGGATAGAAACGTCTTGATCGAAATTG
>CM055404.1:50596454-50649319 GCA_029228625.1 Pseudolycoriella hygida | reverse complement strand
CGTATTTTGTTATCTTTGACAACTTTTGCTTTGGGCCGAAGTCTCTAAGTCTTATAATTTCTGAGATATTACGTTCTTTGACATGTTCCCTTTCTGCAATTAAGTATTCAAATGCTCTGAGCTTGTTGGTCTATTTAGCATATCTTGGAAGTACTCATTCCACCTATTTGCTACATCAGTTGTGTCACTCAATAACTGTCCACTCCTATCGTTGATTTTAACAAAACTTTGTTGGAATCCGTTTCGCTGGTTCTTTGTGAACATTTTTGAAAAGACAACAGGACCACGTAAGAGAAAACAAAAGCACTTCCAGTTAAGCAATGTTCTGTTGTAAAAAGATTATTATCAGACCTCAAGTAAGTGACTAATAATTTTTGTAGTTTATTATTCTCAACATGCAAAAAGAAGCTTTCTGTGAACGTTACACCTTCAATCCGAAAATATTTCCAGCATATTTTTGACATGCATTGGATTGATGCAATTATATGTTGGCGCAACGCTGCTATCAATGTCGTAATATTCAATCGCAATCATGTCGTCGTCGGTTAGATGGTTTAATAAAGTACGCCAAGCATCATTTTGCAAAGAAAACTTGTGCTAAAAGCGTAACTCAACTTTTATCATAAATTACAACCGCGGAAATCAAATACGCAAATACGCTATTATTACAACACGTTGCGTGCCTCGTCTTGTGGTAAGAACATATACCTAATCATTGGAATTATTGAGGTAATAGCCATTTTTGAATTGCACTGAAGACCGATCAAACGTATCATTGAATTAGATTACTGGTTGAGACAAAATGCTCTAATTTCATCTAGATAGGAAAGTAAAATTGGCTGCTATTACCATCTTTAATCGTTAAACCGATTTTCTTTGTCTGCAAGAAATATGTTTCACTCGTCGAATATACAAATCATTATACAATTGCTTATGTAACCGAAATGTAATTCTGTTTCTGTAAAAATCACTGTTCTTCTGATTGAATGCGGACTTTAAACAGCCCAAGGTTGCAGCACATAGACGGTACACTGGTACTTCATGTCTTCAAGAAAATGTTGGTAGAAAGAAGAAATGTTGTAAAAATGTTGTTCAAGGTAGAATAGTTCCACAAAATGTTGAACCTCACCGCATATTCTATCATCATTTAGTGATAACACCGCATTCCATTTTCGACTAATTTTGGTCCCATCTAAAGGTTATAATAAAATTTCAATCTCTATCGACATTAAACATCAACACAAGCCTCTAGGATAATGTGTTCAATGTTACATATATGTAAGGGCGTCGAATGGGTTATCGTATTCCAACTGAATTGTGTTCCAGCACATAATTTGAAGAATAGAAGTACAGGTTTTCGAATTGCGTTACGCTCACTTATATTATACTGCAATAACTGTGTTATTTCATAAATCACAGAGATCAAATGTAGTGCCCTAAACCACTCCGATACATTTTGTTCCGCATGTTATACAACTAACATATTTGGTTCACATAATTTAATACCCAGAGCACATGTGCAATAAATGTAAGGCGAAAAATCAAATTATTAAATTACTGAATTTCAACAATAATGAATTGAGATATCTGCGGTCAATTGTTTGTGCGTTTAGAGTTATTTTCGTAGGTAGAGGAGAAAATAGCAAAATTCTTTAATATTGCAGCGCTGGCGCTTAGACTCTACTCACCCGCACGGACAAATAGTCACTGTAAGGCCTTATTTGAACCAAATATCTATATGAACGCTGTAGTAAAAAGGATAACAGATTATCGAAGGTGCAACGGCTCCTAAAAATCGCGTGCCATGATTTGGTAAACGAAAAAATTTGTTAACAATTTTTAACGATTTTCTTTTTGTTTTCGAAAATTGTATGCAAAATTTTATCAAAATGGAGCAATTTTGACCCAATCTCGCTTAAAAATTAAATTATTTCTTAAGATTTTGAATAACTTGTATCAGGAATTTCAGAAGTTTTTCCCCCTCGTAGATTATAGTCTTGTAAGAAACAACTCAGCAGTCCATTGGGAACTTTGAACAATATGAGGTTTGAAAAACAAACTTTAGAAGGTGAAGAAAAAGTCCACGACAAGGATCCTATTTAAGTTGGAAAATCAATAGGTCAAAATATGACTTGAAAACCAAAAGTTATCGAAAGCCAAAAAACAAGTAACGACGCGACGCGACGCGGATATTATGAGTGAGTTAACTTCTTTGAACTCAGATGTCTCGAAGTTGTTTTTAATAGATTGTGATATCAGTTTTCATTAGGAAATATACGACCCTTTCGTGATGTAGCTGAAATATGGTTTGATAACAAAAGTATAGACCTCCTATCGTTGGCGCCATCTTTTTTTTCATTACAAAATATCCCCTGACAAATTATGCCCGGACAAAATATCTCACATGAACCGGACAAAATATCCACAGATAAAATGTCTACTCAGAAGTGGTGGTTATAGGTAGGTATTAATAACTAGTCGAACCCCGCCCATAGGGGCTAGGCAGTCTTTATCATTTTTTTTCAACATTAACGGGTAGGTTACGTAGTCGAAACCCCCGCCCCTAGGGGCTACGCAGGCTTTATCATTTTCCCTTGTTGTCTATTCAGAGAGCCAAAGCAAATATGTTTTCGTTTTAAATAATGATGCGTAATGTTTCATGTCGTCATATCACTTCGTTGATATTACCGCTAATAATACTAAAATCGAAGTGGGCGAGAAAGGCACTATAAATCAAAATACTTTCTTTGTCGCAAAATTACTCCACTTCCCCCGTATTCCATCTCCCCCGTATTCCACTTCCCCCGTATTCCACTAACCCCGTATTCAACGTTCACCGTATTCCACTAACCCCGTATTCCACTAACCCCGTATTCAACGTTCACCGTATTCCACTTACCCCGTATTCAACGTTCCCCGTATTCAGCGTTGCACTTGCTGCGGATTCTACTCTGACACTTCCCCAACCAAATCTCTAAGACGACATCTTGACTGACTTTTGGCCGATTTTCAATTTCGACCCGTTTTTTATCCATAACACTGCCAAAACCTTTCATTTGACACCTCACTGGCCTCATTCCGGCAACTACCGGCCGAGATATAGGTTAATAAGTGCTCCAGCTCTGGACAAAATCGCCAAATAATGACCTATAGGTCGACAGTATGAAACTTTTTCACCCAACATTGTTCAGCAACTTTGTTGCCCCAAGCCTCCACTATCGATTGGCTTTCAACTTATCTCTACTTTATCCAACAACAAAAGTTCCCTAACAACAAAGTGAGGAAACCCCAAAATTTTAACAGTTTTCGCTGCGTAGCTCCTCCGCATGAAGTCGGATCAAAAAGTTTTCTTCTACAAAGTTGTGGGCTATCAAAAACTCTAAGCCTTCGCTTCCCCGACCAAATCTCTAACACAATATCTTGACTGACTTTTGGCCGATTTTCAATTTTGACCCGTTTTTTACCCATAACTCCCTTATTCTAGAACAATATCCCAACCCGGAACATGTTTTCTCGACGTTTTGCACCATACCCGGCAACATATCAAAAAGTTTTTTTTTCTTTGCCAGTTTAAAAGCAAAAATAACGGGATCGTTACAGACAGACTTATAAATTAATAGACAAATAAATAAATAAAAAAATAGATAAACAGACGGACATTAGAGGTTTATAATTAGTAACTAGTCAACAAATATATTAAATTTTGTGTAGCAACTGGATATTATATTGTATATTGCGGGGCTCCCCGCGCCTGCAGCGGGCTTTATTACACCTTGTGGGTGGTCTTTTTTGCTTGAGACTATGGCTCAAACCCCGCTAGGGGCTCTGGCCCTTAGACCCCGCAAAAGGGGAAATTCTCCCCTTAGCCACACTTTGCGGTGGCTGCCGCCCCTCGACCCCGCTTTTTTGTTTCAGTTTTTTATTTCAGTTCTGCGGCGCTAAGTCAACTCCAGATTATCTGAGGGGATACTTTGTCTGAGGGGTATTTTGTCTGAAGAGATGTTTTAGTTAAACTCGTTTCAACATTTTTATGAACTTTTTAAGTATTTATGGACGAGGAATGGACAAATCTTCTTGCGTAAAGGTGATAATACTCAGATCATTAGAGTGTATGAACATACAGACCTGATGAAATTATTGGGGGATAATAGCAATTGTGAAAGTATTGATTCTAACAAGGATGGAGGCAAGAGTTGAGGTGAGGCTAGTAGTGGTTCCGTGTCCAGCTCATAAGGTAGGTGCTGGTTTCCAAAAATTAGTCATGTTTTGTATATCTTATTAAAGAATGTCTTCTGTGAAATTATTTTCTAATGTGGGGGACTCAAATAATGTGTTTGATAATATTTTTGATTGCAATAATTGTTTTAAAAATCGTTTTGAAGTTTTCAATGGATTCACTGTCTTGCAAATCAACGCAATGAGCATAGCAAGTTCCGAAAAGTTTGACAAATTTTTGAATTTTCTAAATGTGATTGAATTTCGTATTGATGGTTGTTGGTGAATCTGGGTTGACGTATGATACAGCCGCGCTGCGCAATATTCCAAATTTCATTCATTACCCTGCGTGTAGAGACAGTAAAGGAGAGGGCCTTAGTGTTTTTGTGAGGAAGGATGTTGAGCACGTTTTTGTCGAAAAAACTGACACGCATTTTTACTCTGTAACAGTGGAAATATTAAGACCAGGGTGTGTGGCCAGGCCGATTATTTTGACGGGGTATTACAGGCCTCCAGAAATTAGTAACTTTAAACCATTCCTTAGACACCTGCAAAAAGTGCTTGAGGACTCACATCAGAAGCGAGGGTTGATCTTTGGTGATGTAAATGTAAATATGCTAAAAGACGTTAGTTTGCTGAATACTACTGATGAGGTTTGTAGATATGTCAATCTCCTTAAATCATATGACTTTGCAGTTGTGAATGATAATGTAACCAGACCCTGCAGCCAGTCGTTGCTCGATCATGTGGTCAGTAACTTTTCCCATGAGGTTCTATCTAGTAATGATACGGTAGAGGTCAATTTCAGTGACCATAAGGCAATTTTCTCCCATTTACCATTGAATCCGAAAAGGAAGAGGGTTATAGGGTTGAGAAAGGTTACTGATTATGGCCTAGTTAGGAAGCATCTTCAGGACTGCGTGGGTGATTTGCTAACTAAAGCTTATGAGGATCCCAATGAGATGATGGGTGACCTGGTAAATGCACTGAAGGACGCTTATGAGAGCAATACTAGAGAGGTGAGGAGAGTCGTGAAAACTAAGTTTGATTTGTGTCCTTGGATGAATGATCATCTTCTGTCGGTCATTGAAGATAGTCAGAAAGGTTTCGATAAGGCTAAGAAGTGTGGGAACAGGAACGACCCAAATGTTCGGAGTGAACTCAAGTTTCTGAATTCTGAGGTATCCAAATGGCAGTGGTACTATAAATCACGCTGGTATGATCAGGTATTTTAGAGAGCAGGAAGTAATCCCAAGAAAGTGTGGAGGGAGATAAATAGGGTGCTAGGTAGAGGTGGTCCTACTTCAGGGAAAATTGATAAATTACTGTACAACGGTAAGATCTTGAGCAACGATCAGGATAAGGCCGATGCCTTGAATGATTTTTTCGTAAAAATCGGAGATGCGACTGCAGGCAAAATAGTAAATGATGGGGATATAAATAAGTACAAAACTTTGCAATATAGTGTCAACAGTATATTTCTAGAAATGGCGAAAGAGAATGAAATAATGCGAGTTCTTGGGGAGATGAATCCGGACAAGAGTACAGGATTCGACGGAATTTCTGCCATCTATCTTAAGGAGTGTGCTGATATTGTAACACCAATCCTGACGCGTGCTGTGAATTTATCTATTGTCACAGGTATCTATCCTGACTGTTTGAAGGTAGCTAACGTGACTCCAGTGTATAAAGCGGAAAGAAAGGATGATCCTTCGAACTATAGGCCAATATCGATTTTACCCCTGCTGAATAAAGTCTTTGAAGTGGTGATTCGAGATAGATAGTTCATCAAACTTCCTGGAAAGTAACAAATTTTTGTATGCCAGGCAGTATGGGTTTAGAAAGAAATCGGGGGTCCACACGGCCTTGTATGAGATTTTGGATAAAATAATTAGAGACATTGATCAAGGAAAGCGAGTTAGTGCTCTCTTCCTCGACATTACTAAAGCCTTCGACTGCGTTAATCATGCAAAGCTTCTGCAGAAGCTAGAAATTATTGGCATAAGGGGCATTCCCTTAATGTTGTTGAAGAGTTATTTGAGTAAACGAAAGCAGTGTGTTCGTGTGGGCCAGACGCATAGTGAGAAGTTGGGAATTGATATTGGGGTACCCCAGGGGAGTGTTTTGGGGCCTCTGCTGTTCCTGATTTATGTGAATGATTTGCATAGGCTGCCTACAAGAGGCTTGGTTTCACTCTTTGCTGATGACACAGGCGTCTTTTGTGCAAATGTGTTTCATGACTTGAATGTGTTGGATCTGAATTCAGACCTAAAGTGTATTAATGATTATCTTGAAATAAATGGGTTGTGACTTAATGCCAAAAAAACGAAAGTCCTGCATTTTAGGCTGGGATCTAGTAATGTTGGAAGTATAGATAAAGTAATGCTGAATGACCAAGAGATTGAGGCTGTCAGCTCATTTAAGTACCTGGGTGTTATTATTCATGATAGACTGACGTGGAGATTGCATATTTCGAGTATCTGCAAAAAGATAGCCTCCCTAAGTGGGGTTTTGTGTAAAGTAAAGCATAACTTACCGAAGAGTATCTTAATGAGGATCTATTATGCTCTTGGTCATTCACATTTAAACTATGTCATAGGAGCCTGGGGTGGTGCTAACGCTTCCGATATAAAGCAACTGCAGATCTTGCAAAAGCGTTGTTTGAAGCTTGTCTGTAAACTAAAACAGACTCATTCTACCGCGGATCTGTTCAGAACTCACTGTCCTGGAGTGCTTAATGTATCTGGGTTGTACCAGTTAAATGTGGGGAGTTTCATACATAATGCACTGCACAGGAACGCGCACAATGCAGTTGTCATTGAGACGACCAAACATAGGTACGCTACGCGTTACCGGCCCGCGCTTAGGATGAGAAGCTGTAGGTCGGTCAATGGTAGTCGGGCAATAACGGTTGCAGGGGCCAAATTTTATAATGATCTACCAGTTTTTATACGTGAAACTGTGTCAGGACGTTTCAAAACTCTTTTGAAGGAGTGAATATCGGAGAAACAATACCCTGGATAATACTCCTGATCTGTGTTTGTTGCGGTTTTGGGTGGGAGGGGGTGGGAGGGGGGGTTGTTAGCCTTACTTATCGGAATTTCTTGCTTAAGTGTGCAGTGAATTTTGTTGTGACCCGTGGATTATTTGAGATTCCCTAATTACAGAATAAATGTCATTCTAACATGACAGTTTTTGGATTTCCTGGCCTGTCATGCTGGATGTCGGGCTTCTTAGCTGCCTATCTTGCTGCTGTGATATGAATCCTTCCTTCTCGATGTACTTTACAATTGCTATGATGGGGGTATGAGATAATTTTTGATTTAGGGAGGAGATTTGTCCTTTCTAAGTTTCTAAGTTCTGAGAATTTTTATTCTCATTTTTTGCTTATTTTCATTTTCTTATCATTTTCATTAATTTCGATTGGCATTTAGGTAGGTTTTTCAGCTAGTTTTGTATAGAATTTCGCTGTAATTTCTAGTTTCTTTCATTGATTAATTATAAGAGAGTTATGAAGTGTGATTGTAAATTGAAATTTAATATTTAAATTGAATTATAGTTTATGATTCTTGAATTTTGATCAATGTGAAACAAAATAAATAAAATTGCAACATCCCTTTACAGTGCGAGGCACAGTGGGCGAGCGTATTATATATATTATATTATTAAACTAAGATTAAATAAATTGAATTGAATTGAATTGAATTGAATTTTTATTTCTGCGCAGGTTATTAACACCGCAAAAACCTGCGCATTTCAGTTGATGTGCAAATGTTATTTCGAATGCACATTCCATTTCAATGAAAGTGCAAGCTTTATTTCGAATGCACATTCCATTTCAGTTGATGTGCAAGCGTTATTTCGAATGCACAATCAGTTTCAAGGAATATGGAAGTATTATTTTCAATGCACATTCCGTCTCAGTGAATTTGCAAGCTTTACTTCGAATGCACATTCAATCTCAGTGAACTGGAGCAAAAAAATCTCCAACAATTTATTTCAAATGCACAATCCGTTTTTGTGAATGTGCAAGCATTCACTGAAATATATTTTCCATTCAAAATTACGCTTTCACATTCACTCCTGTGAGTTGACGCTGTTGTTCCGCAATAATTAATAAACTCTACCAACAGCTTAACAGATTTTCTAATCCAACATCGAGTGTTGTCTAGACCACCTGTCTTCAGACCCACGTTGGTGAAGTAATACGAAAGAGATTTTGACATCGATGCGTAAATTTACATCCAATTTTTATGATTTTCATTTTTGAATCGTGGAAATTCCGATTCTAAGAGTCATAATATTCCGTTTTATGTCATCATCATTCATCATCAAACTTTATAGACCGTTAGTACCTTCCGGTGTGAGGTCTTTCTGTCGCAACCCCAGATTGGTGAACTATCGTCCTCCATGCCCTCCTATCGCCCGCCAAGGAGATGGTTTGTTCGCCCAGAGAAAGTCCCCTAACTTCTAAATCTGATTTAATTGAATCGATAAACCTTCTCCTTGGTCTACACCTTGGCCTAACACCCGGGACTTGTGCATCCAAGATCCTTTTCGGTAGCCTGTTATTACCCATCCTTTGAACGTGCCCGAACCAGCGCAGACGACTGGCCCTTGCCGCCTCTTCCACTGACGAAATCCCTAAATTTTCCCTAATGTCGCCGTTCCTTATATGATTATCCCCCTGCTCCCTCCGATTAACCTTCGCTATATTCCTAAGAACCCTCATATCAGAAACCTCCAGGTCATGCACGAGATATCCGCAGTCAACCCAACTCTCACTACCATACAGAATCGTCGGCCGGAATATTGACCTGTGAATAGCTAACTTTGTTTCGCTACTTAATTCCCTTTTGTTGAACACGTGCGACCACAACTGACTGGCCACCGCGTTTCCCATTTTCCTCCTTTCCTCAAATTCCCTAACTAACTTGCCATCCTCTGAAAAAATGGTTCCTAAGTACTTGAATTCAGAAACCTGCTCCAGCTCCTCCCCATTTAAATTGCAAGCTATCTCCTTCCGAGCTTTGCCGACATGCATAACCTTAGTTTTCCCTACACTTACCTTCATCCCATACTCCTCACATGCAGCATTTAGGCAGTCAATCCCACCCTGCAACTCCGTGGTACTATCTGCCAACAGAATCAAGTCATCCGCGTAGGCCAGGATTTTCATTATTACCTCACCCACCTCGACATTTCCCTGCAAGTTTGCCTGCTTGATGATTTTGTCCATGAAAATTATGAACAGAAGCGGGGAAAGACAACAACCCTGACGAACGCCCTCTTTAACCTCGAAAGACTCGCTAATTTCGCCATCTATTCTCACCGCGGCCCTGCTTTCTGAGTAAATACTCTTAATGGCACGCAGTACACCCCCATTGATACCGTACTCGCTAAGAATCCCGAATAGCTTCTGCCTTGGTACCCGGTCGAATGCCTTCTCCAAGTCGATGAAGCATAAGTATAAGTCCCTGTTCTTTTCATAAAGCTTTTCGATAGTCTGTCTGAGGCAGAAAATCTGATCCTGACATCCCCTCAGAGGCCTGAAACCACCCTGAATCTCATCCAGTACACCTTCCACTATGTTCCTAACCCGGTCAACAAGTACACCCGTGTACACCTTACCTACCACGCTCAAGAGCGATATCCCCCTGTAGTTACTGCAAACCTTACGGTTGCCCTTCTTATAAATTGGAGCAATAACACCGAAGCTCCAGTCAGCAGGTACTGTTGAAGACCTCATGGCCAAATTGAAAATCCTACAAAGCCATTGGATCCCACCTGGTCCGCTATACTTAATAAATTCCGTCCTAATTTCATCCACCCCTGCGGATTTTCCTTCCCTTAATCTGCCGACCTTCCGGGACACCTCATCCAGTGTAATTTCCTCCTCCACCTCCGAGCTAGGACCTGCCTCCCTCCCATTTTCTTCTATCTGATTGACAGATGTAAATAAATCCTTAAAGTAATGCCGCCAAGTCTTCAAGACTTCACCCCTATCTGTAATTAACTCGCCGCCTTTATCTAAAATACTACTACATCCCTCTTTCACGCCACCGCGCCTAATGTCCTTAATCATCGACCAAAATTTCTTACCCTGCCTTGACCTGCCCTTTCCAAATCCTCCCCAAACTTTTTCCCCTCCCGGTCCTTCGCTTCCCTGACTAGATCCTTAACCAGTTGCCTACAAGCCTTATAAGCCTCCCACTTCGCCACCGTCCTGTCCTGTAACCAAATCAAGTATAGTTTCCTTTTCTCCAATACAGCCCCCCTGATATCGGCGTTCCACCAACCCGTCTTTTTGTTTCGACCCCCGCTAGCGACACTGCCCAGACATTCCTCAGCCAGATCCAAGACAAATTTCTTAAAATTCGCCCACTCAGCCTCAATGTCCCCGCAGTCAGCTGGAAGCCCCTCAAATCCTTCGGCGAATTTTGCCATCAAACGAGACCTAACTGCCTCTTCCCTAAATTTGCCCACACGAAATTTGCGACTTACCACCTTCTTCCTTTTAGTCTGACAGAGTTTACCAACCGACAGATGGGTACCCAAAAAGTAGTGGTCAGAACCGAAAGTGAAACCCCTGAAAACACGTGTGTCCCTGACTACCTGCCTCCTGTCCTGCTCTATAACCATGTAATCAATAATGGATTTGTGACCCAAAACCTCATTGACGTACGTATACCGATGGATCCACTTGTGCCTATAGAAAGAGTTGGTTATTGCTAACCCATTGAAATCACAAAAATCCAACAACCGTTTACCATTTGAATTCAGTGTTTCTTCCCCAAATCTACCCACTACCTTCCCATACCCTGAGTTGCTTTTAAAGTTTCCTATTCTTGCATTGAAATCCCCCAGCAAAACCAATGATTCATTTCCCTTTTTGCTAACTACGTCCCCTAGTTGTTCGTAAAAAGCGTCCAAGTCAGTAGCATCACTACCATTGCAAGGGCTATATACGCTAACCAAGCGATAAATTCCACCCGCTAACTTTACAGAGACCCACATCAGCCTTTCATTTACGAAACGAACATTTAGGACAAATTTGATCAATTCCTTCCTGATAGCGATTCCAACCCCCCAGTTTGCCCTACCAGACTGAACTCCGGACGAAAACACATTATACCCGCCCACGCGTTCTTCCGTCTGTCCCTTCGTCCTAACGTCACTCAACGCCAATATGTCTATACCGTAGTCCTTAGCCAGATCAACTAATTCCTCTCTGCGATCCCGAAAACCCCCATTAACGTTTAGACTTCCAATAAACAAACCATCAACCATTTTGCATTGCCTGATCGTCAACGATGGGGTACCTAGCAAGTCGAGCGTTTCATGTGAATAAAGAAATTCTACAAGAAATGATTTTTAACTTATATACTAGTCATATGGTCAACAACACGAAAGCAGTTCAAAAGTTGGGGCCGGTATCAATATTGAAATAGTGAAAACGACATGGTTTTTTGCTTAAAAGTTGAATAACTTCGGTTTGACATCAGCCCAAAACTCGAGGTTGGTTCCAATCGTCAGCCCAAAACCAGCCCAAAATTTTGAGCTACATATCGAGCAAAGAAAGCATTGATTTCATACGAAAACCTCAAAACGACATATTTGACCACTAACCAAACTATGTGCATTATCCAGCCCAAAACTAGCCCAATTGAAGTAGCTTTAATTCGCTACAGTTCGAAATGGTGGTGGTGCCAGCGACATGTACCTCAGAATCCAGCGTAAATAAAAATTTTTAGCTTATGTTGTGTGAGAGGATGAATATTACGCAATAATAGGTGAATCAGAATTCAAAAAGCTTAATTAGGAAGGTACAAATTTGCTCTGAAATAACATCGCAAACTAACTTGCTTGGGATGCGATAATTTTTCATAGATACTTTCCACCTCCATGCTCAAACTTTTTGAATTCTGATTCATCTGTTATTCATGTGCATGTCGTCACACCCCCTGGGATTTATGCTGAGGGGAAATTAACGTCAATGATGCGCCTGTACTACATGGGGTGAAAAGTCCGCGGCCTTGCAATGAAAGAACTAACTTTTACATATGAAATTAATTTTATTCTTCAACGTAGTCTCCCTGAAGGGAAATGCACTTAGTCCAACGGTCCTCCAACATTTGGATACCTTTGGTATAATAGGATTTCTCCAACCCTGCAAAATAGGCCTCTGTTTCGGATATCACCTCATCATTAGAGTAAAATCTTTTTCCCTGTAGCCATCTTTTTAAGTTTGGGAACAAAGAGTAGTCGCTGGGGGCCAGATCTGGAGAGTAAGGTGGGTGGTGGAGTAATTCATAGCCCAAAGAGTCCAGTTTCACAGTTGCTTTTATGGATGAATGCGCTGGTGCATTGTCATGATGAAACAGGACCTTTTTCTTCTGCATATGCGGTCGTTTTCTCTTGAGCTCGTTGTCGAGCTGTTCCAATAATGTGACATAGTACTCGCCAGTTATTGTTTTTCCTTTCTCCAAATAGTCGATAAATATTATGCCATGCGCATCCCAAAAAATCGTGGCCATAACCTTGCCTGCAGAACGCTGTGCCTTTGGGCGCGTCGGTCGGCTTTGACCAAATTCTAACCACTCTGCAGACTGTCTATTGGACTCTGGTGTATAGTAATGAATCCACGTTTCATCAATCGTGACAAATCTACGCAAAAACTCCGTTGGATTACGCTCGAACAATGCTAAATTACGCTCTGAATCGTCAAGACGGTGCTGCTTTTGATCAATTGTTAGAAAACGCGGCACCCATCGCGCAGAAAGCTTTTTCATGTCCAAATACTCATGTAAAATGTGTCGCACCCGTTCTGTTGATATTTTGAGGATGCCAGCTATTTCACTAACTTTAACTTTCCGATCAGCCAAAACAATACGATGGATTCTTTTGATGTTTTCTTCAGTAACTGCTTCACTTGGACGTCCTGAACGTGGGGCATCATCGGTGCTTGTATTACCTCGTTTAAATTCAGCATGCCACTTCTTGACCGTGACGGAGAAGATGTGCCATAACACTTATCCAGCCATTCTTTGCTTTGCACCGTATTTTTTCCCATTAAGAAACAATGTTTAATCAACACATGGAATTCATTATTTTCCATTTTTTACGAACAACAAAAACCTGCGTCACTCTATTGACAGTAAGTCGAAAACTATGACACCAAATGTCAGGAAATTTTGGCTGTAGACAAGTAAAGGGTGGTACTACTGAATGTTAACAAAAATTCTGAAGTAATGACGCCATCTCTATGTGAGGCCGCGGACTTTTCACCCCATGTAGTATTTGTGCTGACGAATGGTAAAAACTCGAAGTGGAGAGGGTCTCCATAAAAAAAAGCGAAAAATGAAAATTTCGGTCAGTTTTTCAATTTGTGCTCGGTGACCAGATATCGTAAAATGTGGCAATCGCCAGCACAAATTTGTAGTGTGAAGGTTTCTTGAAAAAAAATTGAAGTGGAGAGGGTCTCCATACAAAAAAAGCGAAAAATGAAAATTTCGGTCAGTTTTTCAATTTGTACTCGGTGACTAGATGTCGCAAAATCTTGGGGTTGGTGTCAATCGCCAGCACAAATTTAGCACAAATTTTTAGTGCTGTGGCCTTTTGAGGAAAACTTGAACTGAAGTAGGTTTCCATACAAAAATGACGAAAAATCAAAATTTCATTTTTTGATGAATTTGTGCTAGCACAAATTCTGAAACTGGTACCATTCGTCAGCACAAATTCAGGCGCAT
The DNA here is from genome assembly GCA_029228625.1 of Pseudolycoriella hygida. Taxonomy (NCBI): domain Eukaryota; kingdom Metazoa; phylum Arthropoda; class Insecta; order Diptera; family Sciaridae; genus Pseudolycoriella; species Pseudolycoriella hygida. The sequence continues at coordinate 50,635,355 of CM055404.1, read as the reverse complement.
CAGTGACGTTCATTTCCCCTCAGCACAAATCCCGGGGGGTGTGACTACATGCACCTCTGTTATTCGTGTCAGAATCATCAACTCACAGTACCTGAGCTACAATTTTGAATTTTTTATTTAGGCAGGATTCTGCTCTAAAAAAACATCGCAAATTTGATAGCTCACTTTTTTGCGACGGGCTCTAAAATGAACAAGGCTATAGTCTGTCACTGCCATTTTTTTTACAATAATATTAAATCATAGGCATATAAACAAAAAGCAACTCAAATCAAAAAGGTTAATTTCGAAATTAATGACAAATCAATTGTGTTGACGAGTGAGATTATAGCTTTCGCCTTCGGCTCAGGCTACAAATTACACATTCGTCAAAACGACGAATTTACAAACAAAAACGAAATGTCCCGGGTGAAAATTTTGGTCTCATGAGACCAAAGATTTAGCCCCTCAAAGGCTCATTTTGGTCTCGAAAATTGTTTCTCTGCGAAAAAGTCACAAAGTTTTTTTTTACTAACTGGCAGATATCAAGGATGAGACTAATTGAGGTCGGCTGATGGGCTCATTTTGAACAAGTTTTTATGGTAGAATCAATAAATTTTTATGAGGCCAATTGACACCAACTGAGAGTTTTTTTTTTTTAATTTTTCATTCAATTCGATTACGCGATGATAGAAAATAGTTCATAACTGGTCTCACAGAACATTAATAGTACTGCACTGCTGTCCAGGATGCTCTATTTTGACGATTTGGAGGTTATTTCCCGAGCCGAAGGCGGGGGAAATAATCCAAATCGTCAAAATATACCATCCTGGACAGCGGTGCATATATAGTTTTATCTATCGAGAGCAATATATCGAGTTAAACAGTTTTGCCCTAGGGAATTACGTACGAGATTATTGCTCTAGATAGATAAAAATTATTTCCTATTGAAAAGAATTCCAATTGCTAAAAAATTTTTTTTTCACTTTGAGACTCTCAAACAGCCTCAACTGGTCTCGCATGATACTTATAGAAATTACAAACTTTTATAACGATTGAGGCTCTCATTTCGTCTCAAGATGAGATGTATCAACGGTTCAAAATAAGACACACAAATAATAACTCAGATATAGCAGCAAGCGTAAGGTGACTGGCGGTCCATTACAGAAGTTAAGCGCGGCTAGTACTTAGATGGGTGACATGTGAAAAAAATACAATATCTTTCATATCATTTCAGCAAACAGCGAGGTAAAACTGGGTCTAGCGAACTATCAGGAAAATTAAGAGTGGCGCCATCTCTGTACAACAAGAAGAAATAAAATAGCAAAGTAACAACCACAATCATAAAGTAAATGTGTCTTAAGATCATGGGCGCGCGGTAGCGATGCGTCCGTGACGCAAGTCCCCATACGAACAAAAAATTCGGAAAAGTTTTTTTCGTAGGCTTCGGAACCATACAGCTAATTTTTGACTCCCCGCCCTTGCGACGTACCCCCCGGAAAATATTTTTTTTTGATTCTACGGAAAATTCTAAGGCGAAGTGTCCTTTCACTCATTAAAATCGGTTCGGTGGATCCGAAGATACGACCTTTAGAAAATGATCATTTCCTGTACAAAAAGTGCTATTTCACAGAAGCCAAAGTTAATGCAAACATCCTACATTAGTTAGTTAGTTAGTGGGTTAGTTATTTAGTTAGTTCCAGGGCCATTTGTATGAAAAACCGTGAAAAACCACTTTTTTGACTCATGCTCGAAAACAGCTCGATAACTTTTCTTGAAATTTTGCAGGGACCTTCGGGTGGGGATTCTACGTCATATGAGATTTTAAAAAAGGGGGGAACCGGCCTCGTTTGGGCGCCAGGGCTCTTAGAAGGCGCCATATAAAGCTCATATGTATGTGTTTGTGTGTGTGGTGTGTATGATAGCACATTTTGTATGAGGCAATGGTTGTATGTTCGAGATAGAGGTTTGGTGTCAAAGGGAAAGTTGTTGGGTTGGGTGTGTAGTGTATCAGGGTGACCGCCAAAATGACGGAAAATAGGCGGGGACTCAAAAAAAAACTTTTGATATGTTGTAGAGGCAGTTAAGGGGATCATTTTCGCCCTTGGAAGTAGTAACCGCCGCGCTTCGGTTTGGCGGCGGCGGCGGCTCAAAAAAGAAACTTTTGATATGTTGTAGAGGAGGTTGAAGGAATCATTCTCTCCAATGTAAGTACTAGCCGCCGCGCTTTGGTTCGGCGGCAGCGGCGGCTCAAAATAATGCAAAACATTACAATCACAGCGAAAACCCTTCTTAAAAAGGAAACGTGACGCAAGTCCTCGTCGTCCCTTCTTCCAAAACAACTGATATCAATTTTTGTGACGCTTGCAGCTTCGGAACGCAAAACAATTTTTTGAAATATTTTCACTTTTGATTCAAAAAATGCGTCACAAATGCCGGGCCCTCCAGTGTTATAGCTTTTCTGTTCTTTCAGCTCTTACAATGCAAAGATTTGACTTTATGGTATGCATGGCATATTTTTGTACAGGAAATCAAATTTCTGCGTATGAAAGCTGAAAGCGTAGAAAAATTATTACATTGGCGGGTCCGGCATTTGTGACGCATTTTTTTACTCAGAAGTGAAAATATTTCAAAAGAATTTTTTTGCGTCCGGAGCTGCAAGCGTCACAAAAATTGATATCAGTTGTTTTGGAAGAAGGGACGAGGACTTGCGTCACGTTTCCCTTTTAAAAATGGTTTTTGTTGTGATATGAATGTAATGGAAATTGATCAATTGAAGAAACATTCGAACATACAACAACTAATAACGAAAGGACAATCTGAGACTCTCAGACGAACTCAACTGGTCTCACAGAACATTCAAGAATCTTTCGCATTGTAAAGAAATCCAATTGATTTTTTTTGTATTTTGAGGCCCTCAGTAGGTCTCACGAGGTCTCGAGAAATCATTCAATTAAAGAATCTTTACAAAAGATTTTGAGACTCTCAGTAGGTCTCACGAGGTCTCGAGAATTCATTCACATGAATTAAAAGCTTAAAACAGGTTTTGAGGGTGACCGGCAAAATCGCCCAGTGTATTTTCGTCTCAAAACGAAAATATCATATCAGAAAACGATATTATCGTGTAAGAAGTGATATTATTGTTTCAAAGATGAATATCGTGAGCAAAAAATTTCGTTTACGAAATTTTGTTTTACGATACTATGTGGGACCAACTGAGAGTCTCAAAATCAATTCGATTGCGCGAATTTTAGACGACCTCACCTGGTCTCATCTCTTCATCTCATCTCCTCATCTTATCTTTTCATCTCATCTCTTCATCTCATCTCCTCACCTGGTCGATAAAAAATGAAATTAAAAGCCACAAAAAACTAGGTGGCTAACGTAGCTAGGAAACTTTTCCTTTTACGAAATGTCACAAAAAACTAGGTGGCTAACAAAACTAGTGAGATTTTCCTTTTACGAAATGTCACAAAAAACCAGGAAGATTTTCCTTTTACGAAATGTCACGAAAACCTACGTAGCTAACAAAACTAGGGAGCTTTTTTCTTTTACAAAATGTCACTAAAACCTAGGTATATAGCGAAACTAGGGACTTTTACCATTTACGAAACGTCGCTTCATGCACGTAAGGCCTTCTGCAGGACGTAATATAGCCAGCCGCAGGCGCAATCTAGCCCTCCGCAGGCGCGGATGTGAGGAGGCAAAGCCCCGCCCCCCCAAAAAAATTCAATTCTTCGTGTTCCCATACCCCTAAATAAATGTCATTGCAACAATGATATTATTCTGTCTGAATAAGATATTATTAAAGAATTTTTGTCTCTTTATTATTGTTTGGAAAACGATATTATCGTAGCTGAAAATGATAATATCGTTCGAGGAACAATATTATCATATTGAAAAACAATATTATCATTCCAACAATAATATTATCATATCAAAAAACGATATTATCGTCGAAAGTGAAAATACACTGGGCGATTTTGCCTTGCCCCGTTTTGAGACCCTCAGGAGATCTCACGAGGTCTCGAGAAATTCAGAGCGGAGAATAAATGAGCCCCTCATGTAGTCTCAGACGTCTCAATACTTCCGTTTTTAATCAGCCTCTCACTGGTCTCCGATGAATTCGGATGAATTTATGGACGAATTAATAGGTCTCCGACGGTCTGAAAGGTGCGAAATGAGCAACGTCGCGTCATACAAACAAAATCGTACTTTTCAGGTCCTCATTGTCACTTTTTTTCACCCGGGGTGCTATAAAACCTCGTGTTCTTTTACCAACAACTGAAAACAATATTCTCATACAATAATTATTGTTCTTGTGTTAGTGTAACCCATTTATTAAAACGTTTTTAGCTCTCACTCTGTCCTTGTGAAAAAAGTGTTGGCTTTCCGATGAAACAATTAGACATTCGCCGGACACTTTTATTCTTAGCTTAACCCGTGTACCGTATACGTGTTCTTCAAATAAAAAGTAAAAATGAATTTTAAACTGGTGAAGATAATTGTGTTCATTTTGTTAATAACATTTGTGTCAAGTGCACCAAGAAACAAAATTATAGACCAACGTATATTGAGACTAATAAGACAAATATTTCATGTTCCGTCATCTGGTGATTCTTACGTGAATGCGCCAGAATTGCGGAAATCCTTGCCCAAATCAGTGCCATCGTCCAGGTCACTGTCATCCTTCTCCAAAGCACCGACATTCTCGTCAAAACTACTAACATCCCCGGCCAAACCACTGCCATCTTCGTCTCAACCATTGTTATCTTCGTCCGAACCATTGTCATCTTCGTCCAAAGCACTGCCATCTTCGTCCAAACCACTGCCATCCCCGTCCAAAATTTGTAGTGGCGTGTGTGTTGCCTTTCATTTATGTGAAAATGGACAGGTGGTTACAACCGGTTTAAATTTACTTCTTCCAAGAAAAGGATTGGTGGATGACGAAGATAACAACAATTACGAAGTCGAACCCCCAAGAGAATGTACCGAAGCGGAGGTGTGTTGCGAGTTGATTTATGAAGAAGAAGACAACGATTACGACGGAACCGCTGGATCCGTCGACTATATGGCTGAAACCGACGAAGTCGCTGCATCCAATGAAATTACAAAGGAAAGTAAAGCAACCGAAGACAGCGACTACGACGGTAACAATTTAGATTACTCTGACAAATGGAGTCGTAAGTGTGGCATAAGAAACACGAATTTATTAAGGCCACGAATTTCCGGAAACGATCAAACTGGTACTGAAGAATTCCCTTGGATGATAATGGTTTTGAAGAAGCCACCGAAAACGAAGTTTTACGATTACGTATGCGGTGGTAGTCTCATTCATACGTCAGCTGTTTTGACCGCAGCACATTGCATTGCATCATTCAGGCCAAGTTATCTGTACGTGCGAGCTGGTGAATGGGACTTGGAGAAAGATGAAGAACCGCTACCTCATCAAGATCGAGGAGTTAAGTCTGTTGTGATTCATAATAAGTTTTACAAACCGACATTGCTGAATGACATCGCCATTTTAATCCTAAAAGCTCCCGTTGAATTAGCTGACAATGTGCGACCGATTTGCATGCCACCACCAGACTACTCATTCGATGAAAAACGCTGCGTAGTTTCTGGATGGGGAAAAGAAAATCTCAACCGTAATAGCAAATTCCAGTCGATTTTGAAAAAAGTTGACCTTCCCATCGTTCCCAATTCGTTATGCCAAACAATGTTCAGAAATACCATTCTTGGTATATACTTCAAATTAGACACGACATTCATTTGTGCCGGTGGAGAGGCCGGTAGAGACACGTGCAAAGGGGACGGCGGTTCACCTTTAGTATGCCAAATACCGAATACACCCAGATCGTACTACCAGGCAGGAATTGTTTCATGGGGAATTGGATGTTCACAAACAAACGTTCCGTAAGTCGAATTGTTTATTGAGAGAAAAACAAATTCCAAATCTTTTCTTTATCTTAGAGGGGCTTATGTCAATGTTGCACGATACAGAGATTGGATTGACCACATCATGAAGAAAATGAATTTTGAAACAATTTCTTACACTCATAAGTGAGTGACTTATTTGTATATCATAAATTATATTTCACCCGAGGCTGCCTCTACCCTACTATGTTCAACGAAAATTGTGATAAATAATTTCTTCAATTATTTGATCATTGTCATTAGTATGGGTAACAAAGTACGAAGAATTATTCGGATTGTAAATAAAAAAACGATTTTTAATTTCTGCATTTTAATGCCAAACATTGGTAGCAGTGGTTGGGATCTGGAAGCCATGACAAAGAAATTTTAGAAGAGAGAATGTCGGAGGAAATTACCCGGCACGGAGTACAAAGAAAAATGCACTACAAGTTCAAGTTCTCGAATTTTAGCTCCCTAGTGACAATAACTAGAGAAATGGTTTCTTCGGGAAAGTTATAGAGTTTGATCCCGAGAATTTTTTGGGATTTTCAGAAATCTGCCAAAGTGATGCCATCTTGGATTTTTGTTAGGTATAAACTAGGCTACTTTGGGTTTTCGAATTTTAGCTCCGGAATGATAACACTTAGAGAGTTTGTTTCTTCTAGAAAGTTATAGAGTTTCATCAAGAGAATTTTTTGGTATCATGAGAAAATGGCTGCCAGCTGTCATAGCAGCGCCATCTTGGATTTTCGTTTATGCTTTTTCGGTTTTCGAATTTTAGCTCCGGAATGACACCACTTAGAGAGATAGTTTTTTCTAGAAAGTTATAGAGTCCTGACCAAATAATGTTTTTGTATCTTAAGAGATAGGCTGCCAACTGTCAAAGTGACACCATCTTGGATTTTTTGCTAAATTCTGAATAAGAATACCTAGATAGTTGGTTTCTTCAGGAAAGTTATATAAATCACTGAGAAGAATTGGTGACACGAAGTGTTGCGAAGGTAGCCGAAGGTGACACGAAGTGTTCCGAAGGCAGCCAAAGGTGACACGAAGTGTTTCGAAGGCAGCCGAAGGTGACACGAAGTGTTCCGAAGGCAGCCAAAGGTGACACGAAGTGTTTCGAAGGCACCCGAAGGTGACACGAAGTGTTCCGAAGGCAGCCGAAGGTGACACGAAGTGTTCTGAAGACAGCCGAAGGTGACACGAAGTGTTCCGAAGGCAGCCAAAGGTGACACGAAGTGTTCCGAAGGCAGCCAAAGGTGACACGAAGTGTTTCGAAGGCAGCCGAAGGTGACACGAAGTGTTCCGAAGGCAGCCGAAGGTGACACGAAGTGTTCTGAAGGCAGCCCGAAGGTGACACGAAGTGTTCCGAAGGCAGCCGAAGGTGACACGAAGTATTCCGAAGGCAGCCGAAGGTGACATGAAGTGTTCCGAAGGCAGCCCGAAGGTGACACGAAGTGTTCCGAAGGCAGCCGAAGGTGACACGAAGTGTTCCGAAGGCAGCCCGAAGGTGACACGAAGTGTTCCGAAGGTAGCCGAAGGTGTTGGAGAACAATTTTTTTCGGAGAAAAATTTTTTTGGAGAAAAATTTTTTTGGAACAAACTTTTTTTGGAGAAAATTTTTTTCAGAGAAAATTTTTTAGGGAAAAATTTTTTTTTGTAGAAAATTTTTTTCGGAGAAATTTTTTGTTGTAGAAGAAATTTTTTGAAGGCAAATTTTTTGAAGAAAATTTTTTTGGAGAAAAATTTTTTTCGGAGAAAACTTTTTTGGAGAAATTTTTTTTTCTGAGAAAATTTTTTTCGAAGACAATTTTTTTCGGAGAATTTTTTTCTAACAAAAAATTTTTTTTTTGAGAAAATTTTTTTTCGGAGAAAATTTTTTTCAAAAAATAGAAATTTTTTCAACAACTGAAAACTTCCAAAATGACTGATATCACAACAAAAACCTCTTAAAAGGTAGAGTTTGACGCAGTGTGTGAGTATGCTTCCAAAATTAATTAATGATATCGGTTGAAGTGACGTTATCGCTGATAATACGCAGAAGTCTGTTTGAATACAACCTTGTGTTCAAAGTTTTAATTTCCTGAAAAATTACAGCGCTGTTTTCAAAACTAAATTACGTTGTGTTAAAAAAATTGCGTCACGCACTGCGTCACACTCTACCTTTCAAGACGTTTTTGTTGTGATGTTAGATTATGAAGAAATCAAAAATACCTTACAGTAGAGTCGACATGGGCCTTCACTTCATTTTTCTAAGCTCTAGACGCTGAGAAACTTAGGAAATCGGTCGGACTATTAGAGAAGGCCGAAACTGAAGCTCTAGGTTCCTGCGTACATGATAAAGCAGCAACGCTTTTGGACCCATACGAAGTACGAAGGTCCTATACGTTTACAACAAACAATTTTAATGTAACATGGGGAGATTGAGTTATTAGTTAGGGGGATGCATTTATTATCGTCTGAATATGGCGAATCTACAATAACAAAAATGTCCGTCCGTCCGTCACCACTTTTTTTCCAAACGGCTCAATCGATCACTCTAAACTTTTTTCCCTGAAAGATACATGCCTCCCATGATTTCTAGGGTCGGTGAACCTTTTTGCAAATATCTCAGCAAGCATAGCACGGAAATTGCTCATGTTGGTGCCAAATGAAAGAATTTGATGAAAGAAAATTGGGAAAAAAATTTTGTGGGAATCGGGTCAGGGGTCGGGGCACCGGGACCAATGGAATCGACGAAATTGATTTTCTTGGCCATATACGAAAACAGCTTTTCGTGTTTATTTCCTTAACTATGCAATATGGAAATTCACTGTCAAAGGCAAAGTTATAGAAAATGGAATTTTAGGGTACAAGGTGTTTCAGAGTTTTGGGTAAAAATGCCTCAATCCTGGAATATGACCACTTCTAGAATCGGGAGGGATGATCCATTTCTCTAGAACTATAAGAGGTAGAAAGTTGCTTCCAAAGGCAAAGTTGTAGAGAATAAAATTTTAGAGACCACGTGTTTCAGGTTTTTAGGGGAAAATGGCCCAATGCTTGGATATGGATATAACCATTTCTAGATTTGAATGGTCTGAGATGTACTTCGGTAGGGCCTTTTACATTACCTTGGGTAATTTCTATGGATCTTTGAAACTCTTAGAGTTATAAAAGAACATAATTGTTTGCTTATTACTATATTAAGTTACGTTCGAGTCTTTTTGCAAGATTTATTCTATTTGCCACATCTATTCTGTTTGTCACATCTATTCTGATACGTACGGGTCTTTGGTTATGTTTCATACTACTATGGCTGCTTGTTTGAGCGGTCAGTAAAATGAAATGTTTTTGTTGCGTACGTTATAAACTATCATTTAATAATGAGAACCATCTGTTGCTCGTTCTTACTCTCTAATTTATACAATCCTGAATAAAGCGTGAGGAATGATTTGGTAGTGGGGTGAATCGGTAAAACTTGTGCGTCGCTGTTAATCAATATTTTACGCTGAATTTATATTGATACTGGGACGCTACATTGCTCCCCCTTAAAAAAATTAACGTAAACAAAAAAATAACTTGAACTGTAAAAAAAAATGAAGATATAACTTAAAAATATAAAGTAAATGTAATTATGTGTAGGTAACTTTTAAATTCTTGCTTCTTTTCTCCCCTGACTTCATTGACAAAATACTATACGCGGGCTTCAATCTGTCAATTGATACTGACTCATTTCTTCCTTTAACATTTAGCACATATTGCTTCCTCAACCTGCGGATGACTGTGAATGGTCCTTCATAGGGAGGAGTTAAACCAGTTCTTACTCTGTCTACTCTAACAAACACTTGTTGACATGTGTTTAAATCCTTTGGTATGTGAACACTTGATTATTTTCCCTAGGATCTGGGCTTCTCAAGTTGCGCATATAATTTCTGAGTCTATCGACTAACTCACCTGGAGAAGTCAAATTTGATTTTGGAGAGTCTACGAAATATTCGCCTGGCACTTTCAAAGCTTGTCCGTAGACTAACTCTGCTGGCGAACATTCTAAATCCTCTTTGAAAGTAGATCTGATCCCTAACAAGACTAACGGTAGCTCTTCGCTCCAATACACTGTTTTACAGCGGGCTAATAATGAAGCCTTAAACTGCCTGTGAAACCTTTCTACTATGCCGTTCGCCTGTGGATGGTAAGACGTAGTTCTTATCCTATGTGCACCTAATAATTTCGTTAGTTCCGCGAACAACACCGCTTCAAACTGTTTCCCGCGGTCCGTTGTGATAATCTTTGGTACTCCAAAACGTGAAATGTACTCTTTAACTAACGTCCCTGCTACTGTTTCAGCCTTCATGTCTTTGATCGGGAACGCTTCTGGCCATCGAGTGAAACGGTCAACTACTGTTAGAATGTTATTATAATCGTTTGAGACTGGTATAGGCCCTACTAGGTCTATGTGTATATGCTCGAATCTTTCTGATGGAACGTTGAATTTTCCGTACGTGGATTTAGTGTGCCGACCTACTTTCGCTCGCTGACAATTAATGCAACCCCTAGCCCAATTACCGACATCTCCATTCATGTTTGGCCAAAAATACCTAGCTGCTACTAGCTTTCTTGTACCTTTTATGCCTGGGTGTGACAAGTTGTGTAGCTGATCGAAAATTGCTCTTCTCAAACCTTGCGGTACAAACGGTCGATCTTTTCCTAAACTTACTTCACACCACAATTTCCCTTGTGCCAGTGTAAGTTCTACCTCCTTCAACTTGATTTTACTTTTGGAACTCTTTTTGTTAATCAGTTTTGCTAACTCTTCATCTCCTTGCTGTAACTCCTGCAAAGTTTTCAGTTCCAATGATACTTTAGCTGTTGCTTCATTGATTTCCCCTATCCGTGACAGAAAATCGGCTACCACATTCTCTTTCCCTTTTATATGTTGGATATTAGAAGTGAATTGCGCTATGAATTCAAGATGAGTGGTTTGCCTGGGACTTCTTTCCGTCTTTGATGTCAGAGCATTGGTGAGGGGCTTGTGATCTGTGTAAATAATAAAGTCCCTACCTTCCACACTACTTCTAAAGTGCTTGATTGAGAGATAAATTGCTAATAACTCCCTATCTAGTGCTGAATATTTTTGCTCGTTAGGCGCTAGTTTTTTTGAAAAGAAACCTAACGGTTCCCACGAACTCGTTTTTTTATTAAACTGTTGTAATACTGAACCTACTGCGAAATTTGACGCGTCCGTATTCATTGATAGACTAATAACAGACTCTTCGCTTGGGTGAACTAACATAGTTGCTTTTGAAAGAGCTTCTTTTGCTCCGATGAATGCTTTTTCGCAATCTTCCGGCCATGTGAATGGCGGTTTCTTTTTAGTCTTCTTTTTAATCTCACTAAACCTCGCTATGTGAGCATAAATTGGTGCTAAAATTTCGGCTGTTTTCGGGATGAAGCGATTATAAAAATTAATCATACCTACGAAACCTTGTGCTTGTTTCAGCGAACTTGGAGGTAACAATTTAGCGATCGTTTCGACCTTCTGCGAAGATGGTGCTATACCATCTATAGTAATGTCGTGCCCTAAGAATAGTATTCTCTGAACTCCAAATATACACTTGGACGGTTTGATGTTTAATCCGTAATCATCTAACCTTTGAAATAGTTTCTTTAAATGTTCTTTGTGTTCTTCTGGAGTTTTACTAAAGACTAATATGTCATCCAAGTAAACAAAAACAAACTCCAACCCTGTACAGACCTCGTTCATGAATCTTTGAAATGTTTGGGCCGCGTTTCGTAACCCGAAAGGCATACGAGGAAACTCGAATAATCCGAAAGGTGTAATAATCGCCGTTTTGTGTACGTCTTCCGGCGCTACTGGGATTTGGTGGTAGGCTCTTACTAAATCTACCTTTGAAAATATCTTACAGCCTCGGATCCTCGTGTTGAGGTCTTGAATATGCGGAATGGGATATCTATCTGGTATTGTTATCGCATTTAAACGACGGTAATCCCCGCAGGGTCGTAAGTCGGAACTATTTGGTTTATTTGCCATTAGCAAAGGTGAAGCCGTCTGAGACGAAGATGTTTGACATATGCCAACTTTGTTCATGTAATCGAATTCTAGGCGGGCTGCTTTTTCTTTTTCGTTGTGCAGTCGCCTGGCTTTGGAATATGGTAACGGGCCTTTCGTATAAATATAATGTACGATATTGTGTTTTGGTTGTTTTTTAAAATCTGGTGGGGCAATTAAAGATGGGAATTGTTTTAGAATTTCCCCAAATTCCGTATCAACTGAAAACAACCGTGGTGTAGGTGTACTACAATTCACTGCTAACACGGTGTTTACTGACAACGAAGTCAGTGGATCTATTAATCTTTTATTTCTTAAGTCTGGAAGTAGCCCGAAATCTGCAAGAAAATCTGCTCCCAAAATAGGTTTGTTTATATCAGCTACTATGAATTCATGCACGAATTTTCGTCGTAATCCGATATCTACTTCCAATGCTTTTTTTCCATAGGTGTTAATAATTGAACCGTTTGCGGCTGTTAATTGAAAAAATGATTTGGTTTGAAATAATCTCGGAACAAAATTACGCGGTACTACAGAAACATCTGCTCCCGTATCAACTAAAAACTCTAACTTGGTTTTCTTATCATAAACGAATAGACGGCGAGAAACTAATTGTGTCCTAACATCTGCCGTACTGATGTTCGGACGTTCTAGTTTCCCGTCTGCTCCGATTGTTGCTTACTTTGCGATCCTCTATTCGCAAATGTACAAGGCTTGTCACATTTGGTAGCCTTGCTTCCAAACTTAAAATGATACCAGCACTGTGAACCCTCTGGATTGTAGGCTCTCCTATTGTTGGACCTGTTCCTAAATCTCTCTCTATGTCTGGATATACTACGGTTCCTATGCCTTGGGCGTGAACGGTTTCCGTCCGTAAACTGCCGAATTACTTTCCTTAATTCGCTGATTTCTGCTTGTAAACTTTCTATACTGAGAGCGTTAGACGTATTGGTCGAAGAGCTTGAATTTGAAATGTTCATCTGAGAATTGTTTTGTTTGCTTTTGTAATCTACTTGCGACAGATTAGAACCCTGAACTGCCTCATAGATCTGATCTGCTAGCTTCAGTAATTCCTGAATGTCTGTTTTACTTTGGGGTATGAGTGCAACACTGATGACATTTGGTAACCTATTCAACCACAATTTTTTACTAGGTCCTCACCTACCGTTCCACAGTCACCCGCAAGGTCTAACAGCTTCCTGTAAAATTCGGAAGGCTTTTTGTCACCTATCATTTCATCCGATATTAGCCTTTTAATGCGCGATTCTATGCTTAAGGAATGCCTTTCGATCAGTTTTTCTTTTATTATTTTATAAGCATCTACTTGTGGTCTTTGCTTTAAAAGGTCTGAAATAGACTCGGCTATTTCTTGCGGTAAAGCCCTCACTACATAATTATATTTACTTAAATCGTTCGTTATTCTGCTCAAGGAAAACTCAGCCTCTGCCTGAATAAACCAGGTCTCGGGTGAGTTTGACCAAAACAACGGTAATTTGACTTTTACTGGATTTAACTCGTTGTTGGCTACTGAATTAATGGGAGTTTCTTGCTCCTCCCTCTTATATTGTTCAGTCATTTTTTTTATTTATGTATTTATTTTTAGTAAAATCGCGGAAAGAAACCGACGGCAAAAAAATTCAAGGAAAAAAAAAAACAAAAAACAAAAAAATAATAATAAAAAATATCAGCACTCACCGATTTCCAAATCAAATCATAACTCAATGCTAAAATGCCTAACGAAAATATTCTATATAATGTCCTCTTATTGTTTGTAAATTAAATTAATCTTCTCTTTATGTTTAATTAAGTAAGCAATAATCTCAAGAAATCACTGAGCTTCACTAATAATCAAAATACAAAAAAAAATTTTTTTAAAGAAAAAAAATGAAGTCTTCAGATTCCTGAAGATGCAATAGGAAAATATGAACAATAATTATAACGGTTTTGATTTGATTTCCTTGTTTCCAATTTTCAATGTTGCTGCTTACGTGCGGCTATGACTAAAAATTGGCGCCAAACCAAGATAATGCGTTTCCTTGGTGGGTTTTGAATTTTAGGCCTCTCCTCTTATACGACCAATATGTGTATGGAAGAACGATTTTTGTTTTGCATTAATTACTGGTGCTGTAAGATTATTCTTTATTTGGAAATTACCTCTTATCTCCACAGGGTAATAATAACCTGTGGAGATGTCCAAATAATAGCACTTTGTATTATGATGAAATTAGCTCCCGTCCGCACCTCTCGTAGTTCCAAACTTTTACTCCTGGTTTGCTTTTGTATGGAATTTATTTCGTCCTCACACAAACTGGACTAATTGGCGCGAAATTTTTTTGTGCGGCTTTAAGCTATTCTCGCTGCAAAATAATGTGACTCCCTTTGTCAGCAAAACTTGAGGTGGAATGTTGCAATAACCTCTCGTTACTGTTGTCCCTTTGTGTTCAACCAAAACCCAAAAAATTTTTTTTTTTTTTTTTTGTAGGCGTCTGTATGGCTTAATGGTGCAAACCAAACTGTAGCACTGTCTGACCCTTAAGCGTTCGATGTTGTATTATGTACGACGAAAATGATTTTATTTACTTCATAGCACCTCACTTTTCACTATTTCACCTTTTATATTTCAATTTGACTTGAGCTTTATCAGAAGTTATTTGCTCAACGTCGGATGGTCACCAATATGGCTGCTTGTTTGAGCGGCCAGTAAAATGAAATGTTTTTGTTGCGTACGTTATAAACTATCATTTAATAATGAGAACCATCTGTTGCTCGTTCTTACTCTCTAATTTATACAATCCTGAATAAAGCGTGAGGAATGATTTGGTAGTGGGGTGAATCGGTAAAACTTGTGCGTCGCTGTTAATCAATATTTTACGCTGAATTTATATTGATACTGGGACGCTACACTACAATTAGCACCACAAAAAAAAAGTAAAACAAAATCAGATTTAAAAATATTTTATTTTCGCATGCCAGAACGTGCCAAACACAAAACTGAATGAAACTAAATCTAAATATCGTTTAAAATATTCGAACCGTTAAAGTTAATATAAATTACGATGCGACGAAATTGCAATGTTTTCCGTTTCATACGGGACGTCTAGCGATCACTCTATAGTCGGGCTTATCGAAACCGTATAAATTAGCGTTAAACTGAGACGGATAATCTGGCAAAAGAAATAGAAACAAATTGTAAGCTTTCAGTATTTGATGGAAATACTAATTTCCCTTACCCAATCCACTTTCCATGCTACGAGCTTGCCACATCATCTGAAAATGTTGTCGTGGTTGCATCAATTGCTGATGAGATGCATATTGATATCCCGCTACGTAAGCCACCGGATGTTGCAGATACGCTACCGACATTCGCTTCGGTACAGCTATGTGATTTTTTGACTGTTTTTTCAATGTAGTTTTTTCAAATTTCGGCGTTCTGGCACTCAAACCACAATAGTACGGGTCTTCTGTAACTGAGTAAATAACCGTAAGGCCATTTTCCATATGTTTATAAACGAATCATCCTACCATATTTTTTACGAGCTTTATCCTTGCTGCCGAACCCACGGAAAAATGATTTCGGTTTATTTTCCTCGTTTTCATCGTAGTCAGGCTGGAAAATAAAGTTCAATTAAGAACCTTCCAAACGTCGCTACGGTCCTTCATACGCAAATCACTAAATGAACTTGACTCACCGTTGGCAAATTTTGCGGATAAATAGCATTTCCCTCTCTCGGTGGCAGCTGTGGTGGTTTCTCATTGCCTTTCGTTGAACTTTGATAAAATTGATCACGGGGTGATATAATTTGTCCTTTAAAGAAATACAGTTGAACGAAAATTGAAACAGAAACCGTCGGATGCATAAATACCTAAGCCATCTGTGGCATTGTTGAGTGCCCTGTTGCTATTAATCGAGCTGTTAACGGTAATGCCACCATATCCGGAATCGGAGCTGTCAGTGATGCGTGTCATAACTGTTCCTGGTATGTAATAGGGATCTTCATCTGGTATTGGTAGTCTCGGGCGACTTTTGACGTTAATTGGACGTTCCACTGTGAAATTTAGTAATTATTTATAAGAAGTGCAAATATGAACACGCCAGCGAGCGATAATTGTTTTGCGGGAAATATGGAATTAGCTGCACGCTAAAGAAAAAATTGTTCCGGTCGAAACAAAGGGAAAGTATAGACAAGGGACCCACAACAAAAAAACCTTTTAAAAAGGAAATGCAACGCAAGTCCTCGTCCCTTCATTCAAAACAACTGATATCAATAGACCCTTTTATTCCGCTCAACATTTGAATTTTAATTTAAACTTGAATAATTTGACGCAAGATGTCACTATAAAAATCTATTGTTTGTGTGCTGATTTTACGCATATACTGTACGTAATTACGCATGTACCTGACGTAATTATGAATATATTATACGAAATTCGAAAAATTCAAAATTGAACCGCACTAAAAGGGTCTATTTGGGTGACGCTTAAAGCTTCGGAACGAAAAAAAAATTTTTGAAATATTTTTGATTAAGAAAATGCGTTACAAATGCCGGACCTACCCAACGAACGTAATTATGCTTTCAGATTTCACACGCAAAAATTTGGATACCCGTATTCCATATAGATTGCTCAAAGCAAAATTCTTGGAAGACATTTAATCACAGCAAAAACCCCTTTTAAAAGAAAAATCAGAAAGCGCAGAAAAATGATTACGTTGGTAGGGTCCGGCACTTGTAACGCATTTTTTTAATCGAAAATATTTCAAAAGAATTTTTTGAGTTCCGAAGCTTTAAGCGTCACACAAATTGATATCAGTTGTTTTGAAAGAACGAGCTCTTGCGTCACATTTCCCTTTTAAAAAAGGTTTTTGTTGTGATATCAGTTTTCTTGGAAGTAGAAAAATTGTTTTTGGCGAATTATACAGCCATGTTTTTAACTTTCATCATACCTTAACTTTAAACAAAATAATTCAAATAATTACAAAGAATTCTAATGAAAATGATGAAAGTTAAAAGCGCATGGCTGTATATACAATTTTTTTCAAGCCGCCGCCAAACCGAAGCATGGCGGCTATTACTTCCAACTTATTCAACAACATAGCAAAATTGAGCCACCGCCGCCGTTATACCGAAGCGCGGCGGCTACTACTTCACTGGACGAAAGTGATACCCTAAACTTCCTCTACAACATATGAAAAGTTCTTTTTTTTTGAGCACCCGCCTATTTTCCGCTATTGTGGCGGGCACCCCAACCCAACAACTTTCTCCTGGACACCAAACATCTAACTCGAACACCCAACATTTATCTTCTAAGAGCCCTGGTGCCCAAACAAGGCCGGTACCTCCCTTTTTTAAAATCCCCAGCTGAAGCTCGTTGCAAAAATTTAAAGAAAAGTTATCGAGCCGTTTTCGAGCGGGAGCCAAAAAAGTCGTTTTTCATACAAGTGCCAATGAAAAGCAGTAACTAACTAACGTAAGGACTTTGCATTCACTCTGGCTTCTATGAAAATGCACTTTTTGTATTGACCTTACTCATTTATGTCCGTATAATTTATTTCAATAAAGAGCATCGTTATAAAGTAAAAATTGTTCTACGACACATCTCAATAACCTATAACTTTTTTTTTGAAACTCAATACTGAGGCGGGCGCTGAAAAAAATTCAAAAATTCGCGCGAAATAACATCGCATTTATATTATTCACAGCTTGCGACCTGCCATCGCATGAAAAGTCGCGTAGATTTTTTTTTTTGTTTGCAGTCAATTGAAATAATGATCATCTTCTAAAGGTCATATCTCCGGATCCACTGAACCGATTTTATTTAGTGAAAAAACATTTCGCCTTAGAATTTTCCGAGAAATCCGGGAAAAATATTTTCCGGGGGTTACGTCGCACGAGAGGGGGGGGGCGAAACTTAGCTGTATAAATGGTTCCTAAGTCTACGAATTTTTTTTTCCTAATTTTCTGTTCGTATGTGGACTTGCGTCACGGGAGTATTGCTACCGCGCGCGCGTGGTTACGTCTTCTTTAAATTGGAAATTGATGAAAGGGCAATATTGAAAAACCCTCTAATCCCCTCTTATCCCTAAAAAAATTCTATTCAAAAATTTTTTTATATAACCGACCTAAAGCTCTTAGGAGAGACATCTGACTCATACTTTCGTGGGCAGAAAAGTTCGCCTCTTTTTTCTCTACAGCACTGCACAACAAAACTAATCATTAAAGGAATGTCCACGAAAAATGACCAAATATAGTTAGGATCGCGTGCCATCAGTTGGGACCACACTAAAAACGCTACAGCCCTAGCCATTCAAAAGAGATGTTCACTAATTTGATTTTCGGAAGCTCAAATCTTTCATTCAAATCCTTGAAGAGCGATTTCCGTGCTAATTACGCAGATGTTTAAGTCAAAAAGTTTTTTAAAACCTTCAAAAAACCACGTTTTCGATCACTGTTTCGAATGTATCTTCGAAAGTTCTTAACCGATCATTCGGAAAAAAAGATTATGTAAATCGGATATGATTTACCCGATTTATGTAGAAAAAACACGTTGGGCCCTAGTAGAGACTCAGTTTTATGGCCCTGGCTGAGTCGAAGAAATCAAAATCAAAAAAGTTTCTTCCATAAATTGTCGGGCATTCCCAGACTTTTCGAACAAAAAAAAATTGTTGGAAATCGAAAGAGATTTACTCGAGTTATGTACAAACGACCCAAAGACACTTAGGCAGCCCCATCTCAGTGGCCCATCTGCAATCCCAAACCCACAATATGTCAGGAGAAAAAATGTTGAAAATCGTTTAGCATTTATTCGAGTTATCGTGTTTACAGACGGACGTACAAAATTATTTTTTGCAGATTCGGCATCTAAGATCCATGATCGATTGCTCTCTCCTCCCCTCCCCCCTCATATCGACTGTCCCAGTGATTTCCTCTTCTTCCCACATAACTTCCATGGATACTACTACACCGAACGGCTTAGCTCAGCGGTTACCAACTGGCTTTCCACCAAGAAAACCCGGGTTCAAACCCCGGTGTGGACAAATTCTAGGATGAAATATAGGATTTTCCTTCAACGCTTATCATGAAAGTATTGTTCCTAAGCTCACCCAAGCTTCATAAATGGGTAGTTGGGGTAGCAATATCGCAACGATTTGTACACAACGATACATGACGTCACCCATATTCGATGCACTGTGCAACAAGAAGGCAAACAAGAAGGCACTTATCCAGCTGCTACGTTAAGGTGTGTGTAAACGTCAAAAAAAAAACATATGAAGGGACCCGTACGTATCAGAATAGATGTGGCAAACAGAGTTGATGTTACGAAAAGACTCGAACGCATTTCAGTGTTTGAAATTACATCCACATTGAGTTGTATTGGAAATTGTCGATAGGCAATTTTGAAAAACCCGTCCGAAGAAACGGAGTAAAAGAACCTGAAAGCACAAAATTGATCTCCACAGAGACAAAAATGATCGCCTCAATTTTCTCTACAACATAGCAAAAAACAATTTTTTTGTTCAGGGCCTACTTTAGAATCGATCTAGGGCCATAAGGAAATGCCTCTGACACATGCTTCCATAGACAAAAATGCTTCCCTCAATCTGCTTCGCAATATGACAAAGAATGTTTTTTTGGTTAGGGCCGACCTTAGGACCGACCAGAGGCCCACTTGAGCCTCAAGTACAGGCCCAAATTTGTTTATGAATATAATTCGGTACACGGTACCTCGGTATTCGGTACCTCTCAAATAGAAAAAGAATCAACAAAATCGGTTAGGATTTGCCCGATTTATGTAAACAAAAACATGTTGGGCCTAGTTTCAGGGTCCTGGCTGAGTCCAAGGTCATCTTATCAAAAAAATTTCTTCCATAAAATGTAAGACATTCCTAGACCTTTCGATTAATTTTTTTTTTTGAAAATTGGAAGAGATTTATACTCGATTTATGTAAAAAAAAAGCCCTAGCAAAGCCTCGTTTTTAGTGCCCTAGCTAAGTCCAAGGGGTCAAAATGAAAAAAGTTTGTGCTACAAATTGTCGGTCATGCCCAGATCTTTCAAACAAAAAAGTTTCTGACAATCGGAAAAGATTTACTCGAGTTATGTACAAAAGACCAAAAACCACTTAAACGGTCCTAGCTGGGCGACCCTTGTGCCGACTAGGCTCGTTTCGACTTATTATGAATTACTTTAACGTTTACAACTGATTTCGACAAGTTTCTGACGAAAATATGGAAAATATATTTTTTTGAGGTTATGTATGGGGAGAAATCAAACCTGTCACTTTGTCTAACTTTACGACTATTAATCTGCGGCCTACATGCACAAATATTTTTCCCGACATTTTTGAACATCACGTTTTAAGAATTCTTAGATTTAAATTGTGAATATTTCACGAGATATAGATTTTTGAACATGAATATAACGGATAAGCCTACTGTGCGACGCACAGACCTCCTCAGTGCATAGATCAAGAACTTCTTCTGAATGGACTCAATCTTCTTGCTGTAACTCCGGTAGTGAGGCGCCCACACTGTCGATGCATATTCTAGGTGAGACCTAACGTGTGCATAATATATACTCTTGAGAGCAGCCACATTTTGAGGGTACCCCAGGCTTTTCGGCAACTTAATTTTTCCATTCATTTTTGGACCACCCTATTACGTATAGTCGTGATAAACGCATAAGACCCCTTTTCGAAGAACTTCGCTCTTCGTACGAGTCTAAAAATAATGACAAATTGCATACCGTTAGAGTTGTGATTCGAATCTGTTCGATACGCGCTTCGGTGTTGCCAGATGTACTAGCGCGCGACAAAATCGGAAAAGAAATAATCCTTCAATCGAAGGCGTGGGTGGTTCGAAATACACGTTAAGCATGTGGTCCCTAGCGTGGTTAATCTACACTACCTGGCAGTTACTCAGTGTAACATTCCGGCAGTCGAACCAGACAGCTACAGTTTTCCCCCTTGGCGTGTAAAATAATGATAATTTTTTAGCGTTAATTCATGAACGTTCTCTTTCATCGATGGGTACATTAGGTGATAATTGTTAACAGAAAGAAAATAAAATAACTGCTTCAGACAAATTCATTATTTCTTTTATGTCCCATTGTCTTAAAGACTTCATAATATAAATTCAATTATTTCATGTCTTTATCAAAACGAATTACCAATTAAATGTTAATTTATGAAACACTAATAGAAATAATAGTCATTTGTAGCGCTTTGTTTGAGCGAATAGTCTCATTCACAAAACGCATATCTAACACCTAATCAGTGGTGGAGATATAAAGTCGCATGTCATGAGTAACTTCGAACAATTCCGCGTGCACAATTCGTATGTCGAGTAGAAAGTTAGTGACGCAAAATTGTGAGGTTCTCAGCTTATGCACTTCATCAGGAAATTTCGTATACTTTTACATGAACCGACATCGCACTAAACGCGCTGATAAGAGCTAAGTTGTAGCTAGAACTCCTTAAGGTATGAATTAAAACAACCCTCGAAGAGAGAATAGTACATTACATTACAAGGAGCTAAAACGGTGAAAAGGTCAAATCCGAAGGTGAGCGTGGTTTAAATCAGCACCGTTTTAGCTCCAAGTGATGTATACTATTTTTCGTGCAGACGGACGGAAAACGTGTGTGGATACATAAGAAGTGTTTGTGAAGTGAAGAAATACGATGTTTGTAGTTTCACTGGTCAGCAGTGATAGATGTTGCCTTGACTTTGATATTTTCATTTTTCTGTCAGAGGTGGGAAGAAAAGTACTTTTCTGCCCGCCTCATTTTTAGTCCTGGTCTGAAAAATGATGTTATAATGTAAGTACGCGTGTTTTCGGATGCAAATTCTTTGAGGAAATCAGGCGTTTTTTGTACGTCTGCGCGAAAAATATTTTTTCATTCCTCAGAGGTGAAAAGACAAAGTTTTATTGTGAAAAAAGGAGAACGTTTGCATCTCAATTGTGAGGGAATCCAGGCTGCAATTTTCTCTATTCCAAGCTTCGTTTGAATTCTAATTTCCAGCTCTGTAAATGATATTAATTACTTGAGGGGACCGAAAAAATTTGAACTCAAGTAAAGTTTGTTGTTTGTTGTAGATAACTGTTAAGCTCGATTAAAGTTTACAACCAGAGAACAACAAGGTTCGCCACCGACATGCTTGTGTATGTATACTTTGACAGCTAGAGTTTACAATCAAAGTACAACCAGGCTCGCAATTATTGACTTTCGTTATACTTTGACAGGAGTTGATGTCTCACTAAACGAGGCAATTGACTCAATGGCACTTTTTCTATGTTTCAAGGATAGTTATTGACTCATGCACGACATCCTATCTACAAAGAATACCCCAAGAGAATTTCGCAAAAGCAAGGTCGTGGTGATTCTCAAACCAAATAAACCAGCCGACGATCCTGCGAGCTTTCGGCCGATATCGCTCCTAAGCATATGCCTCAAGACACTTGAACTCTTACTCTACAATCGAATAGACGAAGTCACACCGCCAGACGAGAATGTTGAACAATGGCCTTCCGCAAGGCTCCGTGCTTTCGTCACTTCTTTTCAACCTCTAGGTAAGTGATATGCCGGAGACGTTATCCCGCAGATTTGGCTACGCCGACGACAACGCGCAAGCGCAAGGCGTTCAACACAAAGACCCAGTATACATAAAGACTGCGCTTACCGCAGATATGACAATTCTGGAAAAGTACTACAAAGACTGGCGGCTATGCCCAAATCCAGATAAAACGGAAGTGAGCTACTTCCATCTTAACAACAAGGAAGCCAACTCGAAGCTTCACGTAAAATTCTGCGGAAAGGAAATAAAGTTCAAGCCGAACCCCACCTACCTTGGTTACCTTGGTTATACAATGGACAGAACGATGACCCACAAGCCGCACTTGGAAAAAGTCGCGCAAAAAATGAAGACACGCAACAACATCATCCAAAAGTTAGCTGGATCGACACGGGGCTGTGACGCTACACCTTACTGTCAGTTGTGTACCCAACCGCTGAGTACTGCAGTCTTGTCTGGCTCCGAAGCGCACATACTAGTAAAGTAGATACACAACTTAACGCCAGCCTTCGTATTGTAATTGCCACCATTACTGTGGCTACCGGTACTAGCGAACACCATGCCTTCAGACATTCGACGCGAAACTGCTCTGTTTAAAGAATGGCTCAAAATACAAGATAACGAAACGCTCCCAATTAACCAAGATCTCTCTACTGCCCCAGTCAATCCTAGGTTGAAATCGAGAAATCCAATTTGGACAGAACCAATCTTCGAAAACGAACAAAACTACACGCGAGACGCGAAGGAAAAATGGAGAATCTCATGGAACGCAGCGAATTTACGCAACAAACACCTAGTCACCGACCCGACGGAAAAAATAAATGGTATAGACGGAGGACGAAAAATCTGGTGTCGTCTGAACAGAATCAAGACCGGGCATGGTCGCTGCGCCAACACACTACCTAAGAGGAACACAAACGTAGCACCGAACTGCGACGACGTTACTCAGACTATCGACCACATTGTCACATTGTCAGATATACTTATACATGCACTGACTCCGGACGCCATGCAATGGCTACAATCTTTGGACATCGATCTCTGATCCTAGTTTCTTTTTAAGTTTCAACTGACGCGAAGAATAACTTTCTTCAACATTAGTTTCATCTTGTATTTAATGTTTTTCAGATGTGATATTGTTCAAATGTTAAAAATACCATATGAAATAATAAAATTGACTGTTTTCCTGGGTTTGTTGTTGAGACGTGTGGGAAGTTTGTATTTCGAGCCGTAGGCGGAAAACAGTAAACAACTTTTCATGCTTGCGCCCAAAAAATCTAAAAAATCGGCTTTGGACGTGACAGTAATGACTCATTTTCCATCCGTGGCATGAAAAAGATCTTTTCGATCGATGTAATCGTGTAAAGAAATTCGTGTAGAATTTCACAAAACTCCGACTATCTACACTTATTTGTTTAATTATGCTTTTCTTTTCTAAACTTCCAATTTCTAGTCAACCAAATAGGAAGGAAAAAAAATGTTCAAAATGAAAAGTGATAGTTTATTGACTGACAATCGAACAAGCAATTAACTAACTCTTCCGACTAACTTTGCTTCGGATAGGCATAATGTTTACTCGCTTAAATCAATTTGCCTGGTGGTGCTTCCAAAACAGTCATTATCACAAAGTCGAACACAAATTGTAATCAATTCCATTACACGTAAACAGCGTGTTCTTGTCATAGTTCAATCATTTTATAATTAATATTCATTGTAGTAAAATCTTCATTACACGGAACTAATTAGTTGCGAACAAAGTTTAAATTTACAAATCATTTCGGCAAACGAAAATATAATCAACAAAAACAGCAACAAATCAAATATTCATAATCAGCAACAGTGTATTTTGGATGAACAAACTTTTGGTGAGAGTGTTAAGTTTCTATTAACCTACGAAGATAGCACTTGAAGCATAAAAGTTTAATGCGAAAACATTTTCCACTTGAATCCAAATTGAATTATCCATACGTTTAAATTACACGAATGTCGAATATGAAAGTCATTATTCAGAAAAAGTCAAATAAATTGTTCATTCACGAGGTACGGTGTGTAGATTATCGAATGCTAAAAATGTTGAAGATCTGACTACCATACCTTGTGAACGAATCGTGACGAACTTAACATAATAAATATCTTCATTCGGTAATGGTATAATATCACTTGCGATTATGACATTTACATAAATTATTATTATTGAAAGTAGCGACACAATTGCACTCTAAATTAGCAGCAAAACGAAACAATAGACTTGATAATTATGCTTGTTGCATGCATAGATCTAGATAACAAAATATTTGGAAAGACCCGTACGTTCTTCGTATTAATATTTCCCGGAAAGTCTCTTTTCAGAAAACACCTTCTAATTGTAGAAAGGATATAAATTTTGATAAAGTTTAGGTATAAACAAGAGGTGAGCGGGCCCGTCCGATACTCGACTAAAAATTCGACCCGAACCCAAATGAATTGTCGGTTCGGGTTTTGTTACTTCAACTAAGAAACCCGACTCGAAAAAATTCATTCACGCAATAGCGTGGGGTCGCCTAAACGAGGCCTCTGTTTGTAACAATTTTTCTCCATGAAAATGTTCTAAGTGACGATGAAATGGTGGAAGGGAAGTTCACACACGCCTGTGTCTGTGCGAAATTCCCCAGGGGAGTGAATTTTGCATTAATGGATATGTAATTACTGTTCGCAGCATATCGTGTGCGAACTATGTGGGAAGTATGGAAACCGCGTGCGAACTATGTGGGAAGTATGGAAATCGTGTGGGAACTATGTGGGAAGTATGGAAATCGTGTGGGAACTATGTGGGAAGTACAGAAATGGTGTGCGAACTATGTGGGAAGTATGGAAATCGTGTGCGATCTATGTGGGAAGTATGGAAATCATGTGTAATCTATGTAGGAAGTACAGATATGGTGTGCGAACTATGTCGAAAGTAAGGAAATCGTGTGCGAACTGTGTGAGAAGTACAGAAATGGTTTGCGAACTATGTGGGAAGTATGGAAATCGTGTGCTAACTATGTGGGGAATATAAAATGTGCGAACTCCTGCAATCACTAAAGAGAAACGCACATGATTTCCATAGTTTGCACACGACTTCCATACTCCCCACATAGTTCGCACACGATTTCCATACTCCCTACATAGTTCGCACACGATTTCCTTACTTCCGACATAGTTCGCACACCATATCTGTACTTCCCACATAATTCGCACGCGATTTCCATACTCCCTACATAGTTCGCACACGATTTCCTTACTTCCGACATAGTTCGCATACCATATCTGTACTTCCCACATAGATCACACACAATTTCCATACTTCCCACATAGATCGCACACGATTTCCATACTTTCCACATAGTTCGCACACCAATTCTGTACTTCCCACAAAGTTCGCACACTAATTGTGCCAAATTCACCCCCTGGGGGTTCTTCGCACTGTGCGAAATTCCCCACATAAAGGGAACTTCGCACTGTGTGAAAGTCCCCCAGGGGGTGAATTTCGCACACTTGAGAAATACTTCGTGTGCGAAATTACCCCCACTCGATGAAATAAGGAGTTCAGGCAATAGACTGGTCCTTTGTCTTGTGTCTGAACTTGAACCTCCTTATCTTATCGACGCCTAGAACATTTTCATGGAGAAAAATTGCAACAAACAGAGGTCTGCCTTTCAACGTGGGTTGGTGCCAAAAAGTTTCTATGACAACGTTGAAAGGTTAAACGAGTACATTCCTATGCACTCGGCTCCGAATCGGCACCAGGCTGCCTACTTGAGAAGTATAAGTTAGTAGCCTTATAGGAGGCACCTGGTTCCGAAAATCTGTTAATGGGATCAGAACAGCCGTAACGAATACCATACGTCACACAGTGTGTAAAATCGATAAATCGACTTTTAAGATTATTTTTTAAAACAAAAGAATTCTTAAAAAATAATTAATAATTTTTAAAAAATAATTTTGAAAGTCGATTTATCGATTTTACACACTGTGCGTCATATTAATTTCAACTCAGCACCAGGCTGCGTACTTGAAATTTTTTATTGTAAATATAGAGGGCAGCAGCAGCCTGGTGCCAAGTTGAAATTTATGTAACATATAGTATTCGTTACTGCAGTTCCGGTGGCATTAACAGATTTTCGGCACTAGGCTGCCTCCTATGAGGCTATTAATATATCTCAAGTAGGCCTGGTGCCGAGTCGGAACCGAGTGCATACCAATATACCCGTTCACACATCCAACATTCTCATATTAACTTTTTCGGCACCACACTGCCTTCTTGAATTTTTTTGGAATTGGAAGAAATTTCTAACTCTTTCCTTTTTCAAACCGTCAAGAGTTCAGTTTTAATATTATCTTTCTAAAGATGCGATTTGTCCGAACGAAGCGAGCTAGTTTCTGCAGCTCTTTCATTCATTTGTTCAATATACGACAATTTTCCCTTCTTACTTTGTGGAAATAGAAGCGAAAACGTTTCACTGACACTCAAAAAATAGAACCGAGGGGTAGGAAAGGGGCTGTTCATAAATGACATCACTCCCTCCATAGCGTGACGTAATGTACAAGCGTCCTCTAAACGTATATTTGGGCGCAAAAGGAATTTCTAAGAGAAAATTATCAGAAAATTTTCAACTTTATCATTTTTTTAGGATTTTTAGGTATTTATTATTTCTTTTGAATTAAAAAGACTTTCATTGATTTTCTGAGAATTGTAAGTGTTTTTTGAGAATTATCTTTTTACACCAGCAAAATTATTCTTTAACCAGCAAATTTATTCTTTTTCACCCACAAAAATTTTGTTTTTTCTCAGCAAATTTATTGCTTTGAGCCAGCAAATTTATTGCTTTGGCCAGCATATTTATCTTTTTTGCCAACAAATTTGCTTTTTTTTTCGTCCAGCAAAATTATTTTTTATGCTCAGCAAATTAATTCTTTTTGTGTCAGCGATTGATTTTTTTCAGCAATTTTCTAGTGTATATTTAGGTCATATTTAAACATAAAGTCTGTTAAAAATGCGCCGCACAAGGAAAAAGCGGGGGACAAGGAGGGTATAACCCCTCTTGGGGGTCTTGCACATATTACGTCACACTCAGAGGGGGAGGGGGAGGGGTCACTGAAAACGCGACGGAATCGGATATGGGGAGGAGGGGGTGTCTGCATGGAACGTGACGTCACGTTTTTCTTATTAGACATTCAAAACATAAACTTCGCGGACCCGTAGGAAACCAGTTCAATCGATTCTGGTTGCAAGTATTCCCGTTCTATTAAATTACTGAGTTACACAAAATTACTAAAATGACCCTCGCCGAACAAATATTTCCAGGTAGGGAGGAGGGGGGGGAGTCGAAAATGTGACGTCATATTTTAGGGGGTGTGAGTCAAACGTGATACAACTTGACATGGGGGAGTCAAAAAATCAAGAAAAAAGTATGACGTAATATGTGTACGACCCCTTGCGGGGTCTAAGGAGCAGAGCCCTTAGCGGGGTTTGAGGCAGAGCCTCATGTAAGGTTATGGCCGCAGGGCATAGTAAATATTCGCCGCAGGCGTGGGGTCTAGCTTTTATTACAAGAGGCTTGTAGATACTAAAAGAGAATAATTTTGCTGGTAAAAAAAATAATTTTGCTGAAAAATAAATTAATTTTGCTGGTAAAAGAGAATAATCTTGCTGAAAATTTTGCTGGATAAAGCAACAAACTTACTGGTCGAAAAGAATAATTTTACTGGCCGAAGAATAGATAGAAAAATAGAGTGCAAAAGGATTTTCTCTTTACCAGTCGTTTTAGTACGCTTTTTCGGTCCTTATTAAGCAACTATATTTACTTTATGTTTTCGCGCTTAGTGTCCATCCGCCCGTCTGTGCACCATGACAAAAATGACGTTACAAATACGACATCATAAGACTGACGTCCCCCATATGGCGCCGCAAATATGATATCATAAATATGACGTCACAATTATGACGTCACAAAAATGACGTCTCAAATATCACTAAAGGTTATGACGCGTCATGACGTCATAGATATTGTTTCGTTTAATTCTTCATAAATACGCTATCGCTAGAGGGGTGATGCACTTCTGCGGTTTATGGAATAAATGGAATAAATGGGAATAAATGGGAATAAATGGAATAAATTGGAATAAATTGGAATAAATGGAATAAATTGGAAAAATAAAAAATGGAATAAATATTGGAATAAACGGAATAAATGATAATTTTTTCAAATTCGTCAAAACCTCAAATAGACTTGATTTTGATGGCAGCGCACACAACAAACCGTACTAATGTGTCGAAAAGTGAAAAAACCCTTTTTTGAAAAATTAAATGAATTTTTGTTGAAAAATGGAATAAATGGAATAAATTAATTTATTCCATTTATTCCCAAAAAAATAAAATTTAATCTCAAGATGGTTTAAATGCTTTATAATTTGTGCAAACCTTTATTTGAACTTATTTGTCTAACTTGTGATGTGTTTGGTTCAGATATTTCGCAAAAACAACAAACAAATTTTTGGGAATAAATGGAATAAATGGAATAAAAGAATAAATGGAATAAATGAAGTGCGCCCCCCTCGCTATCGCTACTTCTCTATACCGATGTCAATGGTTTTTTACGGCGCGAAAGACTTTAACGAACTCTAATAAAATTGAATCAACCTAATCATTCCAAAGCATTTTGCAATAACAAAGTTTTTTCGTTGAAAGAAGTATACCCATAAGTCCCCGTACAGTTCGTATGGGACTAAAAATGAAAAATACATAAATTAATTAAAATGTACTTACTTGGTGGTAATTTGCTTTTTAACATATCCATGGCAACGACATTTATAACCAACACCCATATAGGGCAATCCAGAACATCATTCTCTGATCTAACGAACGTTACAGCCGACAAACACTGCAACTCCAATCGTCTACGATCCGGATAAGCTTGACGAAGCTCTCGATTTATGTTGCTTTGAAATTTTTTCATATCAAATAATTTGACTACTTTTTCACTTTCTAATGCTTGGTTCGGTAATTTTAAAATATCGGCTGACATGGACGTTTCATCTTTTAAGCCATTTGCGGTACTTTTAACATACACATTACTTCTTGAATAACGTCTGATTAATATGTTGCCAGCGCTATCCATTTTTAATTTGACTCCCTGGTTATTTGCACAAAAGAAAAGAAGAAATTAGTTGTAATTAAATTAGCCAACCAAATTAATTTTTATATTTGAATTTAATGATCCATATCGAGTTGGGCGAAGAAATAAAATATATTTTTGTAACGTAACATTATGAAATGTTGTAACATCTCGAAATATAATTCTAATTAAACATGTAATAATCGTTCAATTGTTCAGAATACCACATTATTTTACACTTGGACGCATTGATGCAAATTCCAATAATTAATAATTCTCTGCTCGAGCAAATCGGAATGAGGAACATAGCAAGCAAGTGTTATGCGTGCTCAACGAAAGAGGAAAATATATTGCCAAAACGTTCCTCCGTAACAAAACTTTCGAAAGTGAAACTCTTAATGAAAAGTCCTAAAATATTAATTTTAGTTGCTTCATCAGAGGAATGATTGGAAGAAAGTCCATTGTGGGAGGACCTAGGTATGCAATAATTAGTCAGCTATTCATTGAGTAATTAGTTGAATGATAGTCCGTATTCAGCTATGAAAGCACGAATGGCGCCACTAGAGGAAAGACAGTAGTACTATGTTGAGGGGTAAATTCAGCTACGAAAAAAAAAAAAAAAATAAGTTTTCCTCAACCAACTTTTGCGAACACCGGCACAATTAATTTATATTCGATAAACAGTTTTAAGAGAAAAGCTCCGAAACACCATTTAAGTTGTAACAAAATAATTTTGTTACTACTTAAGGGCGATATCGCCAAAACTTCGAACAATGGATTTACCACGTATAATAACAATAATAATAAACGTTTATTGATAATATTATTTTTACAAAGTTTTACAGTGATAGATATTGTAGTTTCAGTGGTCAGCATGTTCCTTATGCTTTTCATACTGTGAATCGGTTGAATAATTCGCGCGCCGTGTCTAAGTGATCCGGCCATGGCAGAAGAAAAATTTAAAAAAACTTCAAATGAGTCCTAATTTTTTGAATTAAATTAAAAATTAAAATTATCACAGTCGAGTTGGGTGTTGTTCAGTGCAAGTTTCTAATCAGAACATTTTCAGAATTAGATAATTTCGTTCTAAATTTCCGGATGATCTTGGTGATCTGATCGGAAATGTAGGGAACAGAAGCGAGCCTGTGAAGGTCAGACGTTCTATACCTCTTTGGGAGGTTGAATATTGTTCTCAAGCATTTGTTTTGAACGGTTTGGAGTTTGCTCTTGTGGTGCTCAGCACAATTTCCCCAAACTGGACATGCATTTAGCAGTATACGAGCAATTCCATGCAATGAATTTTGTATATGACCTGGGAACCGTGTCAATCTCCTGAAGCGTACAAAGGTGCGAGACTTGTGATGTATGAAACATTTTTCAGGAAAAACCTTGTCTATGAGTCTCTCATACAAGAAAACACTGTTAGATGATCGGTTTAACCGGAAAACGTGGTTCCCAGGTCATCCATTTTTTTATTTTCAACTTTTCAGTGGAATAGCCCATACTCTGTACAGTTGCTCTATATATGACAACCTTATTCTTCACGTTCAACTTCGATTTGCTGTTGAGTATGGGATATAACATGCCGAAGGATTTCAATGATTTTCTACAGCGAGACAACATGTTCTCTGAAAGTTAGAGTTTTATCCAGGGTGACTCCCAGATATTTAATAGAATTCTCCATTTGATTGTTGAGTTACGGGTAGTGACTCTATTAACAGGTAGCCATCTTGGACAGGTTCTTCTAGTGAAGAAGGCTGCGTTGGTCTTGCTATCGTTAAGCTTAATTTTCTACTTAGTGGCAAAGTCAGACAGATGTTCGCTGGCACGATCCAGCTTTTTGACTATCTTCCGAGGCGATTTCCTTGACACATATAAGCAAGTGTCGAATGCTTTCTCGCTATCGGTTATTTTCAGGTCTGAAGTAAAAATGTTATATAGTGTCGGGCTTAGGACACTGCCTTGGGGAACGCCCGCCAGAATGTTGTAGATTTTTGACTTTTGGTTACCAACAGTCGCATAAAAAGAGCGTTTGGAAAGAAATGATTGAATAATTTTGATGAGGTAGAGCGGGAATTTCAGTAGAAACATTTTGTGAATGCTTTTTGAGTAGTGAATCTTTGATATATTTCGAAACTCGCAGCAACTGGTGATCAGTAGAGTGGGCTGAACGGAACCCAAATTGTTCATCCATCAGGGTTTTACGGGAGGCAAGGTGGGTTTTCAATCTGTTCAGTATGATCTTCTCAAACACTTTACTCAGCGAGCTCAGAAGGCTAACGGGCCTGTAATTGCATGCAAGAGCAGCATTATTTTTGGCTTTCGGAATGGGTACCACTTTCGCTCGGCGCCACACGAGGGGAAAGTATGATAGCTTCATGTATGCCCTGTAGACATGCATCAGAAGGATATTGGCCTTCTTTGGGATACGTTTCAGTAGGAGATTACTTACAGAGTCTTCACCCGGGTTGGAAGAAATTGATACTATTGATGGACGTCCTCACTGCGGATTCAGTGACAGGGTCGCACACGTCACTAAATGTGGTACTATGAGCTTTGCAAAAGGTGCTACCTATTTCATTAGCTTTGTCTAAGTCAGACGACAAAAGTCCAGATTCAGCTTTAATTGGAGGAATGCTTCTAATAGGGTCTTTCAGAGTTTTAGCTATCTTCCAGATTCATACGCGACAGCTTATTGTTCCAGACTTCGTTCTTGAACGCCTCGGTTTGGGCCTTGATTTCCCTGTTCACGGCGTTAACCTCAATTTTCAAGGCAGGATGCCTGGAACGCTGCCATCAGCGGCGCTTGAAGTTTCTAATTGAAATGAGTCGAATGGTCGGTTCACTCGTGTGGGGAATTTGATCCTTTTTGTTAAATGTAGGGACTGCTAGGTCTTCTGCCTGCTTGATCAGCGACGTGAAATCATCTATAGTGGTGTCAACGCTTTCTCTGCTATTCAGTCGGGAAGAAACTGTCAGAAGGTCAATATTTTCATTCAGGAATGATTTAAATTTGGACCAGTCTGCTTTAGCGTAGCAGCGACCTTCGCGGAGGGCAGTCTTGAACGTGTGCACCAGGTCTAGCCGGAACGTGACTGGTAGGTGGTCAGAGGAAAGGGCGTTCATAGTAGTAATTCCCGAAATTTCATTGGAGCCGTTAGTCAGAAAAAGGTCGACTGTCGACGATGAAGTTCGGTTAGCCTGCGGCGGGAAGTAAGTAGGAGTATCTGGGGAATGTATCATGAAATTTCTCTTGAGCATCTCATCGAACAGAATCTTTCCCGCTGTGTTCCTCTTGACACAGTTCCATAGTCCACGTATTTCGGATCAGGGCAGGTGACACATGGCTAGAATCGTGGTTTCAAGTCGAGAAATACATATTTTTCCGATTTTTTTTAAATCGATATTGTCGGACTTAGAGGTCTTGGTAAGGGTCGGAGTGGGTCTGGGTCGAAGTGGTGGGTTCAGGTCAGGTCACGACCCAATGTTGACCCAAACCTGTTTTGACTTATTGGGTCTGACCTGAACCTGACCTGAAACCTGAAAATCCGAATCAGGTTGACCTGAAACCTGAACTGAAACCCACAGGTCATTACATTAAAATTGCGTCGATAGGTTTGATAACATAATTCAACATTTTTTAGTACCCCTAGGGTTGCGAAAAAAGCGAGAATTCGTTAGAATATATTTCTTTTCGATTAACCAACATTGTATGCGGCACAAACTCTGTTACTGAGATATCCTGCAGGATCACTTCACATGTAATTTGTATTATTTTCAATCGACTTAGTAACACATAAAAGCTCTTCATAAATAAGATAGAATGTATTCCGAGGCTTACTCAACTTTTTCCCTTGAAATTTTGAAGATTTGACCCTTATTCCGCTATTTCTTTTTTCCAATTTTTGATACATCGTTCCTTCCAACAAAAGTGACATACAAAAGTCGATACACGCAAAATTTTCCCGAACTCGCTACACTGACAAAAATCCATGTGAAACGTTAAAGATTCACATTTTGTTTTTCCGTGGAAATGTCGAACATTCCACATTACAATCTGCCTCTCATGATTTTCCTTTTTCTAACTGTCAACGAAAAAGTTTATGATAAGATAGTAGCCTCCGTAGAATATAGAAGTATATTCAGAGCAGTTGATGTGAGGTGAGGTTGAAATAAGCTTTATTTACAGGAGTTGGAAGATATTGATCTGGACTTAGATATTATCGTTGACGAGCTCGGAGAAGAGGCGGATGTTGACTTAGCAGATGGTGCTGAAATCTCAAAGCTACGAGTTCTGGTGCGAAAAATCAGAAAATCTGTCCAGCTGCGTCAAAAATTGAAGAAGCTATGTGAGAAATACTCTATGAAGTATTTGGTTCCGGTGATTGACGTGGCAACACGTTGGAACTCCACGAATTACATGATTTTGCGAGCTGAAGAATTAAAACTTCCACTGACAGCTCTATGTATCCACGAGAAATCTTTGCGTAACTTTTCTTTTACACAAAGCGAATGGGATGAATTAGACAAAGTTCAAAAACTTCTCGTAAAGTTCGATCGTGCAACAAAACTGATGAGTATGGAGCGCCATTCTGTCAATTCATCGTATTTACCAACTTTGAATTGGCTCATCAATTCACTGACGGAATATGTGGAGGAGAACAGTGATGCTCTTTCCATAGCTGCGGAAGCTGGCATTCAAAAATTAAAAAAATACGAGTCACTCATCAATGAGACGACGTTGCTGTTTATCTGTACATTCCTCAACCCGGCGTTGAAGTTAACTTATTTCAAAGAACATTACTCGAGAAATGCGGTTCGAGATATAACAAAGAAAGTCTCAGACTATTTCACTGAGTTCTATGCCCCACCCGCCGATACTAAGACTCGGAAACGTGCCGCTGATACTTCTGACGATGAAGACACTTTTCGAAATCATATGTTTAAGCGATCGAAAGTATCCAACGAACCGACTGAAATCAAATATTACATAAATCTACCGTTGGCGGATCCGGATGTTGATATCATCGAGTACTGGAAAAATAAGCGGAACGAGTTTCCTCTGATGAGTTCAATGGCACGTGATATTTTGCCAATTCAACCTAGTTCCGTTAGCGTCGAACGCGATTTTGCTGGTGGCGTAGACGTCGTTACACCAAATAGATGTAGTTTATATTACGACACGATACAGGCTATAATGTGCCTCAAGTCGTGGTACAAGAATTAAACATTATCTTATCATGTTTGTTTCACATTTTTTCGTGAATTTATTTGACTTTAATTTTAAAAATATATAAACGAAGTTATTTCGATATGTCGTTCAACACTTTTTTTTGTAGGGCAAAAGAATAAAACTCCGTGTTCTCTCACACTAACAAAATATATTCGATGAAACTGGTCGATACACGACCGTACGCTTAGGTAGTATTCTCGTCAATTTTCATTCATTTTCATTCAAATTGAACTACATTTTTCAGGTTGATTCAGGTCAACCTGAATCCATTCAGGTCAAACCCAATTTTTTCAGGTTGGGTCTGGGTCAGTAAACACAATGACCTGAACCTGAACTGAAAAAATTGGGTCAAGTGAGTTTTGACCCAGGTCGACCCATTCCGACCCTTAGGTCTTGGAGTACAGGGGTCAAAAAACAGTTTTTTGTCAACAACTAAAGTAATACGTGACCAATTGCTTTGTATTTGGTTATGAGTATGTTCTGTTAAGGAGCTAGAGGCCAAAGTGTGCTCGACTTTCAAGGGTGTATAACTCTCTGCGGCAAGAATGTTCTGGGACAGTAAGAGTGTACAAAATATCTGTGGCCTAGCCACTACAAAAGTGGCCAATCAAAACCCCAGCATCAAATTAAAAATCGTTTTGTTAATTTAATTTTTTTTTTTTGTTCTGAATTTTGGACTTTTTTCCAACAAAACAGCCATCCAAGTGAATGCTCTGAATGCTCTCTCTGAATGCTTCCTTTTCATTTACGTATTTGTTCGGTATTAGTCACGTCAGCTGAAAAAATGTCGAAATTATCGATGTTTTATTACCCCCGTGAAACATTTTGCTATCAGAAACTGT
Organism: Pseudolycoriella hygida; assembly: GCA_029228625.1. Lineage (NCBI taxonomy): Eukaryota > Metazoa > Arthropoda > Insecta > Diptera > Sciaridae > Pseudolycoriella > Pseudolycoriella hygida. Next base: position 50,599,641 of record CM055404.1, on the reverse strand, counting down.
GCCACCCGATTCATTGTGTCAAGAAATTGATTACAATCTGTTGCTAGAGCCATAAGCTCAGAGGCTGTCCCAGTCTATTTCAGTACAAAAAAAGTACCGATAGGGGTACTTTAGTTTTACGTCGATCTGTATTCAGCTATGAGTAGGCGGTGCCCGTTTACAAAACGCTGATAGTAGCCAGCAAGATCAGGAAGATTTACATTTTCGTTGTAAAATGTGAAATAAAATGGCATTAGAAAGAAAAAAAAACTATTGCCTGATGAAAAGTGATGCAAACCACGCTCTATTAGGGACTTGCAAATCGTGCGATACGTAGCGAAAAAGATCGAACATATGTGACGTTTCACATAGAAAGTGGCGACATGATGTAGTAGTGATGTAGTAGTAGTGAATTCGAATATATTATTGTCTGATTTTCTACATATCAAAAGAAAATGGTCTCATCTATTAAGCGTGAAAATCGCGAATTCTTGGGTCAATCTTCTACCTCGGTGGTTAAGTGAACACCGACCGGTTCATCAATGCCAATATTTGTTATACGGATACGATTCAGAGCTAAATATTTCATTTCGTTTAAAAGCACTGCATAGCAATTGATTGAATTCAAAGGCCTCTGGAAATGTATACCGGTCTCAGTTAGCAGAATTGTAAAATTCTCAATTATAATTTTATTAATTGAATTTACATGCGTGTTGATTACGAATCATCCATCGTGAGAAGCCACTGTATTAATCAATATTTTCGATTAAACAATCTTCTGATGGAATTCACAACGAATTAATGAGAAAAAAAATATTAATGAAATGAATGTTTAGCCTTCGATTGAAAGTGTAAGCAAAAAGTAGATTATTGAGTGTAACATCGAAAATTAACCTCAAAACACAATAATTTGCTGAAAATAACAAGAATTTAACCTTTAATTGTAACCAGTTCAGCAAATTAATGTTTCTGTATTGTCCTTTTTGTTATTCATTTTCGAAATATTGCCTGTAACACACTTCCAGACAATCAGTTGGATCAACAAAAATGTTGTAAAGTTCACAATTAAACTATCAATAAATCAAAATTACCTGTCCCACTTGGTGTTTGATTTCATCAGTTTTCGAATCTCGCATTGGATTATCGAATCCACAAAGTCCAATTCTACAAAACAAGATTAGTTAGTTGTTAAATATCTAAATATTACAAAAAAAGGTTATTTATTTGTTATTATGAAGAAAATCTATTCAATTTGACGCGATGTAATGGAGAGTATTACGTGAAAAGCTTTATATGAGGAAAGCTTTTTGACACTTTGTAAAAATAACTTTTTAATTTAATAAATAAATTTTTATTTTGACGAGTGGGAAGGTTACGGCCCCACCCGAAGGGAAGCACTTACGTATCGTTTTTTTACATGTTTGTGACATGTAAATACGTCATTACCTTCGAGGTGGTTTTTCGTGATTGCATTCCACAATCATTAGGCAGTCTTCCGGAATAGACTTTAATTAGCGCACAAAATTGTCTTGATGCGAGAGTTCCAAAAAAAATTTTTTTATATTTTTTTAAGAAAATTGTGTGGTCTCGAAAAATTGGAGACGTGAATTTTCCGTTATTTTGAAGTTTTCTTCTCTTCTATAAAATACCCATTTGACTTAAAGTTTCCGACAGTCTCTGAAGTTTGCGACAAAAAAACGACTATTAAAGCTCAAAGTGAGCTTAAAAGCTTCAACATGGTCAAGTTTCTCAGCTTTTCGTACTTTTTGTCGCTTTACATTTACTTACTATATGAGTTGCCAAAATTGTAATTTTTCTCATAAAAGGTGATGAATTGGACCATCATAAAAAAATTCTTTGGAGACTTTAAGTCAAATGGTTATTTTGTAGAAGAGAAGAAAACCTCAAACTTTCCCAATTTGAGCTCACAAAATTTTCTTAAAAAAAATTTAAAAAAAAATTTGAACTCTTGCATCAAGACAATACTTTGTGTGCTAATTAAAAACTATTCCGGAAGACTCGAAAAAAAATAGCCTACACAAACATGTGGAATATATATAACACTGTTGACGAGTGGGACTATAGCCCCTGTTTTTGGACTACAAGCCACCCACTTGTAAAAATATCAAATTTACAAGAAATGTACTATTTGAAATAAAAAAATCCCATTTTACTCGTTGTCCCACCGAAAATTTTATATTACATGCATATGTGCACCCCCAGAAGTTATTCACTCGCAAACTCATTCGTGTATTTTAAAGCAACTCGCTTTAAAAACACTTTTTTGACTCGTGCAGTTGTATACCTCGCCTTCGAGTCGGGATACAAACTCTACACTCGTCAAAAAACAGTTTTCAAAGTTTTTGCTTAAAAACACCCTCTTGACCATGACCACCCTAATGATTTACTTTCGCACCCACACTGTAATCTACTATAGTTATTGGGTGATTTGTTCTAATAATTGAAGTAGGTGGATAATTCAGTATAGCGTGTCACAACAAAAACCTCTTAAAAGGTAAAGTTTGACGCAGTCCGTAAGTCCGCTTCCAAAATCAATGATATCGCTTGAGGTGACGCTATCGCTGATAATACGCAGAAGTTTGTTTGAATGGAATATTGCGTTCAAAGTTTTAATTTCCTGAAAAAATTACAGCGCTTTTTTTTAAACAAAATTACATTGTGTTTAAAAAATTGCGTCACAAATGCCCACAGTGGGGAAAGCGGTTATCTTCTTCCTCATAAACCTAGTACTGTTGAAACATTCTTTACATAATTTCTGAATTTTCGCTGTAATTACTCTATAGTAATGACAGATTACAGGAAAAATATAAAAAAAAATTGACATTTTGAAAATTGAAGAATCCCACTCCAGTTTTGACTAATTTCTCCATGTATTGAATGTCAAAATGTAAGAATTCAAAAATGTAATCATGCTCGGAGCGGTAGCGGAGAGCGTGACGCAATCCCCACACCCCAAAAAAAACGTCCACAAACCCAAAAACCTCCATACAAAAACCTTTGGGACAAGACACCATGTATAGGCGAAGTTTTGAGTTTTTTCCCCTCGCCCCCTCCCCCTCCAAATTATTTTTAAAAAAATCTACGTCGCAGCAGCTATCTAACAAGCCCTCACTTATCAAAATCGGTTGAAAATTGGCTGAGTTATCGAGGTTTGAAAATGGTACTTTCCCATACATCTTACCAGAAT
>CM055404.1:50563269-50595954 GCA_029228625.1 Pseudolycoriella hygida | reverse complement strand
CGCGATTTTTTGAACACAGGGTAACGTTGTCGTCAAGGAAATGTATGCGTATTTTCAGCGCAAGCGTCACCTCCACTGATATCATTATTTTTGGAAGTAGACATTAGGGACTGCGTCACACTTTACCTTTTAAAAGGTTTTTGTTGTTAAGTCATACCCTTAACTCTTCATACCTTTTTTTTCTCTTTAGCTCATGAAGATACATTACTGTCTACACAACCAAGATGACATAGATGACATAGATAGGAAAGGTGATGTAGTGCAATTTTATGGTCATTTTATATATTATTTTTGGCGTCCAATATATATAGAAATTCGTCAAAATTGGAGTGGGATTCTTGAATTTTCAAAATGTCAAATTTTTTTTATATTTTTCCAGTAATCTGTCATTACTATAGAGTAATTACAGCGAAAATTCAGAAATTATGTCAAGAACGTTTCAACAGTACTAGGTTTATGAGGACGAAGATAACCGTTTTCCCCACTGTGTGCCGGACCCACCAGCGGAATAATTTTTGAACACTTTCAGTTTTTACACGCAAAAATTTAAATTTACCTTAAACAATCTACGCAATAAGAAACGAAAGTCAAATTTTTGCAGCGCAAAAACTGAAAGTACAGAAAAATTATTTCGTCGTTGGGTCTGGCATTTGTGGCGTAATTTTGTAAACACAACGTAATTTTGTTTAAAAAAAAATTTCAGGAAATTAAAACTTTGAACACAAGATTCCATTCAAACAAACTTCTGCGTATTATCAGCGATATCACTGATTTTGGAAGCGGACTTACGGACTGCGTCACCCTCTACCTTTTAAGAGATTTTTGTTGTGATATCAGTCGTTTTGGAAGTTTTCAATTTTTGTTAAAATTTCTATTTTTTTTTTAAATTTTCTCAGAAAAGAAAATCTTCGAAACGCACTTCTCACATCATTCCACACACTTCCCACATCATCCCACACACTTCCACATCATTCCACACACTTCCTACATCATCCCAGACACTTCCCACATCATTCCACACACTTCCAACATCAACCCACACACTTCCCACATCATTCCACACACTTCGCACATCATCCCACACACTTCCCACATCATTCCACACACTTCCCACACTCTTCGCACATCATCCCACACACTTCCGACATCATCCCACACACTTCCCACATCATCCCACACACTTCCCTCATAATCAGACACACTTCCTACTTCATTCTACACATTTTCCGCTTCATTCCACACATTTCCCACATCATCCCACACACTTCCCATATCATCCCACACACTTCCCATATCATCCTACGCACTTTTCACATCATTACATATCATTTTCGGTCACTTCAAAAAAAATTTTTCTCATAGTCGCTCTACGGCAGCATAGCTCATTTCGGACCAATTTGACCGACTCCTGGCAACGAACCCCCCAACCGATTTCCACAAGACCGATTCCGTAGGCTTCTTGAGATGGATACCTTTCATTTGACATCCCATTCACCACGATCTGACCACAACCAGCCGAGATATAGCCGAAGAAGTGCTCCCGTTGGTGGATTTTCATAAATGGGGGTTGTATGAAAACTTGAAGGCCAATAACTCAGTTCCAAGATTTTTTTGGGGGTAGCAAACCGGCTGAATTTTCCATTTGGGACCGAAACTGAACTTCCCTAAAAATTTTAAGGAAATCGCCCGGGCGGTTCTCGAGAAAAAAAAGTCGATAGATACATAGATAGAAACATCGTGGACACTGGACACACAACACAGGAATAAAATTTTGATTATTTTCAAACATATTTTTACCATTATTATATGGAAATTGGCCATCTTTGATTGGCGATATCTCGGCTCGTTTTCAACCGATTTTGATGATCCAAAGTGTGTTAGAATGAAAATAGGAAGTAGTTTTTTTTTAATAATTTGGACGGGGAGGGGCAGGGGGGAAAAACTCCAAAGTTCGCCTATACATCGTGTCTTGTCTCAAAGGTTTTTGTATGGAGTTTTCTGGGTTTGTTGATGTAAAACATAAAGTAGTAATCGCTACTTTACAGAGGAGATGACAGAAAAGATGAAAATAAAATTGTATTGAGGTGTTTCAGACGTTGATGGCGTACTTTGTTACAATTTTTGTGAATTGCAGTGTCCTCTAGTGCATAGATGTTTTGGATCTTGAATCAGCTTTCAGAATGTTGCAACAAGTGAAGAAGTGTATTTTTGGCAATGGATAAATAATTTTCAATTGGACACCAGACTGCGTGCTTTGTCATGGTTAAACGACACAAAGTACGCAGTCTGGTGTCAAAAATTGAAAACATATCGCTGTGACGACATTGACGAATCAGACGAATGCACTAATTTTCATCTTTCACGGAACATAGTACGCAGACTGATATCAAGTCGTACGTCATTTTCTGATTCCAGACTGCCCTTCCCGGACTTGGCTGGAGTGACATCACCTTAAGTTTTCACAACGCACCGTGGGCCGTGACCTTAATTGCACAAACGGAAAAGACAGAGGTCAATAGAGAACAATAGAGAATATCCAACGAGGATTTGGACAGAGCTCAACGAACGTAGCTGCGTTAAAATTCAAAACAAAATAGAAAATAAAAATTCTGAATGAAAATATTGACTTCCCATTCCCTTAATCCAGATAGCAAAAGTATGGAAAGAGTTGTATTGCGGTTGGAAAGTTATAACATGCGAATCAATTATTTATCTTTCAGGGTTTACTGTTGTCATAAAATCAATTGAGCAATTTTCGATGCATTGCTAATAATGAATAATGTTTCTCATGCGAACATGAGCGAAATTGAGAAATCAAAATGTAGTAAGTACGAAACTTAAAACAACATTGAATTTTACTTTCGATCAAATGAAAAATTTCTCATAAGTCAAAAGCTTATGGCGTTTGGTAAGAATATAAATGCAAAAGTAATAAATCTATTTCAAGTTAATAATTTGCGGACAAACGATACATGTTCCGTAGAATTTATTCTTTTAACCACAAATACTTTTTAGCTTCGAAACTATTGCGACATGTTGTTTTTATGTTCAACAATAACATTCTTTATGGTATCAGTCGGTATGGTCAATTAAAGTGTACACGCGATGCAAGGTCGTCTGGTTGCTGGTTATTTATTTATAATACTTCGATCTTTCGTTTAATTTAGTTTTGAAAATAAAATTCATGTTTTAATGTCCGGTTTCCATGATACATATAGCATATGCTAAGTAAAGTATGAATCATGTTGTTCGACATTGCTAAATCTAAACTAAAATAAATTAAAAGCGTAAAATGCCGAATCTTCCGTTTATAACTTGATTTTGAATTGTTGCTTGTAAGGACTTTCAGATACATTAACGCGAAGCTACTATCCTTGAACTCACATTTTAACTTTTAAACGTCTAGCAGATCAGTTTCAGATTTATTGTAACTGGATCGAAAACTTACCGCATTCCATCGAACCCGTCTTCTGCACCATTTATTGTTAGTACGGGCGTTCGAGCGTATGCTTTTGCAATGCGACGATTTCTTTCAAATACAATTACTTTAGCCCATATTTCGTCGTCTATTTGATTCCATTTGTCCAGTACTTCCTGAATGTGATCCTGGAAAAGTAAGAAGGGAAGGCGGTCATTTAACTCATAAAACGAAATTTAGTTGGTTGAAGCAAAACAGACCCATGGTGACTTGCATTTCTTCTAATCCTACACACGTATTCTATTCTCAGCTTTGTTTTCATTAGTACTCAAAATGCTGAGAATCCAAATGCATGTATGTATGAATCCTAAATCCATATGTAGAAAACTTATTTTTTTCTATTCACCGACAAAAAACCCGCTTTATCGTGCGTCCTTTCGTTGTCGCATGAGGTCAAAACTTTTGCGACAAAACTTTTTTAAGGCCCATAACTTGTGTGCTAAAATATAGTCTACATTTAGGCGCTCAAATATTACATTTTCGCTGATATCCATGGACAAAGATGCAGTTTCAAAAAAGTAAGTCAGCATTTCCCTTCCTAAATATGTTGCCTTTTAAAAGCAGCTAAACTTATTTTTTGGGATTGAACCTTGTCTCAGAACGACGAGTTTTTGTGCTAATTTTTACGATTTTTTCGCCGTTCTCAGAGTAGGTAGGATCCCAAAAAATAAGTTTAGTTGCTATTAAAAGGCAACATTTTTAGGAAGGGAAATGCTGACTTACTTTTTTGAAACTGCGTCTTTATCCACTGATATCAGCAAAAATATAATATTTGAGCGCCTAAAGGTAGACTATATTTTAGCATACAAGTTATGGGCCTTAACGCTAAATTTTATCGCACTAGTGCGTAAATGCTGCTTTTAAGTAGTAGTGCGAAAAAACAATTGAAATTTCGACAGATTTTCGCAAGTGGGAACACGCAGAGAAAAGCTTGTCTTTTGTCGGCGAATTGCGAAAAACGTTGTTTAAAGCACGTTACGTACGCTAGTAGTTTTACACACACGATGTGTTGCCGAACTCGTCTTCGGTTAGTGTCGGCAATCTCACATCTAGTGCGTTAAACTACCTTCATACGTAACTTGTATCAAAAACTACTATTTTGCTAAATACGTAGGTAATGCTTTCCGGGCTGGTATGATACCGCATCAAAACTTTGACCCATTAAACTCTATAATCATCGTCTGGTGTATATTTCATTAAAACTCTTATTATCGGCTGTGTTCAATTCTGTTTGGTAAGAATGAGCTATTGCGCATGCGCTTTATAAGACAACATAAGACCGAGGGGTGAACCACTTTCAGATAATCCCCAAATAATCCTCAAATAATCCAAATAATCCTCAGATAATCAAAATAATCCTCAGATAATCAAAATAATCACCAAATAATCAAAATCATCACATAATACAAATAAAAAAGACATAGCTACTAATTGGATCCCTGTCGTCCCTGGGAGCTTGCAGCTTGCGAGTATTTCCGAGAATGTACATCAATATACTAATATAATGTGGGGCTGCCGCCCTATTACCTTCACTTTTTTATTAGCCTAAGGCACTATTTGTAGCCCCTTCTTCCGTGCCGATCCTCCGTCCAAATCCCTGGCAGAAACCTCCTCTAAGTCTTCGTTGAAACCACCGTCCAAAGTTATGGGAGTATTGGTATCTTTGGTAATCGCTCAGAGTTTTACGAGCATAAGTGACCGGTAATCGTGAAAAATGTGGGGCAGTTGGAATTTTAGTGTCAACTTTGGGTTTTAGAATTATGTTAGAAGTTATGCTTTCTTCGGGAAAGTCTGAGTAGAAGTATTCATGAAAAATACCGAGCAGTGGAAATTTGAGTGGATGTGTGAAGTTATTCAAGGTAGAGCATTGGTTTCTTCGGGAAAGCCTCAGAATTTTGTGAGTAGAATCGAACGGTATTCCTGAGAAATGTTGAACACTTGGAATTTGTGTATCAATTTAGTGTTCTAAAATTATTTGTGAAGTTATGGTGAAAAAGCACTCATTTCTTCGGGGAAATCTCAGAGTTTTATAAGTATTCGCGAAAAATGCTGCGCAGCTTTAATCAGTGTGTCAATTTTGTGTTTTTAAATTATTTATAAAGTTATGGAATATAGAAAACTGCTTCCTCGACAATGTCTTTAGAAGCGACCGGGTACTCGTGAAAAATGTCGGGCAGTTGGAATTCGTGTGTCAATTTGTAGTTTAGTATTAAACGGGGTTCTGACGGGGAAATGGAAGGAGAATGAGACGAAAACTCGGAAGGGGACTTGGATGAGGATTTTGATGGGAGCTTGGACAGACGTTCGGAAGAAGAATTGGGTTCGGACGGAGATTTGGATGGGAGTTATGATGAGGATTTGGACGAAAAGAGAGTGCTTGTACGAAAAGCGCTGCATGCAGATATAAAGAACTATTCTATAAATGTACGTTGTCGGAGTAGCTCGCAAGGAATCCTGCCAGCTTTAGATGTCAGGTTCTGAGAGCCCTCACGGCCACTCTCAATTTGTTAATTACACTAATTACAACTACCCGGCATTTTTGCGAATCAATCCAGAGCCCCTCTTTTTTATGAGCCTTCGAATCCTTTCTCATGAGCCAGTTGTGGTAGTTAATCCACAAAAAATCCTCAGATAATCCTCAAATAATTCTCAGATAATCCTCAAATAAACCAAATAATCCTCAAATAATCCAAATATTCCCCAGATAATCCAAATAATCACCAAATGATCCAAATAATCACCAAAAACTCTTCTTGGAAAAGAGTTGTTCACCCCTCGCATAAAACAACGTGTTTTCACTTTTGCCAAATGTTATTTTTAGACTCCCCCTCCCCCCTGTAAGCATCTGTACATTTCGACCCCCTCCCCACTCCGTTAGTACGCAAAACCTAAAAAAATCAAATAAAATAAAACGAATTGCAAAGCTTATACCTAAACTTTTCACAAAATTGTTTGATGTTGACCTGCTACTAAATGTGAGCAAAATTTTCCAGAACTTTCTAGAACTCACGAAAACTTTCTAGAACATTCTAAAACTTCTTAGAACTTACTAAGACTTTCTATAAATTTATAGAAATTTCTAGACCTGTTGGGAACTGTCGAGGAATTCTTAGGATTCGTGATATCTTCCTATAACGCCTCCATTTAAGGCCTCTTCCTCCTCCGGCATTTCTGCCAATCTGGAGTCAAACTGCTACAGACTGACGCAAATTTAGCTCTCTAGCTGGTCTAGGATATTAAAATGTGGATACAAAGTTGGACTCTACATCACAGAGAGTACGGCAGTTGTAGATGATAACTTTCTATAAGTGCAAGAGTACTAAAACATTTTTTATACTTCGTTTACAAATGTGAGCAAGTAAAGATTATAGACAGACCGTGTTTTGCATTGGGCAATACAGAAACCCAAACCATTAATTTTCCAAAGCCAAGCCCGTTTCAACTGATGGCGCTACCGTATTTACATATGTCTAAATACTGATAAGCAAATATTAATTTATTGATAGAAATATTAGACTTTTCGCATTGGTTTTTCAGTGGGAAATAAACCTCTGGTGTAGGCGGCGCAAATAGTTGACTTTCCATAGCAGAGTACGGTTCAATATGAAGTAGCTGATAATTACCGGACACGAATAATATACAACTACTATTATTAGTCTAATTGACTAAAAATGTTAATTTGAGTGTTGTACGTACTTCATGTACCAAAACCCCCCTCCCCTTCCTAAAATCCCCTGACAATGGTGATATGGTGCATATTTGGATCCTAGACCCTCTTCAAATGATTTTGCTTGTGTGATGCATGACTATATGAGTTATGGGCTGTATAATTATTCAACATGTATGCAAATTATACCTTCATTTTGTATGTTATACTAGTTTGCAGGGTTGCATTAGCTAATAGCGCCGCTAAAATCGAAAATGTCTCGCTAAAACTTAATTAGCGAAACATTTTCGCTAGTCGCTAATTGAATCGCTACTTTTTTTTGTTAACTTACTGAACTTTCCGAAAACGAAAAGGAATGATACGTTTCATAGTATTTCTTCAGTGATCCCAACTAACTGAATTGCTAAATTATGTCTCTCAATGATAACCTAGAGTTTAAATACGAAGGTTGAGTGCTTAAAGTTTTCTCTCTTATTTCCATACAAATATACTTATGGCCACCAGCAAAAAGTACAATACTTAGGCAAATTATATTAAATGTTTACGTTTTACCAACTGAAACTCTACCGTACTTAGCTCTCTGAAATTATTCTATATTATAAATCTACTTTCGGAACGAGTTAGCTCAGTTGTAACGTACTGGTGGAGACAAATTCTGTATGGATTTTTCTTCAATGTATAGCATGGAAGTAACGTTCCTAGGCACACCCAGGCTTCATAATTTGGGTAGTTGTGAATTTGGTGCCGCAACGAATCGTACACAGAAGAATGACAAATATGACGTCACCCATATTCCATGAATTCTGTGTACAAATATCTGAGTCTAACTTTGGACGGAGATGTAATTAGCACCAGAAGAAAACAACTGATATCAATTTGGGTGACGCTTGCAGCTTCGGAACGCACAAAATTCTTTTGAAATATTTTCACTTTTGATTAAAAAAATGCGTCACAAATGGACCCAATGTTGTGCTTTTTCTGTTCATTCAGATTTGACACGAAAAAAAATTAAGTTTTGAGTGATATGTGGAGTACAAGTAGCCAAATTTTGGCGTGCGAAATCTGAAAGTGCAGAAAAATTATTACGTTTGGAGGGTCCGGCATTTGTGACGCATTCTTTTAATCAAAAGTGAAAATATTTCAAAAGAATTTTGTGCGTTCTGAAGCTGCAAGCGTCACCCAAATTAACATCAGTTGTTTTGGAAGAAGGGACGAGGACTTGTGTCACGTTTCCCTTTTAAAAAGGGTTTTTGTTGTGATATCAGTTGTTTTGGAAGAAAGGACGAGGACTTGCTTCAAGTTTCCCTTTTAAAAAGGGTTTTCGTTGTAGCTGCATTATTTTGAGCCGCCGCTGCCGCAGAACCGAAGCGCGGCGGCTACTACTTCCATGTGTGAAAATGATCCCCTCAACTTCCTCTACAACATAATAAAAGGTTTTTTTTTGAGTCTCCGCCTATTTTCTGCTATTTTGGCGGTCACCCTGATACACTACACACCCAACCCAACAACTTTCCCTTTGACACCCAACCTCTATCTCGAACACACAACCATTGCCTCATACAAAATGTGCTATCATACACCCTACACACACAAAAACATACATATGGGCTTTATATGGCGCCTTCTAAGAGCCCTGGCGCCCAAACGAGGCCGGTACCCCCCTTTTTTAAAATCTCATATGGCGTAGAATGCCCACCCGAAGGTTCCTGCAAAATTTCAAGAAAAGTTATCAAGCCGTTTTCGAGCACGAGCCAAAAAAGTCGGTTTTCATACAAATGGAACTAACTAACTAACCCACTAACTAACTAACGTAGGATGTTTCCATTAACTTTGGCTTCTATGAAACAGCACTTTTTGTACAGGAAATGATCATTTTCTAAAGGTCGTATCTTCGGATCCACCGAACCGATTTTAATGAGTGAAAAGACACTTCGCCTTAGAATTTTCTGTAGAATCCAGGAAAAATATTTTCCGGGGGGTACGTCCCCTTGCAAGTCAAAACTTAGCTATATATATGATTCCGAAGTTTAGGAAAAAAATTTTCTGAATTTTTTGTTCGTATGGGGACTTGCGTCACGCGCGCATCGCTACCGCGCGCATCGCTACCGCGCGCCCATGATTTTTCCGGAATGTTGGCAAGTTACAAACGAATGTGCTTAAATAACTATTTACGTCAGAAGGCATGAGCCGAAAGTGGTTTGCCGAGTAACCGCGGACCTATATTTCTCTTTTCGTCCCTAGTAGGAGCAAAAATATGCTCAATTCATCTACTCCAATCGTTACATAGTTTCTGTTATGGCAGCCTAAACATATACCAGAGCCAAAAAGTAACAATTCGTCTATTGAAAATGACATTTTTTACTTTTCGGGTTCAGTATGAGGCGTGAAAAACTCTATACATCCCTCGGCGAAGCAATTTCGGTCTACTGCCTGTGTCTATTGGCACATCAAAATTTACAAGGAAAAATTTTGCATCTTTCACATTCGTTCAAAGATTTTTTGCTATTAGCGGAGGATAAGCGACCGCTATTAGCGCGCTAATTTCAGTTGGATTAGCGAAAATGATTTGCGTCGCTAAAAAACGTAATAAGCGAGCGCAACCCTGCTAGTTTGTTAAATAATTATACAGCTCGCTACCAATATAATCATACATCACACTAGCACATACATTTGAAGAGGGTCTAGGATCCAAATATGCAGCATATTCAGGTTTCAGTGTAATGGAGTTTCATACAAACTGGGAGGTATATGATAGGCATATTATGGTCGACTTGACTATAATTTTCATTATAATCTGACTATAATTTTCAATATCATGACGTCAAATCTCAATTATCGTATTAACCAAGGGATAAATAGCTTGATTATAGTCTCGGTACGTGAATATTCCTCGGAGCATAGCCCCTCGGACATACACTTCACCTCGACTACAATCACGCCATTATATTCCTTGGTTAATAATATACTATCACCGAGCATCAACATGTAAATACATTATTTTAGTGCTTTCAAATATTTGTTTTGATAAGACTGAGAACCTGGAACAGACTGCGAAAGCCACACACATAACCAATAGACCTAGTATTTCATATGAGTCTAAAAACATACCTATTGAACTGCTAGGAATAACATGATCGCTCACAAATTATAATTTTTTAACATCAAATGCAAATCACCTCAAAAGTTTATCTTGCCAAACTTTTTTTTTTTCAACCAAAATTGAATATTTATGAGTGAAAGTAATGATAGCAAATATTTAAATTATTCAAATTAATTTAATTGTAATATTTGAACTTAGAAATACGAAGTTTTGTTCCTTCACTTTTATTTAAAAATTTGCTAAAGACATTTTTTTCTTTACATTTATTCAATCAACGTTGATATAAAATGAAATTGATTAAACATTGCTTGCAATTGACAAGTGTACATTTAAATGCTTAGACATCAAGCTCACCGCGCAAAAATACGCACAATTTTTCCGAATACAACTTTCGTTTTAAATTATTGTCATTAATACTGAAGGTAAAGTTTACGTTGATAGGTATGGGAAACGTGATAAAATGTACAGATACATTACGTAAGTCATTAATTGTGGGAATGCAATCATAATAGTTTTTTAGGTACTTTTTCTAAAGTCAAAAATATTTCAAGATTAATTAACACAAAATATTACGAATAATTACTCCGAAAATTCATTTAGCATGTTTATCTGTATGATAGTCGTCGAACAATGTATATTGTATGCGTAACGTAAATAGAGAGTCGTTGCTTCAGGTTGTACTTTTACCACCAAATATCAATTTTACCAACGATAAAAGTGCAATAAACAGGTCTTTGATAAATGGCACTAATTACCAAACGCTTTTTTGTTGCCGTTTAAATGTTAAAAAGAAAATAACAAATCATGCGTGTAAACATACCTTAAATAATTTATCTTTTTGATGCCACACATCTTCTTCTTCGCCTTGTTGTTGATATGTGGAATCCAAATTGAGATCATCTCTGGATCGGGACAATATTTTTCGGCGTGAAACCATTGTTGTTGTTAATTTAAACTGCAATATTAATGTGGTTTGTTACATTTCTCATCTAATTTGTAAATATTTCAATGTAGGGCTAAGTATTGAGCGACATTGCAAAAGTTTTCGTTTGGTTTGAAGAAAGGTTAAGAGGAGGCCTGATAAAAACGATGTTTTTCCAGCGAAGTTTTTGTTAAAAAAAATTGTTAATTTCGAAAAAGTACCTCAATAGCTAAATAAAGTCATTCTTTTTTCATCTGGTGCTAAGCATCTGTCTTCGCCAAAGTATACACATTAGCTTTATACGTCATTTTAGTTTCAACTCGGAACTAGGCTGCGTCCTTACTTAAGACTTTTTGAATGCAGAGGGCAACGGCAGTCTGGTGCCGAATTAAAACTTGTGTGACGTCTACAACTCACTATTGCCTCCAATTTGGCGAAAACAGATTTTCAGCACCAGGCTGCCTTCTTTATTCCCAGCTTTAGGGTCCCAAGTACGCTCCCTGGTGCCGACTTCGATCGTGTTACCAGCTAATAACCTCGCTTCTTCTTAAAGATAGGCGTTGTCACAATTTTAGCACCAGGGTAGGTAGGTGACAAGGTTTTACCGACGAAATGTAAAACTTTGTCAGACCAAGGAGTCTAGTGATGAAATTCTGACAACGCCTGTCTTTAAGAAGGCTGCGTACTTGGGACCCTGAAGCTAGGAATAAAGAAGGCAGCCTGGTGCTGAAAATCTGTTTTCGCCAAATTGTAGGCAATAGTGAGTTGTATACGTCCCATAAGTTTCAATTCGGCACCAGGCTGCTGCTGCCCTCTGCATTAGAAAGTCCTAACTCCAGGACGCAGCCTAGTGCCGAGTTGAAACTTATATGACGTATAGATATCGCTAATGTGTACACTTTGGTGAAGATAGATGCTTAGCACCAGGCTGCCTTCTATATTCCCAGTTAAGGGACCAAAGTACGCAGCCAGGTGTCGAATTATAAAATTATTCAACGTAATGTACCCGCGACGTCATGAATGAAAAAACAATTACTATAGCTATTAAGGTACTTTTTTTAAATTAACAATTTTTTTGACAAAAGCTTCGCTGGAAAAACATCGTTTTCATCGGTGGTGCTCTTAAGTCATGAAGTGTATTTATCTCAATTCTATCTTGACCAGATTAAAGAAACATAGCAGAAGTATCGTTAAAGTCAAATCGCTAAAATTCATTTTAGCGTTTCTTTCCACTTTGGCGATTTTTCTTGCAGTTTCTTAACATTTTGTCGTTTTTTCTTGGCGTTTCGAAGGACCAGGAAAAATCAACAAAAAAACAACAAAAATCGTCAAAATGTAAAAAATGTTGTGTTGACTGAAGTATAAAATAGAGAAGTCGAGGAAAGTGTTTATAAAATGCTTGTTTAGAGCTTACGAGGCTCTGCCTTCTAGACCCTGAATACCGATTGGGGCAGAACCAATGATGGGAACACCACATTCTCACTCAAAATGACTAGTAAGCAACAATTAGGGAGACCAGATTCAAAGATCACTGACACAATATCCCTTCCTGTTGTCAACCTGAGGTCTGCATCAGAATTAACAAGAAAACTTCTAAGTTTCGGCTAAACGTCAGTCGCACAAGGTTAAGAATCTTTACCGGTGTGATAACAGGACACTAACAAGCAACCAAATACTATTGGAAGGCGAACGGACCCATCCTATGATCTGTGTGGGCACCACAGGGACTCGGCGGAACATTATTTATGTCACTGCCCAGCTTTCATTATACAAAGGAGAATACATCTAGGCGGTTACACAATAAAATATGAGCAGATAAAACATATACATCCAAAGTACATCCTGAACTATATAAATAGAACAGGAAGGTTTGACACAACAGACAACGACTAACTGAAACGACAACCGCCAGCACAATGGGCCCAAACGGCGGCCCCCTTGCGTGTTTTACTACGGTAAAACGGCTCCTTCTCAATAAAAAAAAGACCCCCGCGCCGCGGCGAGCAGTTTTTACGCACTGCAGGCATCCACCCATTTACGGATGAAATACCTACATGGTGCTCTGTCCCTTAGACCCCGCAAGTGGGTTACACCCCCTTGGCCCCCAATTATGGCGGCTGCCACCCCTCGACCTCGATTTTTTATTTTTCCATTACTGAACTGCGGCCAAATAAAATTTTTTATTAAAAACGAAGATTGTATAAAAAAAATAAAAATTAATCAGCAGAGAAAATCGTTAATGTGAGAAGAAACGACAAAAAAAAATCGTCAAATTGTGAACAAACGCCAAATACGAAAAAAAAACATAGAAGGGACCCGTACGTGTCAGAACAGATGCGGCAAACAGAGTTGATGTTACGAAAAGACTGGAACGTATTTAAGTAAATGTTGCGTTCACATTAGACTGTATTGGAAATTGCCGGTAGGGCAATTTTGAAAAACCCATCCGAAGTAACGGTGTAAAAAAATTCTCCGAACGCACAAAATTGACCTCCAAATTGAGAAAAATGTTCTCCTCAATTTTGTCTACAACATAGCAAAAAACTATTTTTTGGGCTACGGCCGACCTTAGTACTGACCTAGAGCCTTAAATAGAGGCTTCGGATACATACTTCCATAGACAAAAATGTTTCCCTCTGCAACATAGCAAAAAACATTTTTTTATGTTAGGGCCGACCTTAGGACCGACATGAGGCCCACTTGAGCCCTGAGCACAGGCAAAAATTCTTGGCCGTGCCGAGATCTTTCAAACAAAAGAAAGTTTTTGAAAATCGGAAGAGATTTACTCGAGTTATGTACAAAAAACACGTAGTGCCCTAACAAAGACTCTTTTTTAGTTCCCTAGCTAAGTCGAAAGACGCAAATCGAAAAATGTTTCTTCCACAAATTGTCGGTCATGCTCAGATCTTTCAAACAAAAAAAAACTTTCGAAAATCGGTAAAGATTTACTCGAGTTATGTACAAAAAACACATAGAGCCCTAGCAGAGACTCGTTTTTAGTGCCCTAGCTAAGTCCGAGGACTCAAAATAAAAAAAGTTTCTTCCATAAATTGTCGGCCATGCCCAGATCTTTTAAACAAAAATAAATTTATGAAAATCAGAAAAGATTTACTCGAGTTATGTGCAAAAGACCAAAAACCACTTAAACGGCCCTAGCTCAGCGGCCCTTGGGCCGACAGTGCCCAGATTCAATACCATAAAATATTTTTCGACTACCTTTCCGGATAAAAAAAGTTTTTGAAAATCGGTCAAGATTTACTCAAGTTATCGTGTTGACGGACAGACAGACCGACAGACCGACAGACCGACAGACAGACAGACCGACAGACCGACAGACGGACATTGTTTTTTTCGCTGATTTGTCATTTGGAGGCAACAAAAAAACTTTCCCCCTTACTCCCGGGTTCGAATTCGCAATGTAACAAACGTGGTAGTAAACGCATCAGACCTACGTACTTCGTACGGGTCTAAACATTTTGACGTTTTTTCTCTTTTCTGGCGATTTTTTTTTCGTTTCTTCGAACTTCGGTAATTTTTTTGTCGATTTTTCTTTATTTTGGCGATTTCACTTTGCCGTTTCTTCACGGGCTTTAATAAGGTCAAACGTTGAAGTCACTTCCGCTCAGGTCAAAAGTTCTTAAATCAATAGATTAAGGGATATCACTAAAAAATCACAAAATATCTTTAATTTTAAAAGATTCACGATGAGGAAAGTATATACGAGCTACGCAATAATTGTGTTTATGATATACGTCACCGACGCATTTTATCCACCATGCACGTATTACAAACGCCGTGTACGTACTATGTGAGTGCATAATTCGTTTCGTATAGTATACATTACACAATACTTGAATAGCGTTCATAATACGTGCATCGTGCAAATAAACACAATTATCGCGTCGCTGGTAGGTATTTTCCTCAGTGCATGTCACACGATTTTTTGACTCATTTCCGTCGTGTAACATCTGCCTATTCTTGAAGAGGCATGTTTTCTTACAACAAAATTCTCTGTTTTTCATACGACGCGACAAGCGTCATCCACATAACTTTTAGTCGACGACCGACGAGTGATGACGGAATTGAATACTTGGCTTTACAGGTACAAAGTTACATTCATAATGAGCATCACAATTAAAGGTGTGCGTAATCGACCAATAAGAATCTTAACAAGAACATAGTCGGAAAACTGAACAGAAATAAATGCAAGATTTGAAATTCGAAAGTAGCATAAAAACGAGTTTACATTATTTCGTCCATGAATTGTAATTACAATTAAATAGTGTCAATGACTCCACTACCGTTTGCAGCTGATCTTGTAACCGTCGATACTCGATACAATTAAGTAGATATATGGAAACGATATGCAAAAAAAATAATAAAATAAAGAACGAAAATATAAGATTTTTCAAGTAAGTTGCTAAAGAAAAAACCTGTAAACTTATCACGACTTTTAAAACGTTTCCGCGTCTGTACAATTTGAAATTTTTCCCCTCCTTTGCTTCCTGTAAAACGAGTCGTAAAAGGCTTGTAAACCTTTGTGCCTAATTTCTTCAAAAGTTCAGGTCTACATCTAACTCCTACACTCGGCGCAAATTGCTTGCTAGCAGAGACGAAAGTTGAAAAATGTAAGCCCAAGCTGGCGCTTTCGCCCCGTGGGATTACATTTTTCTTTTAGTCCCTGATAGCAAGCATGAAAACGTATTTTGCACATTTGTTAGGCGAAAAATGATATTTTCTCACCTCAAATGAGGTGCGAAAATTGAATTTTGCATGGGTAGTTTGCAGCGGGATGAAAAGTAAATTTTCGCACCTCATTTGAGGTGAGAAAATAAATACTTAACACAATAGTTATTTGGATCACAAGGGACGAAAGTGAAAAATTTCAACCGTGTGCGAAATTTGCAGCCCGCGCCGAAGGCAAGGGCGGCAATCGCACATGTTGAAATTTTTTACGTCGTCACATGTGATTCACACAACTTTTCATTACAACGAATACGAATTTTGTAATTTTCGAATCCCAAATAGACGCGAAAATTAAAAAATGCAACTCGAAACGAAGGCTTACTCATTAATCAATTTAACTAAGGTCAATAATTTATTCATTGGAATTGTTATGATTTAAACATCACTGCAGTAATAGCAGCAACAGCATGTAGAAATTAAAAATATGATGTTTTTCATGCCGGGCGCCTAAATTACAAGAAAAATTCTGTAATTTATGCCCAATTCATGAAAAGTTGTATGTGCATTGCGCACCTGCTTAGTTCGCGAAATTGCCTAAAATCAATCGTCCATAGCATGTACACAAATAACCATTGTGATTCTCATGCGAAATGATGCACATCCAAAACTCATGATACACATCCAAAACTAAGTGATTCACATAACAAGAACTACGAGAATATTGCAGTTTTTCCTTACAAAACTAGAAAGACAAAACTAATTTAAAAAAAAATAACGTTTCCTTCTTCAACAATATCATGTTTAATTCCACATAAAAAATCTTGGTAGCACCGGCGCACAGATTTGTTACACTTTGATCGAAGTAAACTCAATGAAGTGTCGAAGTTTTTTTGTTGTGTCAGTTATTTTCGCACCTCTGTTTAGAGGACCGAAAAAATTTTCGTCCCTCTGTTTATTTTCGCACCTCTGTTTAGAGGGCCGAAAATACTTTCGCTTCCCATAGCATTCTAAGGCCTACTGAGAGTTGCATTTTTTAATTTTCGCGTCTCATTTGGGAAGAGAAATATACAAGTTTCGTATTCGATGTAATGAAAAGTATCATGGCCGATCTGTTCAAATGAATTTTTTTTTGCGATGAAGAAAGTAAACAAAAAATAATTAATTTTCGACTCGACGGATACGAGCTAAACAAAATGCCAGCACATAGTTTAGGACCACAGGATTACTCTAAAGTAATTCATTAGCTAATCTGGCTAATATTTCTCGAGATATAAGAGTTTGGAAAAACAACACAGTCGAATGTGTTTTTGAGTTACTTTCTATGTTTTCTGTGAAATTCGTCTTTTGTATGCTTAACTTATCTACAATAATTGTAATAGTGCATCTTTTTCGGGAGAAAATATGAATTTTCGCCTAACAAATGTGAAAAGTTTAATTCATAACTCGGGTGAAAATAACTATTTCATGCTTCATATGCGGTGCGAAAGTAAAAATTTCATCCCATAGGACGAAAATTTTATTTTCGCCCCTCGGGCTAAAGCTCACGGGGCGAAAATAAAATTTTCGCCCCGTGCGATGAAATTTTTTTTTACTTTCGCACCGTATATGAAGCATGAAAAATATAATACACCACTCGGAGATACTTTCGTACCTCTCCCTTGTAGTGTAAATAACTAATTTGGCCTCTCGGCTCTGGCTCTGACAAGCGAAAAAGAAGGACGACAATCTTATATCTTTCTTTCTTCGTTTCACATGTACGAGATAGAAATATCAGACGCCACTAAAAATCTGGTCTGCTGCTCAATAAAATGATATTCAAATGCAAATTATAACGACCTGCAAAACAGGCAGCTCGTTTCGTCTATTTTTAAAAGGATTTCAAATAACCCTCATTAATCATCAATTAATCAGCATAACACGCACCATAAACACCATTCGCTATCAAAAACGTATTATTACTGAATTATTTATCTAATTCATCAAGTTCTTTAACAGTTGCCCAGGTAAATTATTATAACCAACACTTTGCATCCTACGCACTGTATTTATAGATCTCTTTTCATTAGATCATGATCATTACAAGCACAATAAAACCTTAATCGTTCAACATCAATTAATCGCATTTGAGCCGAGCTTCGGAACAGGGATTTTGTACTCACGTTGAAATGGATTTTAGATAAATGAATATATTAATAAATGTTATGTTTGCACTTTGTTGTTATGCTGTGATATGACCGTCATTTATAAATTACTGGGGAGGTACAAAATATGATAATTATTTGTTTTAAAGTGAAATAAATTAGCATGAGTAATTGAGCATAGCGTACACCACCTACATCTCTCGATGAATCAAGAATTTCAAGTGCTGTTCACCACAAAAATGTTCCCGATGATTTGGTTCTATTTTTAACCATTTTTCGGAAATATCATTGAATTCAAGTTCATGATGTCATTGCGATCACCTCTTCGGAATTTCTTGTCGTTTCAACCGGTGATGACACTATTTAAAATCGCAATGGTGAGGACGTCACAGCGATTACGCATTAAAATCATTTCACATCGACCTTGTGGTTTGAATTACTTATTAACAGCGAATATTATTCAGTCATTCATTCATTGTGAAACTTTTGATTGAAAACTGTATATTGTCTGAGCATTCATTCACCTTAATAATTGTATTATATACCCGTCAAGTAAATGTATGAATATTCTGTATAATTTCGACAGTTTGTTCTCGAGCATATCGATTGTTCGGTCTTGGTTTAGGTAGATGGAATAGAGGTATTCGCGTATGACATTCATGTTGATTTTATTTTGTCAATGTCAGAAATGAGTGTGAAATTAATAACATTCGATAAAGGTTAATTCAGCATTCCCACCCGGATTTTACGAAATACCAAAAGAATGGTTCGAGTAATAGTTCCGTAATTTAAAAATTGATCGTTTTTTTTGCGATGCGATTGCATGTAGTGGTGTAATCGTACATTATTGAGACTATGTTGCATTATTCTAGAAAATATTTCAATGCAGAAATCAATTCAATTAAATATGAGTGGTTTATTTCAGCATTAGAACATATATCACAAAGATTCAATTAAATTGAACGGAAATATTTATGACGGTTTTTTGTTTGAATAATTAAGAAAAAAATGTGCAAACTATAAATTTTGGACTTGATTTGATTGATAGAAGTAGGAGTTTCGAAAATAAGCATCAAATATTTGATCGAAAGATAGAAACAAATATTTAAATCAACTCGTATTGACAGGCTCATATGTAATGCGGAAGGTAACTCCCATTTTTTTACAGGCTATGGAATAAATGTCGATATTACT
This sequence comes from Pseudolycoriella hygida, assembly GCA_029228625.1. NCBI lineage: Eukaryota > Metazoa > Arthropoda > Insecta > Diptera > Sciaridae > Pseudolycoriella > Pseudolycoriella hygida. Next base: position 50,576,766 of record CM055404.1, on the reverse strand, counting down.
TATACAAAATAGATGTCCTTTATCTCTTTGGAATTTTTTACACAAATTTAGACAAATACCGAGATGGGCGGTGACTCGAATCGAATGTAAGAAATTATAAATTCTAAATAGATTCTATGGTGGAAGAGGACTCGACGCTCATCATCGTACATCATCGATCCAATGGTATCTTTCGGTGTAAGGTCGTACCCTGTTATCATTTGCTATCCGATCCAGACGGACATTTTTTTTTCGCTGATTTGTCATCTGGAGGCAACAAAAAAAGTTTACCCCTTACTCCTGGGTTCGAATTCGCAATGTAACAATTTGGGAAATTTTGGTAATTAGACCCGTACGAAATACGTAGGTCTGATGCGTTTACTACCACGTTTGTTACATTGCGAATTCGAACCCGGGAGTAAGGGGGAAACTTTTTTTGTTGCCTCCAGATGACAAATCAGCGAAAAAAACAATGTCCCGTCTGTCTGTCTGTCGTCTGTCTGTCTGTCGTCTGGTCTGTCTGTCGGTCTTTCTGTCCTGTCGGTCTGTCTGTCCGTGTCGGTCCTGTCGTCTGTCGTTCTGTTTTTGTCTGTCGGTCTGTCGGTCTGCGGTCTGTCTGTCTGTCTGTCCGTCAACACGATAACTTGAGTAAATCTTGACCGATTTTCAAAAACTTTTTTTTCCTGAAAGGTAGTCGAATATTTTGGTATTGAATCTGGGCACTGTCGGCCCAAGGGCCGCCGAGCTAGGGCCGTTTAAGTGGTTTTTGGTCTTTTGCACATAACTCGAGTAAATCTTTTCTGATTTTCATAAATTTTTTTTTGTTTGAAAGATCTAGGCATGGCCGACAATTTGTGGAAGAAACATTTTTCGATTTGAGTCTTTGGACTTAGCTAGGGCACTAAAAAAGAGTCTTTGTTAGGGCACTACGTGTTTTTTGTACATAACTCGAGTAAATCTCTTCCGATTTTCAAAAACTTTCTTTTGTTTGAAAGATTTTGGCACGGACGACAATTTATAGAAGAATTTTTGCCTGTGCATAGGGCTCAAGTGGGCCTCATGTCGGCCCTAACATAACAAAATGTTTTTTGCTATGTTGCAGATCAAATTGAGGGAAACATTTTTGTCTATGGAAGTATGTATCCGAAGCCTCTATTTAAGGCCCTAGGTCAGTACTAAGGTCGGCCCTAGCCCAAAAAATAATGTTTTGCTATGTTGTAGACAAAATTGAGGAGAACATTTTTCTCTATTTGGAGGTCAATTTTGTGCGTTCGGAGAATTTTTTTACCGTTACTTCGGACGGGTTTTTCAAAATTGCCCTACGGGCAATTTCCAATACAGTCTAATGTGAGCGCAACATTTACTTAAATACGTTCCAGTCTTTTCGTAACATCAACTCTGTTTGCCGCATCTATTCTGATACGTACGGGTCCCTTCTATGTTTTTTGGTGAATTTTGGGAATTTTTGGTAATTTTTGGGAAATTTTTGGGAAAGTTAGTGAATTTTGGGAATTTGTTCCCAAATAATAGGCTCTGTCTGACCGTCTAAAGGAACCATCCTGGTTCCTAGATCTGATTGAATTGACTGTAAACTTCCTCCTTTCGTCTACTCTTAAGCCGAATCGCAAGTTATTGGCTTTCTTTTCGTCGCAAGATAAACATTATTTTTGTGAATTTTTGGAACAGAATTGAAAATGCTTTAAAAATAACGTCTCAAGAACTTTAAAAGAACATCGCATACTACGTGAAATGAGATGTTTCGTCAAAGCATTTATTTTTAAAAATTATCCGAAGTCTTTTTCTTGACATGCTCTTAATCTCTTCTACGCTTTAATTCAATTTTTTGTGCTTTAGCTATCATGATAATAAGAAAGAATGTTCATCATCTTCTATAAATTCAAGGTTTGGTTCGTTTGCTACAACGAAAATCCCAGGAGAGATATAGGAATATTCAAGACTGATTCTCTCACGTATGGAGACGCGTCTAAATCCACGCGTTAATTGCGACAATTGCTAACCAAAATGCTATTCACAGATCCTGCGAATAGTGTTTCATGGAGACTATTCGCAGAATCTGCTAATAGAGTTTAATGGAGACTATTAGCAGTAATGAAAAAATTCTTCACGAATTTAGCTTAGTTTTTCTTCGTTCCTCGTCGTAGTTTTGAACAGCAGTAAAGGGAATTTCGTTAAATTTGTTGAGTGAAAACATTGAAACTGGAATGTGAGTAAGAAATTGATGGCAATTTTCGGCGATTTAACTAAACTTTTGCTTTTGCAAAATGCCAACAACAAAATCTAGTCGTCACTTGAGATGTAGATATCTATGATACGAAATGTACATCTCGGTCGAGATGCATGAATCTTTGGTACGCATTCGTACACATTTTTTTTAGATTCAATTTCACTGAATTTTTCTATTTAAACATTTTGAGATAACTTCGGGGATACACCAATGCTCGACTCATTGTCAGCTGAATTTTTGCTTTTGAAAATTCCAAAAAACCATTTTCTTCGATTGAACTAAATTTTTCCTTTTACTAAATGGCTTAATGATTTTATATCAGTAGGGGTGTAATGGCCATATTATAGTCGTCAGGACAAAATAACCTCTCCGTATAATTATCGGCCTGAACTTTATGGGGAATCGCCCCCCTTGCGAGCTCTAAGGGGCGGAGCTCCTAGCGGGGTTTGGGGCAGAGCCCCATGCTTGCAAGGCCGCCTGCAGGGCGTATTATAGCTCGCCGCAGGCGCGGGGGTTTAGGGGGCAGAGCTCCCTACATCATAAAAACAACATATACAAACCATGCTTTGTGCGAAATATCCAGATGACCAAAAATCCGGAACATAACAAGCAAGGCGCCGCGCCGCAGGCCTGAACTTTATGGGAAAAAAGCGGGGTCGAGCGGCGGCAGCCCCCGCGATGAGGGTCAAGGGCGTATCGCCCCCCTTGTGGGGTCTAAGGGGTGGAGCCCCTAGTGGGGTTTGGGGCATAGCCCCATGCTTTAAGGCCGCCTGCAGGGCGTATTGTAGCTCGCCGTAGGCGCGGGGGTTTAGGGGGCAGAGCTCCCTACATCATAAAAACAACATATGCAAACCATGCTTTGTGCGAAATGTGTCCGGATTTTTTTTAACATTTCATTACTTCTTGAAACCGGACAAAATAGCCCCTTGGGGTATATTTCGTCCGGTTTTATTTTGTCCGGGTTATTTTTTGAACTAGAGCCTATAGTCCGGCGATTGTAATAACATGACGTCAAATTTAAATGGAAATAAAAAATAGCCACGAGTCGAATGGCCCAAGGGGTAAATAGCTTGATTATAGTCTTGGTAGGTGAAAATTCCTCGGGCAGAGCCCATTTTATCCCTTGGGTAATAATATACTATATCTTTATTTCTTTTTTTTAATTTATTCTCTGTGTAAAAACGTCGAGGCATAAATCTATGTTATTCTAACAATACAACTTTGCTTGCCTGCATTAGAGTCAATCAGAAAAACTCTAAATACTTAATTAACTTAAGTAGAACTAGACTGAAACTATTTACTGGAGTAGTTACAGGTCACTACGGATTTAATAAACATCTCACGACTATAGGTAAACGCACGGATACAGGCTGCGATTTGTGTGGCAATAACACAGACTCGGCCAAACATTACCTATGCAACTGTCCGGCTTTTATCACAAAAAGACGGAAGTACCTAGTAATTGAGTCAAAGGCTTTGACAATGAGTCTTTTTTGCTAAATATTGGCTGTTTCTGTGACATTTTCCAACTCGATAAATGAGCATAGATACCCTTGTATTTTATGAGTTGAATGAATTTTATAACACCACAAGTCACGCAGATAAAGAGAGTAGCGTAACAGAATTGTTGTATGATTTTGCGCCGCACTATTCACAGTTACTGGTAATAGTCTCCATACACTAATCGCAGAGATTTTGCAAATAGCCTCCATGAAACGCTATTCGCAGAATCTGCGAATAGTCTCCATGAAACACAATTCGCAGGATCTGCGAATAGCGTCAGCCTCGCATGAGGTCACTTTTTGTACCAGTTGGACAAATTTTCTTTATTCAAGGCCGTTGTGAAAAGTGAACTTTTTCATGTATCGTTTCGGTGACGTTAGAGAGGTCGTTTTATAACTGATTTTACTTTTTATCACAATTAATGATAAAAAGTTAGTTTTTATCACTAGTGACAAAAGCTAACTTCATATCACCCAAATGAGTGATAAAAAGTTACTTTTTGTCACTAGTGGTAAAAAGTTACTTTTTGTCACTAGTGATAAAAAGTAACTTTTTGTCACTAGTGATAAAAAATTACTTTTTATCACTCATTCACAAGTTCACGTTTCACAAGTTGTTGCATAAAGTCTTGTATGAAACACATTGCGAAATTGGTTGTTTTTGTCACACGATGTGTTTATCCAACTCGCTTCGCTCGTTTGATAACTTCACATCTAGTGACAAAAACAACTCCATTTCGCAACTAGTTGCATAAATAACTATTTCGCATTTTCAAATTAATTACACCTATTATCTCTCTATAATGAAATCTCTCTATAATGAACACGCCTCCCTTCAGAATTCATTATAGAGAGAGTTCACTGTATACATCCTTAGTGCGATAAATTCTTAAAAACCGCTTTTACGCACTGGTGTGATAAAATTTTACTAGTGCGAAAAAAATTGAAATTTCGACAAATTTTCTCAAGTGGAAACACACAGGGAAAAGCTCTTTTTTTGTTGGCGAATTTCGAAAAACGTTGTTTGATACACGTTACGTATGCTGCTGGTTTAACACACATCTGGTGCGTTAAACTACCTTCATACGTAACTTGCATCAAAAACGACTATTGGGTTACCCGATGCGTAAAGTAAACAAACCATTGCTATGGGTATAATATAGTAGCGATAGAGTGTAGTCACAGAAGTTAGTTTTGGACCAAATCACAGATGATTCACCATCGATTCACCGATGATTCACCAGGGAACCACCGATGATTCACCAGGGAATTACCGATAATTCACCAGGGAATTACCGATAATTCACCAGGGAATCACCGATGATTCACCAGTTATTATCACCGATGATTCACCAGGGAATCACCGATGATTCACCAGGGAATCACCGATGATTCACCAGGGAATCATCGATGATTCACCAGGGAATCACCGATGATTCACCAGGGAATCACCGATGATTCACCAGGGAATCATCGATGATTCACCAGGGAATCATCGATGATTCACATGGTAATTACCGATGATTCACCGGGAATCACCGAACACTCAACGAGGAATCACCGATAGAAGTTAGTTTTGGACCAAATCACCGATAATTCACCGATGATTCACCATCGATTCACCGATGATTCACCAGGGAACCACCGATGATTCACCAGTGAATTACCGATAATTCACCAGGGCATCACCGATGTTTCACCAGTTATTATCACCGATGATTCACCAGGGAATCACCGATGATTCACCAGGGAATCACTGATGATTCACCAGGAAAGCACCGATGATTCACCAGGGAATCATCGATGATTCACCAGGGAATCATCGATGATTCACCAGGGGATCACCGATGATTCACCAGGGAATCACCGATGATTCACCAGGGAATCATCGATGATTCACATGGCAATTACCGATGATTCACCGGGAATCACCGAACACTCAACGAGGAATCACCGATGACTCAACGGGGAATCACCGATGGTTTTCCGGTGAACCATCTATGATTCCTCGGTGAAGGCTGCACAGACGGACGGACAGGATGGGTGAAAACATAAAGTAGCTATCGCTACTTAATAAAGAAAATCGTAAAGAGCTTTTATCTTTCGCACATAACTTATTAAAAAAGACAAGCAACCGGTCTAGGCGAATCTGATATTCACCTATAATTCCTAGTATCTTAGAGAACTCAAGGTCTTTCAAATGGAGCAAAAATGTTCTTGGATAATTGCAAATGAATTTTTTTGTTGAAACAAACAAATAAATACGAAAGCGACTTAATGTCAGTGGGAATCGGCCTTGAGAAAAGAAAATAAATTTATAAATATTTAATTTATGGGTAAAGTCGGTTTCCCATTTAGTCTCTTTAGTTGACGTCGGTCCATTGGTCCCATCCTTTGGTCCATGTCTTTGAATCAGCTTATGTTCGACATAAAAATGATGTTTCATTCGTTTGTATACCTGAGATAAAATTTGTAATGTTGTTATTCCGCCGCAAAGAATCTAAAACAATTTAAATATTTTTTTTGTTCATTTCTATTTTTTCTTTACTAATTTTTCTCCGCGCATTCATATCACTTTGTTTCTTTTATATTCGCGTGTCTTGTATCATGCATTGTGATGTCTACACTCATTGCGGCAGTACGAACAATTGCACGTACATTTTAGAAGTTTTATTCATCGAAAAGTGAAAGGAATTTATTTTTTAATAAATTATTTAGAGTGATTTATTCATTTTCAAAATGTTTCAGATTGAAGTGCTTTTTTACAAATCGCTTTGTGGCTATAAATAACAATGTCAGTACTTAATTGAAAAGAGCATCGAGGAAACAGTACACTTTTCTTCTTCGACTAAACAATAGATAATTTAAATGCTACATAGCGCCTTTGTGGGCGACAATAATTTCCATCTGGAAAATTGTTAGACATTAGATTTTCTTCACACTACACGGGTTACACGTTTAATCAAAAGACCGTGTCAGATCGAGTTATGATAGTCTTGTGACTGGTTTTAGCAGTTACTAAATCGCTCATTTGGTGACAGTTTTTGTGTGATTTGGGTGATGTAGCATGTTATAGTTCATATGAGGAGCTCTACTTTTTTAATCATGAATCATGAGTCAGGGGCAAGTTAACTTTGCCTTTTCAAAAATAATTGGCGTGGAAATCTGCATCAATAAGGAAGTTCCTCATCTGACCACCCACAAGGAAGAAAATTCGCACTACTTCTCGACACTCTATGTACGATTTACTACACCCACACGAACCGCTCGTCTACTAAAGAAACTAGGCGTCACATTCCACCTAGACGTGTACGCGGGACAAATTTACTGATTCTTTCAAGAAATTTTTTGGCCACCGTCGAGAAAAATTGACCGGCGCACACCTCTTGGTGGAATGTGACGCTAAGGTACCTAGCCAGTTTAGATTGAAATCGTTGGTATTGCCGTGACGGTTTTGTAAGGAAAGAATAGGAACTTTTCAGAGAGCCAAAACAGCATAACAGGCCAATCAGATTATAGTATTTGTCATACGTGAGCGAACGTGAGAGAAACAATTAAAAATGATATGCTCTCACTCTCTGCATGAAAAGCTCCTATGAAGTTTAAAACTCCGACGCTAAAAAATGTAAAACACCAATACATAAGCTTTATACTCGAAAATTCAAAGTATATAAGCCTTACAGTAGAACTGTAAAGATGCGTAGAAGACGCGTTTTACGCGAACAGAATATGTAGTGTGTTCTTTTTTAAACAAATAAAGTGCGCTTAAACTCTCAACATATTTCCTTTACGGAACGTTACGGAACGAGGTAACGTTGCGTACCGGTTGCATTATTGCATCTAGTTTTAATGGTTTTTGTAACTTCCATCGAAAAAAGGACAAAACCTTAACTGACCTTGCCTTTACCAAAATTATTGATATTATTATCTTGGTCAATAAATTCAGTTTCTTTATTTTATGTCGTGTTTATTTTATGTCGTGTATTTGCGGAAGGCGTTACAGCTACAAAACTCCTACTGGGTTCATTACACTGGGTAATTGAAATAAAGCAAAATTTTTATAGACAATTTATAATATCGTAACTACAACATATATTCTGTGGGCATACTCGCGTTATTTTGAGCAATAAAAATTAAAATTATGTATCGCTTTGTATCAAATGTATAAGCAAAATTGTATTAGTCACAGCACTGTAACTATTCATGTCTCTATGCTCAGCTTGATGAAGGAGTTAAGTGCAAATAACTAAACAATGCATTTCAGTTGCGAAAGAAAAGGAACGTATAACGATTTGGTGCCTAAAGTATTTTAAAAATCTAAGCTATAAATTGAAACGATTCTGCTGGTTTCACGAACAATTTTATTACAAATAAAAGCATTTACGTTCTTAATTGTCAGAAGTTAGTGGAAGTTTAAATGAATTTTCAGTCTATTTTTAATAATATTGTTAGAGACGAGCAAATAGGCCCAAGGGATTCATCATAAGTGACGCCTGTTTTTAGGATGTGGGAAGGATATACACTATACATTGTAAAGGTATTAATATCTCTGATCTAAGCAGACGTAAATATCTTATGAACTATATCTCCTGGATTTCTCTTTAGAATACGAAATAATTCAAGGAAAAATTAATTAATCGAATTGAGTTCCAAGGGTCTGAGATCCTTTTATGAACTTGACCCTGAGATGAGGAACATCTGGATTCTTTTTCCTTTTTTCGAGTAAATCAAATTAAATCAGAGTAGATCCAGTGAACATTTTCGGGAAAACGCTTTTCCATTTGTTCACAAAATTTCCCGAAAATTTTCCTTAAGAGTGATTTTGCGAAAACTTCGAACGATTTCGTACACTTATGGGACAACATGTCTTACTTTTTTCCGATGAATGTGTCATTCGATTCCTTGTTCTACTGTAAGAAAAGTAATTTCTCATTTTTGGAAAATTTGATATCTCGGGGGAGTTATGGTGCTCTAAGTAAGTATATGTCAGGGGGTGATAAAAATGGTTTTTTGGCTATAACTCGTGTAAAACGATATGAAATCAAATGAACTTTTGTGGGATGGTAAGCCCCAATGATACAAAGGTTTTTCATCATTGGATTCCTTGGAGCCTTCCCCCACTCCTGAGTAATTAGTCATTTTGAGTGAAAACTTCGGGAAAGCTTTGCTGCTTGAAGCAGCGATGAATCGAAAACTGAGTATGGGGTGTTCTTGTATACTACCCTTCTATAACACCATGCAAAGACTTTCCCGGTATAAGGCTGTTGCACCGGTCAATTTTTGACACTTTTTCTTGACTATTTTCAGCTGAAGAAGTCTGTATAACTGCCCTGAAACATGATCTACAGCTGGATATGCGAAAAGGAGCTGTTGACAAGTGACGATATACTCTACGGAAGGGGGGTGGTTACCAAAGAAATCGTGAAGATGTTGAGTTTTACATATGGAAATTTAGAACGTTTTGAACACTTTTCCTATGTGAAAAGGGGGGGGGGGGGGGGGAAAAATTCTATAACACAGGGTGTGACGTCATTTGTGAATGGTTCTAAATACTCACGAGGAGCGAAATAAAACTTTAAATAAATTCTACTCACATCTCATCCTTCATTAATTGTGCCATCTACCTTTACCTCTATCAAACAATTTTTCGATGAACTCTTTCTGTTTTTGTGTAATTGGGCGAATTTTTCTAATTTTCCGAGCCCAGCCTTGCTTATATGTTTGTGAGAAAAGAGTCGACCAGATCCATGTTTTCCGACTGTTGCGTTTGTAAATTTTTTATATTTTTTTGGTTAGCGAAGCATAAGATAGCTTTGCCCTAATAAAATTGTCACTTACCTTTACCTTTATGAACGTCAGTTTTAGACCAAAATCAAATATTTCTGGGGGTTCATTCACAAATGACGTCACACACTGTATTATAGAATTTTTACCCCCCGCCCACACTTTCACATAGGAAAAGTGTTCAAAACGTTCTAAATTTCCATATGTAAAACTCAACATCTTCACGATTTCTTTGGTAACCACCCCCCTTCCGTAGAGTATATCGTCACTTGTCAACAGCTCCTTTTCGCATATCCAGCTGCAGATCATGTTTCAGGGCAGTTATACAGACTTCTTCAGCTGAAAATAGTCAAAAAAAAGTGTCAAAAATTGACCTTTCTTACAAAAGTTGTTCCAAACCGGTGCAACAGCCTTAAACCGGGGAAGTCTTTGCATGGTCTTATAGTAGGGGTAGTATACTAGAACACCATATAGTCAGTTTTTCGGTTCATCGCTGCTTCAAGCAGCAAATCGTTCCCGAAGTTTTCACCTCAAATGACTAATAACTCAGGAGTGGGGGAAGGCTCCAAGGAATCCAATGATGAAAAATCTTTGTATCATTGGGGCTTACCATCCCATAAAAGTTCATTTGATTTCATTTCGTTTTACACGAGTTATAGCCAAAAAACTATTTTTATCACCCCCTGACATGCACTTACTTAGAGCACCATAACTTCCCCGAAATATCAAATTTTCCAAAAATGAGAAATTAATTTTCTTACAATAGAACAAGGAATCGGGGAAAAGTAGGACATGTTGTCACAAAATCACTCTTAATTGGGAAAAACGAGAAAATGATTTACATAAAATAGTGCCTGAGTAGATCACAAATTTCAGCTTCTGAATTACATGTTCCTAAAGACAAATATAAAGAGTTTTAGAATATCAAACAGTTTCAAGTCGAGGGGCAGATAATCGTGAATTTTGAGTGCAAAAGAATTTTCTAAAAGAAAATCTTCAAAGGATTTTATTTGATTTTCAATGCTTTTTTTATTGTTTTCTTTGATTTTCAAGATTTTTTTTTCTATTTTTAAGTATTTCCAAGCGTTTTTACACGATTTTCTTTGATTTCCATAGATTTTCTATGATTTTCAAAGATTTTCTTTGATTCCAAAGATTTTATTCGATTTTTAAAGATTTTCATTGATTTCTAAAGATTTTCTTTGATTTACAAAGATTTTCTTTGATTTCCAAAGACTTTCTTTGATTTCCAAAGATTTTCTACGATTTTCAAAGATTTTCTTTGATTCCAGATTTTCATTGATTTTTAAAGATTTTCTTTGATTTACAAAGATTTTCTTTGATTTCCAAAGATTTTATTTGATTTTCAAAGATTTTCTTTGATTTCCAAAGATTTTCTTGCAATTGAAGAAGGTCTCTTTGAGGATTTTCAACGATTTTGAGGATTTCCTCAACAATTGATTTCCTTTCTCCATTTATCTGCCCCTAGTTTCAAGTTTTAGGTGCACTTAGACTTTTCGTTGTAACGATGAAGTTTTACATAAGAAGGTTGAAGAGAACTTCGATCTTAAAAGTCGATTTATAATCAAAGCTTTTTAACAATTCAGACTTTGTAAACAGCCAAGCGAATCAATTGTTCCAATTTCCTCATGCAGTAATCAGATACCCTTCGAATAATGCAGTGCCTATTTCAAGAATTTTTATGAAAAAACATTCTTGCAATTCTTTTGTTCAACCAAGCAAATAGTTCGAGGGCAAACGTATAGAATTTAGAACTAAGAAGCTGGTATGTTACCTTAGAAAACGCACAACATAAAATACACCATCTACAAACGAAAATCACATCTCTCTTCTAATGTGTCAATACATCCAATCGAAAGAAAAGCAATATTTCGCAAATCAAACAAAATCCAGACCACAAAAAAACTAGAAAGGAGAAAATAAAAGCAGCAAAGTGGATGCACTTCTTTCGTTTTCTATACTCGTAAATGAATATCGCAGTCGTTGTGATGTGTTCTACTTAATTTGATAATAGAAATTAAAACTTGTTTTTCATCAGATGAACGTTGCAGTCAATACGGAATTAGGCAAAAAAATGTTTTATTCAAAATATTTTTAGGCTCGTACGAAGTACGTAGGTTTATTGTGTTTGTCAATACGTATACAATTTTTCTATATTTTTGACCTTCTCACATAATCTTAGAACTTTGATGATCCGCTCTGTAATCTTCGGGAATTCAAAGTGAGTCACAAAGAATATAAAAATTTTTTCCGGATACTAAATTTTCTGTGTGCAGCAAAAAGATCAGACCCCACATAGGGTGGGTCGTGAAATGCAAAATGTTTTTTTCAACTCAGGACCTATTTTTATCGACGTATTCGATCACTTATAGCATTTTGGGTCAAAAGAAAAATTTTAAAAAGTCAGGCTTGCCCAAAGCAGTTTTTTGAAAATTTGACAGTTTTCGTGAGTCGTTCTACTCTGAAGGTTCGCTAATATAAGTTTTGAATTTTTCCACTCTTCGCGTTCCTTAGGGTTAAAGGAGTTTACCATAGCAAAAGAAAATGAGAAATTCGTTGCAAACATATTTTTCTGAGAACCAATAATTCGGCCGATGTCAATTTGTCTTAGGTTTTTTAGACTTTTAAACTATAAAACCGATAGATAGAAAGGACTTTGAAAATCTACTTCATAGTTTCGATCAAGGTGACCACAGATTTCCACCCGAGGGGTGGCGCACTTCATTTATTCCATTTATTCTTTTATTCCATTTATTCCCAAATTTTTGTTTTTGTTTTTGCGAAATATCTGAACCAAACACATCACAAGTTAGACAAATAAGTTCAAAAAAAGGTTTACACAAATTATAAAGTATTTAAACGGTCTTGAGATTAAATTTTATTTTTTTGGGAATAAATGGAATAAATTTGTTGGATCTCGAACAGGAGTGTTTTCACTGGTCGAAACAAAGCAAATTGAGTGACCCTTTGAATTCGAATATGAATCGAATGAGCAATGATTTATGTGAAAAAAGTAATTTTCATCAGAATAAGTACGAACGTTGAAAGGGCAACACGCCCGAAATAAGTGTTTCTTCTCCGCCCAAAAATCCACAATTAAAAGGAATTTAGCCAGAGTCTAGCTGGTAGCTAGCCTGGATCCAACATATGGCGCCCCCGCGTGGACTTTTTGGGTGCAAATCGAAAAGTTGGTCATTGGCAAAATTGAAATTGTACCAAAAGGCGCCAGCGAGTTTACCGAATTGGTCATCGTATGATGCGTACAGAATTTGTCATTGGTCATCGAATTGGAGTTGGTTGGAGCAACAAACGATTGCCATCCGTAATGCCGAAGATTGGAGTTGGTTGGAGCAACAAACGATTGCCATCCGTAATGCCGAATATTGGAGTTGGTTGGAGCAACAAAACGATTGCCATCCGTAATGCCGTAGATTAGATTTGGTTGGAGCAACGAACGGTTCTATCCGTAATGCCGAAAATGGAGTTGGTAGGAGCACGAATTGATGCCATCCGTAAAACCAGAGAAACGAATAAATCCAATTGATCATCGCTGGAAGTGGTTTTCGACGAAAGAAATTAATTTTACTCTCGTAAAGTTGTGGGAGGATTGATCGTCGAAAATATCAAAATGGTCAGTGGCGAAACATGGTCAGTGGTGGAACATATGGACAAATAGAGAGCCGTTCGAGATTGGAGTATTTTCACTCACATGAAAATAGTGGGAGAATGTTGTATCTCGAACAGGAGTGTTTTCACTGGTCGAAACAAAGCAAATTGAGTGACCGTTTGAATTCGAATATGAATCGAATGAGCAATGATTTATGTGAAAAAAGTAATTTTCATCAGAATAAATACGAACGTTAAAAGGGCAACACGCCCGAAATAAGTGTTTCTTCTCCGCCCAAAAATCCACAATTAAAAGGAATTTAGCCAGATTCTAGCTGGTAGCTAGCCTGGATCCAACAA
>CM055404.1:50539205-50562769 GCA_029228625.1 Pseudolycoriella hygida | reverse complement strand
GAAAAGGGGGGGGGGGGGGGGGAAAAATTCTATAACACAGGGTGTGACGTCATTTGTGAATGGTTCTAAATACTCACGAGGAGCGAAATAAAACTTTAAATAAATTCTACTCACATCTCATCCTTCATTAATTGTGCCATCTACCTTTACCTCTATCAAACAATTTTTCGATGAACTCTTTCTGTTTTTGTGTAATTGGGCGAATTTTTCTAATTTTCCGAGCCCAGCCTTGCTTATATGTTTGTGAGAAAAGAGTCGACCAGATCCATGTTTTCCGACTGTTGCGTTTGTAAATTTTTTATATTTTTTTGGTTAGCGAAGCATAAGATAGCTTTGCCCTAATAAAATTGTCACTTACCTTTACCTTTATGAACGTCAGTTTTAGACCAAAATCAAATATTTCTGGGGGTTCATTCACAAATGACGTCACACACTGTATTATAGAATTTTTACCCCCCGCCCACACTTTCACATAGGAAAAGTGTTCAAAACGTTCTAAATTTCCATATGTAAAACTCAACATCTTCACGATTTCTTTGGTAACCACCCCCCTTCCGTAGAGTATATCGTCACTTGTCAACAGCTCCTTTTCGCATATCCAGCTGCAGATCATGTTTCAGGGCAGTTATACAGACTTCTTCAGCTGAAAATAGTCAAAAAAAAGTGTCAAAAATTGACCTTTCTTACAAAAGTTGTTCCAAACCGGTGCAACAGCCTTAAACCGGGGAAGTCTTTGCATGGTCTTATAGTAGGGGTAGTATACTAGAACACCATATAGTCAGTTTTTCGGTTCATCGCTGCTTCAAGCAGCAAATCGTTCCCGAAGTTTTCACCTCAAATGACTAATAACTCAGGAGTGGGGGAAGGCTCCAAGGAATCCAATGATGAAAAATCTTTGTATCATTGGGGCTTACCATCCCATAAAAGTTCATTTGATTTCATTTCGTTTTACACGAGTTATAGCCAAAAAACTATTTTTATCACCCCCTGACATGCACTTACTTAGAGCACCATAACTTCCCCGAAATATCAAATTTTCCAAAAATGAGAAATTAATTTTCTTACAATAGAACAAGGAATCGGGGAAAAGTAGGACATGTTGTCACAAAATCACTCTTAATTGGGAAAAACGAGAAAATGATTTACATAAAATAGTGCCTGAGTAGATCACAAATTTCAGCTTCTGAATTACATGTTCCTAAAGACAAATATAAAGAGTTTTAGAATATCAAACAGTTTCAAGTCGAGGGGCAGATAATCGTGAATTTTGAGTGCAAAAGAATTTTCTAAAAGAAAATCTTCAAAGGATTTTATTTGATTTTCAATGCTTTTTTTATTGTTTTCTTTGATTTTCAAGATTTTTTTTTCTATTTTTAAGTATTTCCAAGCGTTTTTACACGATTTTCTTTGATTTCCATAGATTTTCTATGATTTTCAAAGATTTTCTTTGATTCCAAAGATTTTATTCGATTTTTAAAGATTTTCATTGATTTCTAAAGATTTTCTTTGATTTACAAAGATTTTCTTTGATTTCCAAAGACTTTCTTTGATTTCCAAAGATTTTCTACGATTTTCAAAGATTTTCTTTGATTCCAGATTTTCATTGATTTTTAAAGATTTTCTTTGATTTACAAAGATTTTCTTTGATTTCCAAAGATTTTATTTGATTTTCAAAGATTTTCTTTGATTTCCAAAGATTTTCTTGCAATTGAAGAAGGTCTCTTTGAGGATTTTCAACGATTTTGAGGATTTCCTCAACAATTGATTTCCTTTCTCCATTTATCTGCCCCTAGTTTCAAGTTTTAGGTGCACTTAGACTTTTCGTTGTAACGATGAAGTTTTACATAAGAAGGTTGAAGAGAACTTCGATCTTAAAAGTCGATTTATAATCAAAGCTTTTTAACAATTCAGACTTTGTAAACAGCCAAGCGAATCAATTGTTCCAATTTCCTCATGCAGTAATCAGATACCCTTCGAATAATGCAGTGCCTATTTCAAGAATTTTTATGAAAAAACATTCTTGCAATTCTTTTGTTCAACCAAGCAAATAGTTCGAGGGCAAACGTATAGAATTTAGAACTAAGAAGCTGGTATGTTACCTTAGAAAACGCACAACATAAAATACACCATCTACAAACGAAAATCACATCTCTCTTCTAATGTGTCAATACATCCAATCGAAAGAAAAGCAATATTTCGCAAATCAAACAAAATCCAGACCACAAAAAAACTAGAAAGGAGAAAATAAAAGCAGCAAAGTGGATGCACTTCTTTCGTTTTCTATACTCGTAAATGAATATCGCAGTCGTTGTGATGTGTTCTACTTAATTTGATAATAGAAATTAAAACTTGTTTTTCATCAGATGAACGTTGCAGTCAATACGGAATTAGGCAAAAAAATGTTTTATTCAAAATATTTTTAGGCTCGTACGAAGTACGTAGGTTTATTGTGTTTGTCAATACGTATACAATTTTTCTATATTTTTGACCTTCTCACATAATCTTAGAACTTTGATGATCCGCTCTGTAATCTTCGGGAATTCAAAGTGAGTCACAAAGAATATAAAAATTTTTTCCGGATACTAAATTTTCTGTGTGCAGCAAAAAGATCAGACCCCACATAGGGTGGGTCGTGAAATGCAAAATGTTTTTTTCAACTCAGGACCTATTTTTATCGACGTATTCGATCACTTATAGCATTTTGGGTCAAAAGAAAAATTTTAAAAAGTCAGGCTTGCCCAAAGCAGTTTTTTGAAAATTTGACAGTTTTCGTGAGTCGTTCTACTCTGAAGGTTCGCTAATATAAGTTTTGAATTTTTCCACTCTTCGCGTTCCTTAGGGTTAAAGGAGTTTACCATAGCAAAAGAAAATGAGAAATTCGTTGCAAACATATTTTTCTGAGAACCAATAATTCGGCCGATGTCAATTTGTCTTAGGTTTTTTAGACTTTTAAACTATAAAACCGATAGATAGAAAGGACTTTGAAAATCTACTTCATAGTTTCGATCAAGGTGACCACAGATTTCCACCCGAGGGGTGGCGCACTTCATTTATTCCATTTATTCTTTTATTCCATTTATTCCCAAATTTTTGTTTTTGTTTTTGCGAAATATCTGAACCAAACACATCACAAGTTAGACAAATAAGTTCAAAAAAAGGTTTACACAAATTATAAAGTATTTAAACGGTCTTGAGATTAAATTTTATTTTTTTGGGAATAAATGGAATAAATTTGTTGGATCTCGAACAGGAGTGTTTTCACTGGTCGAAACAAAGCAAATTGAGTGACCCTTTGAATTCGAATATGAATCGAATGAGCAATGATTTATGTGAAAAAAGTAATTTTCATCAGAATAAGTACGAACGTTGAAAGGGCAACACGCCCGAAATAAGTGTTTCTTCTCCGCCCAAAAATCCACAATTAAAAGGAATTTAGCCAGAGTCTAGCTGGTAGCTAGCCTGGATCCAACATATGGCGCCCCCGCGTGGACTTTTTGGGTGCAAATCGAAAAGTTGGTCATTGGCAAAATTGAAATTGTACCAAAAGGCGCCAGCGAGTTTACCGAATTGGTCATCGTATGATGCGTACAGAATTTGTCATTGGTCATCGAATTGGAGTTGGTTGGAGCAACAAACGATTGCCATCCGTAATGCCGAAGATTGGAGTTGGTTGGAGCAACAAACGATTGCCATCCGTAATGCCGAATATTGGAGTTGGTTGGAGCAACAAAACGATTGCCATCCGTAATGCCGTAGATTAGATTTGGTTGGAGCAACGAACGGTTCTATCCGTAATGCCGAAAATGGAGTTGGTAGGAGCACGAATTGATGCCATCCGTAAAACCAGAGAAACGAATAAATCCAATTGATCATCGCTGGAAGTGGTTTTCGACGAAAGAAATTAATTTTACTCTCGTAAAGTTGTGGGAGGATTGATCGTCGAAAATATCAAAATGGTCAGTGGCGAAACATGGTCAGTGGTGGAACATATGGACAAATAGAGAGCCGTTCGAGATTGGAGTATTTTCACTCACATGAAAATAGTGGGAGAATGTTGTATCTCGAACAGGAGTGTTTTCACTGGTCGAAACAAAGCAAATTGAGTGACCGTTTGAATTCGAATATGAATCGAATGAGCAATGATTTATGTGAAAAAAGTAATTTTCATCAGAATAAATACGAACGTTAAAAGGGCAACACGCCCGAAATAAGTGTTTCTTCTCCGCCCAAAAATCCACAATTAAAAGGAATTTAGCCAGATTCTAGCTGGTAGCTAGCCTGGATCCAACAAAATTTATATTAAATTATAAAATTATAAATTATAAATTATAAATTATAAAATTATAAAATTCTTTTAAGTTTTCAAGTTTTGTGTGCGTTGCCATCAAAATCAATTCTATTTGAGGTTTTGACGAATTTGAAAAAATTATCATTTATTCCAATATTTATTCCATTTATTCCCATTTATTCCATTTATTCCCATTTATTCCATTTATTCCCATTTATTCCATTTATTCCCATTTATTCCCATTTACTCCATTTATTCCATAAACCGCAGAAGTGCGTCACCCCTCGTTTGCACCACTAAACCAACGGTGCACGGAGGGGGCTAAACAGAAATTGAATGATAATCAAAGGTAGCCTCATATTTTTACTCGCAGGTTTGCTGTTTGGGTCGAGGGTAGAACAAATACACAAATACTTGAAAATATAACCCTAACCCAGTAAAAAAAACCATGCGATTTGGGACTGAAATTGAGACTGTTTTTGTGTATGGCACTGAGTACTGTATTTTCGAACGTTTTGAAACCGTCATCATCATTAAAAATGATGAGTATGCTCATTTTTGCCTCAATTAATAGACATTTTTCTGGTGTTTCAGACTTTTGAGCCTGGTAAGTATGATAAATTTGATACTGTTTAAGGCTGTTGAGTATACTCATTTTGAGACTATTTAAGACTGTTGAGTATGATCATTTTGAGACTATTTAAGACTGTTGAGTATGCTCATTTTGAGACTATTTGAGACTATTGAGTATGCTCATTTTGAGACTATTTGAGACTGTTGAGTATGTTCATTTTGAGACTATTTAAGACTGTTGAGTATACTCATTTTGAGACTATTTGAGACTATTGAGTATACTCATTTTGAGACTATTTGAAACTGTTGAGTATGCTCATTTTGAGACTGTTGATTATGCTCATTTTGAAACTATTTAAGACTGTTGAGCATACTCATTTTGAGACTATTTGAGACTATTGAGTATACTCATTTTGAGACTATTTGAGACTGTTGAGTATGCTCATTTTGAGAATATTTAAGACTTTTGAGTATACTCATTTTGAGACTATTTGAAACTGTTGAGCATGCTCATTTTGAAACTGTTGAGTATAATTTTTTTGAGACTATTTGAGACTGTTGAGCATGCTCAATTGTGAAAAATATTTTTTTAGCCAATGAGTCTGTTGAGTGTACTCAATTTTTCACAATCTTATTGAGGCTTTTGAGACTGTTGAGCATGTTCAGTTGTGAAAAAAATGTTTTGCTGAATTATGAAATACATACTTTTTTCCCAGTTTCAAAAGCCTCAATAAAATTGTGAAAAATATTTTTGTAGAAAATGAATACACTCAACAGTCTCATTGGTTAAAAAAATATTTTCCACATTTGAACATGCTCAACAGTCTCAATGCGATTGTGAAAAACATTTTTGTCGAAAATGAGTACATTCAACAGTCTCATCGGCTGAAAAAATATTTTCTGCAATTTAATGCCGAAATACGACAGTTTTAAATACTACTTTGAGTGCAGAAAAGGTCAACTTTTCCGCACTCAGATTTGAGTGAGTATGGAAAAGTTTTTCAGCACTCAAATTTGAGTACGGAAAAGTTTTTCAGCATTCAAATTTGAGTGCGGAAACGTTTTTCAGCACTCAATTTTAATTGACATTAAAAATGCAATGAAAAGGAAATTGTGATCGAAATAGAAATTTTATTGTTTGGTTTTGTCTATTTCGGCATTGAATTGCAGAAAACGTTGTTTCTACCTCGTTTTGTAACTAGATTTTTTCAGCACACGTCGTAAATAGTTTTCGCACTCGCCTCTGGCTCGTGCGAACACTATTTAGGACTAATGCTGAAAAAACCTTAGTTACAAAACCAGGTAGGAAAATTACTATTTCACAATTGGCATACTCAGCCATCTCAAATAGTCTAAGCGAGTTTGCTCAATGACCTCAGTCAGTCTAAATCTAAACAAAATTTAAAATGAGTGTACTCACTGGTCTCATTAATGATGGTTTTACAAAAAAGCAAAATTGAGATCTTCTGAGTTTTTTTAAAAAATTGAGACTGATTTGAGGCTGTGAGTACATTCAATTTTAGTACTCAGTGAGACTGCCATTTTCACTCGGGTAAGGAACTCATAACAGCGAAGAGTGGAAAAATGCACACCTTATATTAGCTATGGCGAACCTTCATAGTACTACGACTCACGAAAACTGTCGAATTTTCAAAAAACTGCTTTTGGCCGGACTTTTTAAAATTTTTCTTTTGACCCAAAATGCTATAATTGATCAAATACGTCGATGAGACTAAGTCCAGAGTAGAAAAAAAACATTTTGCATTTCACGACCGACCCTACACAAGGTGCAAAATCGGTGCCTGGTGGCTCGATCTTAACTTAGCGTAAGGAAACCAATGTAAATTCAAGTGTTTTGATTTATTTGAAACAAATCGTACGGGTCTAACGTTACCCAATGTTTTCTTCAAATACTGTTTTTCATTGGGCTACTTCCACATTCATTCATTTTTTTATGCATAGTAACACCATTTGAAAGATATAATTTAATCGGAAGGAAAATTATAATGATATTGCCGTACATACCTCTCTAAATTTCGATGTGCTGGAGTTATGTTTTCATATAAATTACAGCGTTGATTTTTGAATATTTATTTCGTCTTTTTTTTTCTAACGTCTTTTTTTTCTCAAATATATGATATGCTGTCTGTGATGAAGATAACAATTATATCCGAAACTTAGATGAATACCAACGAAGCAAAAATTATAATCACTTTCACTAACGGACGAAATTTAATATTTGTAGCTAAAAGACTTTCGTTTGTTGTTGTGTAATTGAATGCAATTTTTATTCGATTCACACAAATTTATTGGCAAAAATTGATTTCCTAATTGATTTGAACAAAATCAAATTATCGCATCCACAACACTTTAGACATCCTCGTAATATGTAAAAATTAAATTGAACAACCGAATTACATAAAAACATTCATTTCTAAGTGAATTATAATTCATAATAAAATTGTAATAAAAACAAATCGCAGAACAATAAAGAACGCAATTAGTGGTACGGTAAATGATTGTAAAATTGTAACACACCAACCAAACAAACAATAAGCGTATGGAAACCTTTCACAAAAGTCTGTTTTTCAAACTAATACCTTGAATTTTTTTTTTATTTTTTTGACATGAAAACTATTTCGATAATCTGTTTGAAAAGGCGTTCAAATAGACTACAAACGGTACACCACCAAAGCACTTATCCGCGACGACGGCAAGCATATAAACAATATATTATTTTTGCTCCAACAACTTATAGGTACAATGGTTTGTGTTTTTATGCGCTTAAGACCCAAGTCAATAAGACATGTTAACCGGACAGTGATCGCGAATTTACTGAAAGAGGTAATGCTAGCAGAAGGCCGCTGTTTTCCTACTATATAACAATTTTGAAAAAATATATCAATTCTCGTTACGCACCTCAAATTTATAAGAAAGAGACAATTACTCACAACGAGTAATAAAAACTGGCGGTTTTGTGAATTTATGTAGGTGATGTTTGTTGCATTATATTGCCTTTGTATCATTGAATTCACATGATAATTTTTATTTAATATCAAATTTAATTGATAAGAATTATCCCACAGACTTGCAAAACTTGTTGGTAAATAATTGCGGCCATTTCAAAGTTGAAATTTTCCTTTTGCTGAAGAGCTCGTCCTAAGTAATATGACGTAAATGGAAGGGAGGATAGGGTGCCAAGTGCCAAGTGAACCTGGTGTTACGTTTAATAAGGCATGTGCAGAGAACCGTTGTGTGAGGCACAACATTGATTGATTGATTGATTGATTTTATTGTTTCTACATCTTGAAATACAATTTAATTAGATAATGATACTCCACTGAGCTCTAAGGCACTCTTAATGAGTCACTCATGTGTGCGACACTAAACATCGCCATTATTTTATTGATATAAAAATAAATTGAAATGACTAACTATCATATTGTAAACAATTTGAAAGAATGGGAAGAGTATTTTACGCGAAATAATCTAAAAAGTATTGAAAGTAATAACATAAATCGTGAAGAAGAAAGACATAGTCCGTGGAAGAGGAAAGTCGCAGGTGTTCGCGTTAGGGGAGCCAGGCAGAAGGGCACACTCCATGCACCATTTATATGTCTCATCCTTGGAATCATAAAATGAAGATTCTATAGCCTCTATTCACCAATATTATCACCTTATCCCGGGTACTGGGTCTCTAACAACCAGTCCTTCAAATCTCTTTTGAATCGTATTGTCGCGGCACTCCTAATCGACTTAGGCAATAAGTTGTACAATGCCCATCCATGAGCTGAGATCGCTTTAGACCCAGTTTTTGTCTTAACGAAGGCCGGCACAATCAATTTCTTACCTCGTGTCTCATATCTGTAGGCAACTTTTTTAAACTCAATTGTGCCGTATGACTGCCCGCTGAACGCCTCATGCACAAACGTACACGCGCTATACCTGACAATGCTGGACACAATAAGAATTCTAGGACAATGAACTCGGAAAAGCTCCTCCGTTGGGCACCGCTTTGGAAGCTTACTCGCATTCTTGAGGTACCTCTTCTGCAGCACTTGCAGTTGCCGTAGAGCACCCTTTGATGCTGCTCCCCATGCAGCTGGTAAGTATGTAAGACACGAGTGTGCCGGCGAGAAATATATCTTGAGTAAAACCGACTTCGGAAGAACCCATTTCAGCTTGCACAATATTCCACTCACTGACGACAACTTGCTGCACATCTTGGCAACCTGAGCTATCCACAATAGCCTATCATCAAGCAACAGGCCCAAATATTTGTACTCACGTACCCGGTCAATATCCACTTCATCCAACGTGACATCATTGACATTCCGTTCCTCCCGACCCCTAAAGTGCATCACTTTAGTCTTTTTAATATTTAGGGAGAGCTTATTGTTGTCCAGAAAATCCCTAACTATCAAGACGTCCGCGTTGATGTCAGCCACGTTCTGTATATCGATAGTATAAAGTCACTTGAATGTCAGTTTTACTTTAGAATCAGTATACTAACAGTTCAATTCTCCGATCAGCTGTTCTCTGAGTGTTTGGATGGAAAAATAGCTTTAAAGTTGCGAACAAAAAATTTTTAGAACCATTTCGAGGACATGGCAACAAACATCCAAAGAAGAAAGTGGTGAGTAACCAACGTCTCCAATTAGAATCATTGCCGCGCAATAGCTATGCGCCCGTGACGCAAGTCCACATACGAACAAAAAATATGAATTTTTTTTTCGTATACTGCGATTTCCCACCTTTGCTTCGTACATCCCTGAAAATATTTTTGCCAGATTCTACGGAAAACTCTTAGGCGAAGTGTCCTTTCACTTATTAAAATCGGTTCAGTGGATATCATTTTCAATTCACAAAATCCAAAGTTAAAGAAAACATAAATGAAGGGACTCGTACGCATCAGAATAGATGCGGCAAACAGAGATGATGTTACGAAAAGACTCGAACGTATCTAAGTAAATATTGCCTTACGTCCACATTAAATTGTATTGGAAATTGCTGAGAGGGCAGACAAAAATGTTCATCTCAATTTTTTCTACAACATAGCCAAAAACCATTTATTTGTCTAGGGCCGACCTATGGTCCTCAGTAGAGGCCTCGGACAAATACTTACATAGACAAAAATATTTCCCTCCATTTTCTCTACAACATAGTGAAAAACTATTCTTTTTTGTCTAGAGCAGACCTTATGACCGATCTGCTCTGCAACATAGCAAAAAAAAAATTTTTTTGGTTAGGGCCGACCTTAGGACAGACCTGAGGCCCACTTCAGCCCTAAGCACAGGCAGAAAGAATTAACAAAATCAATTAGGATTTATCCAATTTATGTAAGCAAACACGTTGGGCCCTAATAGAAACTCAGTTTTAGGGTCCTGACTGAATCCAAGTGTTTCTAATCAAAAAGGTTTCCTCCATAAAACGGGAGACAACCCTAGGCCTTTCTATCAAGAAAAAATTTGAAAATCGGAAGAGATTTACTCGAGTTATGTATAAAAAACTTGTAGAGCGCTGGCAGAAGCTCGTTTTTAGTGCCCCAGCTATATCCTAGGGCTCCCCTACAAAATCCGGAGGCATAAAATCCAGAGGCGTCAAAATCCGGACAAAAAATCCGGAGGCTACAAGATCCGGAGACGTCAAAATCCGGAGACGTCAAAATCCGGAGGCTTCAAAATCAGGAGGCGTCAAAATCCGGTGGCGTCAAAATCCAGAGGCATCAAAATCCTGATGATGTTGTTGTGCCTGGATTTTGTAGCCTCCGGATTTTTCGTCCGGATTTTGACGCCTCTGGATTTTGTGCTTCCGGATTTTGTAGCGACACCATATCCTAGGGCCCAAGCTCAAAAAATTTCTTCTACAAATTGTTGGGCTTTCATGGACCTGTCGATTAAAAAAACAATTATGACAATCGGAAAAGATTTACTCTAGTTATGTACAAAAGACCAAAAACCACTTAAACGGCCCTAGCTCGGCGGCCCTTGGGCCGACAGTGTCCAGATTCAATCACATAAAAGGTATTTCGATTACCTTTCAGGGAAAAAAAGTTTTTGAAAATCGGTTGAGTTTTACTCAAGTTATCGCCGTGACAGATGGACGGATTCGTCATCTAAGCACTACGATCGATGCTCCCCACCTACTCCTAGGTCGAAATTGGCGTGGTAAACGCATGAGTCCCCATTTCGAAGAACTTCGTTCTTCGTACGGGTCTAAACATCCTACGATGATTTAGTTAGTTACTTAGTTACTGGTTTCCATTGGCATTTGTATGAAAAATGACATTTTTGGCTCGCGCTCGAAAACGGCTCGATACTTTTCTTGAAATTTTGCAGGGACCTTCAGTCAGTGCCATGGCGCCAAATTTTTTTATGAATCAGAGTTGTAGAGTGACTGTGATCACTTCCGTACATATCAATGGCGGCCGCCACCGCCAGCTGTGGCAGCCGGGCAAAGCGCCAGATTTTTTCATGAATAAGGGTTGTGGAGGAAGTGACTGTGAATATTTCTGCATTCGTAAGTGGGGTTCGCCGCTGTAAGCTATGGCAGCCGGGCGAAGTGCCGTTTCGCCAATTTTAATCTAGGGTTGTAGACGGTGACTGTGAATGCAAAAGTGAGTGCCGCCCTTGCAAGCTGTGGCAGCCAAGGGAAGTGCAGTGGCGCCAAATTTTTGTAATGAAATGGTTTGTAGAGGAAGTGTCTGCGAACATTACTGTGTACATAAACTTATTGGTTAAAATAACGTCGTTAAAAAGACCTAAGGTATTTAACCGTAAAATAACGGCAATTTAACACAAAAGCTTTTCAAAGGAAACTTATTGGTCAAATAACGGTCTGTTGACGGTCAAATAACTTAGGCCTCTATAATAACTGGGGAATGACCTTTACATAACGGTCCTGACAACGTTATAATGACGTTACTTGAACCAATTAGTTATTGGTTTTTAAATAGTTACTTGGGTGGGGATCGTCACCGCCAGCTTTGGCAGCCGCGCCAGGTCGTGTCTACTTCCAAAACTTCTGATATCACAACAAAAACTCTTTTCAAAAGGGAAACATGAAACACCTGATATCAATTCAAGTGACGCTTAAAGCTTTGAAACGCTTGCCGCACCCTCCCAACGTAATAATTTTTCTGCGCTTTCGGATTTCACACCCCAAAAATTTTGCTTTGCGCAATGAATGTAGTACCGGTAGGCAAATTTTTGCGTGTGGATTGTGAAATCGCAGAAAAATTATCATGTTGGGAGGGTCCGGCATTTGTGACGCATTTTTTCAATTAAAAGTAAAAATATTTCAACAGAATATTTTGCATTTCAAAGCTTTAAGCGTCACTCCAATTGATATCAGGTGTTCTGGAAGAAGGGACAAGGACTTGCGTCCCGTTTCCCTTTTAAAAGGTGTTTTTGTTGTGATTTTAGATAAAGCATTGAAATTGGTATCGAAAAGTAGCGAGTGTATTCAAATATGAAAATCACCTATGACCGAATCATGGGTGATTCCCCGGTGAATCAACTGGTATTTCCCGGTGAATCAACTGTGATTCCCCGGTGAATCAACTGTGATTCCACAGTGAATCAACTGTGATTCCCCAGTGAATCAACTGTGATTCCCCGCTGAATCAACCGTGATTCCTCGGTGAATCAACTGTGATTCCCCTGTGAATCAACTGTGATTCCCCTGTGAATCAACTGTGATTCCCCGGTGAATCAACTGTAATTCCCCGGTGAATCAACTGTGATTCCCCGGTGAATCAACTGTGATTCCCCGGTGAATCAACTGTGATTCCCCGCTGAATCAACAGTGATTCCCCGGTGAATCAACAGTGATTCCCCGGTGAATTAACAGTGATTTTTCGGTGAATCAACAGTGATTCCCCGGTGAATCAACAGTGATTTCCCGGTGAATCAACTGGGATTTCACGGTGAATCAATTGTGATTCCCCGGTGAATCAACTGTGATTTCCCTGTGAATCAACTGTGATTTCCCTGTGAATCAACAGTGATTCCCCGATGAATCAACTGTGATTCCCCGGAGAATCAACAGTGATTCCCCGCTGAATCAACTGTGATTCCCCGCTGAATCAACAGTGATTCCCCGGTGAATCAACAGTGATTTTTCGGTGAATTAACAGTGATTTTTCGGTGAATCAACAGTGATTCCACGGTGAATCAACAGTGATTCCCCGGTGAATCAACAGTGATTCCCCGGTGAATTAATAGTGATTCCCCGGTGAATCAACAGTGATTCCCCTGTGAATCAACTGGGATTTCACGGTGAATCAACAGTGATTTTTCGGTGAATCAACAGTGATTCCCCGCTGAATCAACTGTGATTCCCCGGTGAATCAACAGTGATTTTTCGGTGAATCAACAGTGATTCCCCGGTGGATCAACAGTGATTCCCCGGTGAATCAACAGTGATTCCCCGGTGAATCAACAGTGATTTTTCGGTGAATCAACAGTGATTCCCCGGTGAATCAACAGTGATTCCCCGGTAAATCAACAGTGATTCCCCGGTGAATCAACAGTGAATCATGGGTGATTTCCTTGTGAATAATCGCTGATTTCCTATGGATCATCGGTGATTCCTCGGTGAATCATCGATTATTCCCCGGTGAACCATTGGTGATTCCCAGGCGAACCATCGATGATTCCACGGTGAATCATCAGTGATTTCACGGCAAATCATCGGTGAGTCCCTGGGGAAGTGTACAGGCGGACGGACAGTAAAGGTGAAAAAATGAAGTAGCTATCGCTACTTAATAAAGAGTTTTATTAAACAGCGAATGAATCATAACTCTCTGTAAGGCTTACCTTACCAAATGGCATTCACAAAATGTGTACAGAAGTAAACTTACACATGAACCGAGGAGTATGCACTATTATGCACCACTCCCTTAAGAAGATAGTGAGGATACAAGAGGGCAAAGATTTCCCACAAAACTGCCAGACATAATTGAAACAACAAATATTTGTAGTTTTCCCATTATTTGATTCCAAGTCACTAAAGCGACTAAAGTAAAATTTCATGTCATTTGACAACATCCACTTAATAACGCTGGTGTATGCAAGCATTGTTTGGTGAATATTTTGTAGACACTTTTTGCAAATTGAAGATAAAAGGTATATCGGCTAAAAGGACTGTCTTCACTTGAATGCAAAAACAATACAATTATAAATGATCTGAAGGCTCTAAGTGTTTTATCTTCAATCTATTAATTCAGCTGACGTAGGGAATTCATGAATAGAATAGAAACTTATTTGCAGTCCTTTGCCACAGAAGCAATCAAAAGCAAATTATTATGTCGTCTTTACATATTTATGTCCACTCAATGTCATTAAGGAGATATGTACATGCAAAGAAGAATATTTTACTCGCTAAAATGTAAATTACTTTTATTGTTACAATCAATTCAAAGTAAATTGTGTATTTAAATAAATATTTGTTTACTGTTTTTTTTATTTAAGTGGAATAAAGCAAATATCGACGTAAATATGGAATAAAAGACAAAGATAATCAATTTGACGTATTATTATCCTTTTCAATAATTTTTTTAGCTTCTTTTTTCTAGATTCACTTTAATTAGTAATTTTTATTGGGATAATAAAAAACAGAAACCTCCATAAATTATCAGAGACTCTTCTATGATAAGTTTTTGTACCTTTTTTTGTTCAATACAAATGTAGAGAGTTTAATTTGAGTGCAATTATTATTTTAAAAAATTACCCTACAAGTTGATATTGTTGTTGATTATCGAAAAAAAATACTATTGAAGATAAATGCGTTTGGAAGTCGTGCTGGCAGCGGTAGCGGAGGACGTTAGACAGTCCCCACACCAGAGCCTAATATTTGCGAATCAATTCACAAAATTCGTAAAAATTTTAAAAAATTCGCAAAATTGTAAAAAATTCTAAAAAATTGTAAAAAATTCGAAAAAATTGTAAAATATTGACCACAATTTAGAGAATTCAAAAAAAGTTGAAGGAAGTCACCAAAGTCAACTTCATTTTAATACAAAACTTCATGTTTTTAGTTTCTTGTGACAATTCATTTCCCGTTACGTATCGGATTTCTCCTGCCTCTGGTTTTATTAAACTCTTCTTCAGTGGCATTATTCTTGGGAGTATCTACGGCATCTGTTGATATTATTTTTTAAGCAATTTGTATGTACGGCACGAACATTATTAACCGTCTTCACGTATATCGTCCTTAGAAAGACCGGATATGAGGTCGATCTGTTGGTTATCAAATTCTTTGTCGTCAGAGGGGTCATATTCATCACTTCTATTTGATCTTTCGATCAAATTCCCAATAACGACATCGTCGTTCGAGGCGTTAACGTCACTTTCATCATTTTCACTTGAGTCATTGATATTTCTATCAGATGCAACGGTTTCCTAAAGAAGTAGTAAGTGTTTTGACTGAAAAAAACGAAGTAAAATAAAAATTACAGGTGGGGAACTATATTAACCCCCAAATTTATTTTCCCCCAATTTAGGCAAATGCACAAAATTTATTTTCCCCCAATTTTTTCCTCGGAAAATTAGAAAAATATGCGTGCTACACTAAGGGGATAATATATTTAGGTGCAGAGCCCAAAAATATTATCCCCCAAATTTTCTCCATACATTTGTTCGTGGGGGATAATATATAAAGGTGCAACATCAAAATATATTATGCTCCAATTTGGGGAATAATATTTTTAGGTTCTGCACCTTTTTTTATTATCCCCCACTAACAAATGTATTGAGAAATTTTGGGGGACAATATTTTTATGCTCTGCACTTTTTTAAATTATCCCCTCAGTGCCAATATGTATCAGTCCTTCACAGCGATGACATTTCGTAAAAGTAGAAATTCGCTAGTTTTCATTGCCACCTTGGTTTTCGTGACATTTCGTTAAAGCGCAAATTCTTTAGTTCACCTAGGTATGACAAAAAAAACTAGGGAATTTCACCTTTTACGAAATGTCACAAAAACCTCAGTGGCAAACAAAACTAGAGAATTTGCACTCTAACGAAATGTCACGAAAACCTAGGTGGCAACGAAACAGGAGAATTTGCGCTTTAACGAAATGTTACGAAAACCTTGGTGGCAAGCAAAACTAGGGAATTTCTTCTCTTACGAAATGTCACTAAATCGGCGGCAAACAAAACTAGAGAATTTCTCCTTTTAAGAAATGAAAACTATCTACCTTTTTTGTTTAGTTTTGCTATCCACCTAGGTTTTCGTGACATTTCGTAAAAGGAGACATTTCCCAGCTTTGTTTGCCACATAGGTTTTCGTAACATTTAGTTAAAGCGCAAATTCCCTCGTTTTGATAGGTTTGACCTAGGTTTGCGTGACATTTCGTAAGAGAAAAAATGCCCTAGTTTTGTTTGATTCTCCTTGAATGTTTTTCGACTAACTGATCAATCACATTTTCATTGAAACCGTTTACATTCGCGATTGTTTTTATATGCTTTAACTCATCCATAAAATCCTTAACATTCAATGGTAGCTTACAGTATGCCCAACAAATGGTGGAAAAATTCTAAATTTTAAATATTTATTCGAGTATACGGAAGTCCGAGAAAAAATCGTAATTTTAATAGCAAAATTGTTTAATTCATATCTCCGGAACGACTGAACCGATTTTAATGAGTGAAAAGGCACTTCGGCCTAAAATTTTCCGTAGAATCAGGGAAAAATATTTTCCGGGGGGTACGTCGCTGGGGGGGGGGGAGTCAAAAAGTTCCTGTATATATGTTCCTTAGTCTACGAAAAAATTTCTTGTGAATTTTTTGGCGTGTAAGACTTGCGTCACGGGCGCATTGCTACCGCGCGCCCATGATTTTAAGCATAAAAAAAACTTAATGGAAATTAATGAAACTTAAAGAAACTTAGTGAAACTAATGAAACTGATGAAACAAAAATAGGCTCTGGTAATGGAAGTAAGACAATGTTTCACGATATCGAATTGCCGAAAAGTGGCTCACCCAGTTCCTTCACATTTACCAGTCAAAAGAGGCACACCATAATTCGTTTGCTTGAGAATCATGTTATAATCCGAATCGATTTCGACACATCGTTGTACAATACAATTTTTCCATTGGTCGACATTGACTCTACGGCACAAAGACGATTTTATCTCATCAGATTTGGACAAGAATACATTGTTATCAGAACACAAAGTCGCTGCCGAAACGTTATTTGATGTTGATTTTAATACCGATTACTCATTTGCGAGCGTTGGAACAACGTTTACCCAATCAAATGCACACGATCAAAACAGCGCTAGCACGAGTATCAGTTGTCAACCCTCAAAAACTAATTAGTGAGGTGCTTAACGTGAACACTTTCATATAACAACAAGTTCGAAAGCACTGGCCGCTCGTCACTGTCACCTAAAGTTCTTTGGAAGTTTATGTATGCATAAATGTGAATAGATGTTAACATGAAAAATCTCGAGCAATTTGATCCAACGTCTGCTATTCAATATTGGATGAGTCCGCATCGTAGACAGCCTTATACTAGCAATGCGAGTAAAGGACGGGAATGTTTTCATTGTGTTTTCGACAAATGTATGGAAGAAAACGAACAAAAAATGTGAAAATAGTATTTTACGATTTTTTATGTGTAAGAGCGACAAAAATTTAAATAAAATGTTACATTGACTTATTCCAGTAATTTTCAACACATTTTCTATTCCTGATCTGAAAAGTTGACAAAAATTCGAAAAATAGTAAAAAAACTCATAAAAATGTGAAAATTTGAAAAAATTGTAAAAAATTCGCAAAAATTGGAAAAATTCACAAAAAAAAAATTCAAAATTCCTGGGGGCGGTAGCTCCCTGGTATAAACAAATAATTCTTTTAAATGACATCACAGCTTTTCCGCTTACAAGTGCCCTCGCGCGCACCGTCTCAAAGCTTTACGAGTGCCTTCGCACCCACCGTCTTTAAGCCACACACCCCTCCAAACTCCGCGTAGTCCGACGGGGCTAACGGGATAGACTACAACGAAGGAATTTATATTTTCTACATTATACACATTCACATGTATCATCGTTTTCAGATTTTTTCTATTGTTATAACAATGGCAAAACAGCTGAAAACGATAAAACGAGTGAATGTGTAGAATGTAGAAAATATAAATTCCTTAGTTGTAATTAAAATTAAAAAAAAAATATTTGCAAAGTAAAGCTTGAAGTGGACGTCATTTTTCTGAGGAGTTAGTGAAATCTGACGCAATTGGACGAATAGTAGGGGTCTAGAAACTACCAATGAACGGCACCCAGAGATTGAACGACGCAAGAATAGGTTTGAAATATTTGTACGTTTTTCTATCTTCACCAGAGAAAGGTAAAACTGGGCTCAACCTGTTATATAATATACAAGCAAGAAAATAAGTTCAAATTTAATCAAATGTGTCCCACAAAAGCACAAATCGATGTCCATAACCTGTAACACTAAATAACTCACATAATTCTACTTAACGCACTTTAATTCACACAGCTCTTTCAGCTGAAGATAAGTTTTTCCTTATTTTTGTCAACAATCTATAAACTGCAATTGTTATTATCATGTCTTTAGGTCGTTGTACTTATTTATTTAACACATATTACATCAGACCAATATATATTGACTTGTTGTAATAATGTCAAGAACCACAAACATATAAATAAATGAAAACAATTTCTTTACCAAACATTACTTTCCAACTGTAAATTTTGTATTAACGCCTGAAAAACGTTTTGTTTTGGTTCATAAACAATCGACAAATATTTTCATATATGGGTTGTCAATACTCCCACCCAATTGAAATCATGTTTCATTTTTGCGCAATAAGCCTGAGTAAATCATAAATTTCTTTGTAGCACTTTTGTTCGAAAATATTACCACTTTGCTAGCAACGAAATAAATAAAGCAGCGAACAGTGAATTGTTAAAATTCAAAGAATTGTTGGCATTCAACAACCCTATTGTATTTGTTATTAATTTTATATGGTTTAAAATGGACAATACATACGTTTAAGGCGCCCAATAAATCAGATAGGTAATTTGAAATATATAATTTCATAGGTAAACTAACTCCCATATCGAAATTAGTCGGGGATCCATTCGTTTTGTTCTTGAGGAACTCATTGAAAGAATTAACAAATATATATATATATATATATCAAGACGAACAGTTACTGACAGATATTCAGAAGAGACCTCTAAATTTGACTACTCTAACCTCTGTGAAGCAAGGAAAAATTTAAAAGAGCCTCCCCTCTTTTCTCCTCCTCTGAGACAAATTATTTTTGGAATCTGCATGACGGAAGACTTTGAGTAGCAATTGGAATGACAATAACTTATAGAAAAACACGGTTGGCCACCACAGCGCTGCGATCGGTTTGTAGCAACTTCACTCTAGTTACTGTTATAGTAACCTTATTATAACGAAGTTGGTTTCAGTTCAGATAAGAGCAACGAAGTGAAAGTATCTATGTCCAAGATTTTCAATGAATTTGTACTGAACGTACTAGTTTTTCAAATTTAGTTTCCAAACCATGTTTACCTATTGGACAAAATAACGTTTTTACAAGATGGTTATCGCAGTTATAAGAGCCACTCAGTCATTTAAGTGAATCGTTTAACGAAAAAGTTTCATCTTGTTCAAAAAAAGGCAACGAATTTACGCTCTCACTTACTAACCGAAATCGGTGAAACAATTCTTCAGTGTACATCGCGTATGTTATGTATTCGTCAAACACAAATTCGTGACACAACAGTTGTCAAGAACACTGCATCTGACATGACACCAGACTAATAGTTTTTTTGTTAGATTACATTCTTGCGGAACAAAACCCACTCAAAATTATTACTTAATAATAAAAGGTGGACACGATTTTATGCAATAGAGCGTTTAAAAGTTCAATAACAACTTTGTATCCAATTGGTCAAATTTATATAAAAATGAAAAGTTCTCTTGTTTTCAACTTCAATTTTAATTTATGTTCATGAACTCTTTGGCACAAATTTATCAAAGAATGCTGTCATTTTGGTGCATTGTAGCTAATTGTCATGATATCCTTAACACAAGCACTATACGTAATAGGGTGGTCCAAAAATGAATGGAAAAATTAAGTTGCCGAAAAGCCTGGGGTACCCTCAAAATGTGGCTGCTCTCAAGAGTATATATTATGCACACGTTAGGTCTCACCTAGAATATGCATCGACAGTGTGGGCGCCTCACTACCGGAGTTACAGCAAGAAGATTGAGTCCATTCAGAAGAAGTTCTTGATCTATGCACTGAGGAGGTCTGTGCGTCGTCGCGACGATAGCTATCGTCTTCCCTCGTATGCTACCAGATGCGAATCCATTCAGATCGAGTTGTTGTCACGTATAAGGCTTGTTCGTATATAACGTCCTTAGCGGCCGCCTAGATTCTCCTTCCTTACGGATGAGGTTCACTATATGATTGTAGAAAGGCATCGGACTGATTATGGGCTCTTCGAGCCGGTTAACTTTATGACAATGGTTTTCAATGTGTTCGCGCACTTGTTAGACGATACCAATACGCGGTGTGCGTTCCGCGCAGCGGTGAAGTCGATGAATTTGACGAGAGGAGTACTGAGAAGCCATGGGCTCAGATAGCTAACCTGACATAGATACGAATTCGTACTTTAAGCTATTATTCACTGTCACATTCTCAAATAACATTTATCTCTTTTCTATTTACATTTTGACGAACGAACCGATGGTACCATGGTAAATGACACACATTGATCGTAGCAGAGGGCATGTGGAAGCTTCGACGGGTCGACTGGGCCGACATATTGCCTCCGGTTTCTGCTTTTCAGTTTGGAGTTATTAATTCAATTGTATGATCGTTTTATTGACGTGAGCCAGCCAGCATTTATGCCATTGGCTCGTAAATAAATAATTAAAAAAAAAAATACTCTAAATGGGTCACTGACACAAATTGTCCAAGGAGGCGACGATATAATAGTTGTTCATGTAGGGATCCGAATGTTTGTTTAAGGAATTGAAGGAATAGTTTTTGCAGTCAGAGCGAAGCTTTCAAACGGCAATAAAATTCATCGCGCATAATCTTTCCCCAGAAGTCATCATTTTTTCGATTTTTTGGTACTGAAATATATTTCGTCATAGATTCGGAGCCCATCATTTGATACATTAATAGTAAGTAAAGTCTATGTTTTGCCGGTAGGTAAAGAAGTCTAGTTTTATAAAAGACGATCACCGTTAAGTTAGCACAAAAGTTTTCAAAAAATTTTTTTCTTTTGTAGCATAACATCAAATTGTGAATACCCGAATACACCCCTGGCACCCAAACAACATAACGAAACATCCAGAATGCCATACAAAATCATTACAATAAACGAAGTTCTGGGAAATAACACTTTGCATTGTATAATTGTACTATAAAAGGAGTGCGTTTAGTTTGTATAAACTCACTTTATTTTCGGCTTCCCATGAGAACGCATCTTACTTTTAGTTCGTTCTGGCTATACTGAAAATAAACATTTGTTTGAAGATCTGAGTTTCATTTACAAAGTCAGATCTAGGTATTTGAAAGTGAATACGCCTTACTTTTAGGCTGTTCCATCGAATATTCTGTGACTGGCCAACGATTATATAACGACAATCGCAGAGCTCGTTACACTTTCGGCTAACTGTTACTTGGCGCTAAAATGTACGTAGTCGCTTATTATGAGAAATAGCATGAAGCTGAAATGGAGATTAGAGTGTTTTTTTTTGTCGAAAAGTTCCACTTAAAGTAGTCACAAAATTTTGTATGGGTGAGAAAAGCTTCAATTATTTTTTCAAAATTTTTGAACGCGTTTTTGCGATCCGGGAAAATTATGGAAGTTTGTTTTGGAAAATTTTCTTCTACATACAAAATTGGTTTTTCCGATACAAACTTTGATGATTTTTACGAAACGGAAAAACGCGTTCAATAATTTAAAAAAATATAACTTTTCACACCCGTGCAATATTTTGTGACTCCTTCTCCCCCTCCTGTTAAGCCTGTTGATATCCACTGCTGGATGTAGGTCTCCCCTCTCTTCCTCTATTCTGAACGGTCCATTGCAATTTGTTGCCAGTTCGTCCCCACTGCTCGTTTTATCGAATTTGTCCATCGTTCTGGCGGTCTACCCATTGGCCGTTTTGTTGGTGGTCTCCAATTCGTAAGGATCGGAATGGGTCCGTTCAGGTCGAACCTGTGACGTGAAACCTATTGACCTGAAATTTTCAGGTCAGGTTCTCAACCTGAACCTGACCTGATTATATCAGGTCAAACCTAAACTGACCTGAACCTGACCTGATTGACCTGAAATCATTTGAATGCCTTGAATGTTCTACAAAGAAATCAAAAATATTTAGAGCTGACGAGATGAGAAAATTTTAGTGCAAACGTTTATTTTATCTCAAATGCAGTGACGAAATTGCATTGCATAGTAACGAAATTACATTGCATGGTAACGAAATTGCACTGTATATATACGGTATTTTGTGATCTATTCATTCTTAAAGCATGTTACACATAAATCAAGGTTTTTCAGAACCCCTCCCCCCTGTCACACTACCTCTAACACCTCCTCGTCACGAGTTCGAACCCGTTTATCTTGGCGTGAAATTGGACAGATCGCTCACGTATAGCCAACACATCCAGAAATTACGATTGAAATTGAGCACCAGAAAGAATCTTCTGCAAAAATTGACCGGCACATCATGGAAAGCAAACGCAGCCAGCCTCCGCACAACCGTTTTGGCGCTAGTTTACTCTGGCGCCGAATATTGTTGCTCAACGTGGCTGAACAGTTCTCATGCACATAAAATTGACACCGAGCTGAACAAAACCATGAGACTTATCACTGGCACGGGTAGCTCCACCATGGCTCCCAGCTTTAAGTCATATTGCCCCCCCCCCCCCAGATATTAGACCAGCACGCTCTATTCCAACTATACAGCAAAATTGCTACGAACAGCGACATTCCACTACACAAAGATGCTTCTATGACTCAAATACGAAGACTCAAGTCGCGTAAGCCTGCACTTGCGACTGCAAAAGAGCTCACCGATCAGTAATTCAGCTCCAAAAATACGTGGAAACAAAAATGGGAGGACAGCGGAACAACAAGCCAACTTTTCAACTTTGACGATCGCAATCCAGCAGAATTCCAGCTAAAATGAAAACCATGGAGTAATCTCAATCGACTAAGGACTGGTCATGGAAACTGCAAATATATGCTCCACAAATGGAATTATACTGACGATCCCAGCTGTGACTGCGGTTACCAACGACAAACTACAAATCACTTAATGTTTGACTGTCACATCAACAAAAACAACAGGTCAATAAACGACTTTTTCACTTTGACCAGCGAAGCAAAAGAATGGCTCAGTCAGGGTCACCTATGATAAATTGTGATTGGACCCGTACGAAGTACAAAGGTCCTATACGTTTACTACAAACAATTTTATTGTAACATGGGGTAGGTCGAAGTGGGAGTTGGGGCATGCATCTATTATCGTCTAAATATGACGAATCAGCAATAAAAAAAATGTCCGTCTGTCCGTCTCCACTTTTTTTTCCAAACGGCTCAACCGATCAGCCTAAACTTTTTTCCCTGAAAGGTACATGCCTCCCATGATTCAAGTTCGAAGATGAGCAAAATCGAAGAATTGGTTCCGGAGAGGAAGTG
>CM055404.1:50526950-50538705 GCA_029228625.1 Pseudolycoriella hygida | reverse complement strand
TCCAAGTACACCTCAAGGGTCGTCAAAATTCCAACTTTTTTCACTCAAATATCGTCTGTCGAGCATGGTACAGACTTGTATTGTTCAAAAAAAATAAAAAAAATAAAAATATTTGCGTTTCCGAGTGTTTCCCAGAACAAAATGTTATACAGGGGAGCGTTTTCAATGGAAGTATGCACTTATCTCAAAGGGCAGTAGCGATAGGATTTTAATTCTTTAAGTTTTATTATCGTAGGATACCCCTAAGTGTATTCCAGCAAAAAAATTCCATGTACCAGAACTTTCCAATAAAACCCTTTTCAGCCGCACCGTGAAAATAGCGACGATTTCTTTTGTAACCCTTTCATCTGGCAAGATAACAAGAAACAACTTTTACTTTTCTTTGCGCTTTCTTCGATACTTTTGGTAAAAAAGATTCAGGAAAAGAACGCACCACCATAGCCAACGGTTGCAATTTTTTTGGTCACCTTATTATACACCCAAAATAACGAGAAACAATTTCGCTGGTAAAATAATTGATTTAAAAGTAATTTTGGGAAAACTTTGAACGATTTTGAGACAACACGTTTTATTTTTACCTGAATAATGTGCCATTCGATTCCTTGTTCTACAGCGAGAAAAGTAATTTTCTCATTTTTGGAATATTTGACATCTCAAGAGAGTTATCGTGCTCTAAGCAAATAGCCGTGAAATATCGTCAAAGTCAAATCGCAAAAAAAAAATATTTGGCGATACTTCACAAATTGGCGATACTTCACACTTTGTCGATTTTTCTTGGCGATTTTACACGCCAGCAAAAAATGATGAAACGCCAAGAAAATTCGCCAACGTGTGAAGTATCACCAAGAAAAAACGCCAAAGTGTGAAGTATCGCCAAGAAACTAGAAAAAACACCAAAGAAAAATAATTACAAATGGCGATATTTCACACTTTGGCGATTCTTTTTGGCGATACTTCACACTTTGACGATTTTTTTTGGCGATTCATATTTTTTTGGCGATTTGACTTTGGCGATATTTCACGGCTATTCTAAGCAAGTGCATGTCGGGGGGTGATGAAAATGGTTTTTTGGCTATAACTCGTGTAAAATCAAATGAAATTTTATGGAATGGTAGGCCTAAATGATACAAGGGTTTTTCATCATTGGACCCTTTGGAGCCTTCCCTCACTCCGAAGTTATTTGTCATTTAAGTGAAAACTTCGGGGACGCTTTACTGCTTGAAGCAGCGATGAACTGAAAAACTGTGTTCTAGTATACTACCCCGACTATAATAAGACCAAGCAAAAACTTATGGCTGTTGCACTAGTCTGGAACAACTTTTGTAAGAAAGGTCGATTTTTGACACTTTTTCTACAACTAAAGAAGTCTGTATAACTACCCTGAAACATGATCTGCAGCTGGATATGCGAAAAGGAGCTGTGACGATATACTCTACGGAAGAAAGGGGGTGGTGGCTACTAAAGGAAGCGTTGTGATGTTGAATTTTATATGTAGAACGTTTTGAACACTTTCTATGTGAAAGTGGATGGTAGAACACTATAACATAGTGTGATGTCATTTGTGAATGAATAAATGAGAATGAATT
Source organism: Pseudolycoriella hygida (assembly GCA_029228625.1). Lineage (NCBI taxonomy): Eukaryota > Metazoa > Arthropoda > Insecta > Diptera > Sciaridae > Pseudolycoriella > Pseudolycoriella hygida. Next base: position 50,537,119 of record CM055404.1, on the reverse strand, counting down.
GATTTTGGTCAAAATCTGACGTTCATAAAAGAACTATGTTACAGAATTGTTTGTGAAGGAAGTGTGAGTAATATATATTTATGTATTTATTATTTTGACGTCTGGGCACGGTGGCTTGAGCCGAAGGCGAGATTTGTCATGCCCACAAGCAGAGCCTAAAATAACTTATATTGGAGGAGTAAAAGTGCACCGGACTTCGACTAAAGTCCTCTAACGCCCTTCTCGTCCTCCCCAGCCTCTTTTCACAAATTCTAGACAGATGTCGAAGAAGAATACAAAAAGTGCACAGAAAAAACCTATAAATGTGGAGAATAATCGTCCAATCGAACACTTCTTGGTGCTTCCTTAGTAGCGACACCATAGGGTGGGTTCACTAGAACAAGTAACCTGAAAACTATACCGCGACGATTAGTTATTAAGTAGCAATAGCCACTTAATGTTTTCACCCTTCCTGTCTGTGCAACCTTCTACCGGCAATCACCGATGATTCACCGGGTAATCACCGATTATTAAAGGTGGAATCACAGATGTTTCCCCTGTGAATCATCGGCGATTAGACGGTGAATCATCGGCGATTAGACGGTGAATCAGCGGCGATTAGACGGTGAATCATCGGCGATTGGACGGTGAATAATTGGCGATTAGACAGTGAATCATCGGCGATTAGACGGTGAACCATCGGCGATTAGACGGTGAATCATCGGTGATTCCACAATGAATCATCGGTGATTACACAATTAATCATCGGTGATTCGACGGTGAATCATCGGAGTTACACTGTTAATAATCGGTGATTGCACAATCATCTGTGATTCCACTGTGAATCATCTGTGATTACCCTGTGAATCATCTGTGATTACCCTGTGAATCATCTGTGATTCTACTGTGAATCATCTGTGATTCTACTGTGAATCATCTGTGATTTCACAGTAAATCATCAATGATTCCACAGTGAACCATCGGTAATTCCACAGTGTTTTATCGGTGATTCCACAGTGAATAATTGGTGATTCCACAGTGAAATCATCAATGATTCCACAGTGAAATCATCAATGATTCCACAGTCAATCATCAGTGATTCATCTGTGATTCACAGTGAATCGACAGTTATTCCACACTGAATCATCAGTGATTCCACACTGAATAATCAGTGATTCCACAGTGAATCATCGGTGATTCCACAACGAATCATCGCTGATTCCACTGTAAATCACCGGTGATTCGTTGGTGAAGTATCTGTGATTGCGCTGTGAATCATCGGTGATTCACTAACAAATCATCGATGATTTAGATCCAAAATTAATTCGTGAGTCCATAATCTAAAATTTTTTCATTCGCTACTAACGCGCTTTTTTACTTCTTCACACCGGATCAAAATCTCATATTCATACACATGTTCCATGAGTAAGAGAAAAAATATCCATACTAGTTGTAATGCACAAAATGAAATCACGCAGTTTTTATGTTTATTCCGTTATATAGGGAGCGTGGTAATTTTTAAATATTCAGCGGGAAATTTCGCTCGATTTTGTCTAAAACGGGAAATTTTGGGAAATTGACTCACGGCCAGTTGTTGCTACATTTTATACAAAGAAGGAGAGACGATTAAGTCCTGCTAATTTAGACTCGTATAAAGAATGCGATTCTGTTTAAAAAAATAGAAGCGAAACGAGACTATAAAGTGAAGAGAGTTATGTGTTTTCGCGCCTTTTGGTCTTGAAAATTAAGCCTTTTCTGTGAAAGTGCTCCCCAATGGAAATTGCTTAGTTTAGTCAAGATAATAAATTTAGCAAGATGTGCATGCAATATTTTATCCACCGAGAAGGGATATATCGATATAAATGAAAATGGTATTAACTGATAAATGCGACATTAATGTTCATGTTCAAGGCAGATAATATAAGATTATGCACCTCTTGTCAAAATTGTTATTGCGACGCGCGACGTGAGAAAGCGTTTGATTCTGTCGAAACCTGGTCGATTTTGGAATCACTGGATGAATGCAGAATGGACACCCACGATATTCCAATTTGATAAAAAATATATACGAAAATGCTTACGTCGCGTCGTGCATGAGAACACGGCTAAATTCAAAATCGGACGTGGAGTAAGACAGGGCGACACCAAAACTTTTCACATCGACTTAGATGGGAATTAACATCAATGGAAAATACTTGAGTCACCTTCGTTTTGCAGATGACATTGTTTTCATTGAAAGGGATCTGGACCAAGTGAAAGTCATGTTACAACAGCTGAATGAGAGTCACTAAAAGTTGGACTCGAGATTAACTTAACAAAGAAAAAATTCATGACAAAGATTGACGATGATAGGGACATTAAAATTGGAGACACCGTCATCGACAGATCGACAATTAGGGGCCATTCACATATTACGTACGCACTTGGGGGGGAGGGGGGGTTTGTGAAAAGCGTATGAAACTGTACGATTTTCACTGGGGGGAGGGGGGTATTGAATGAAAAGCGTACGTACGTGGTCAACACAATTTTTTTTATTAAGAACATGAAAATTTGAAATTTTGAAATTACAAATTTGTTTTTCTTCGTACAAACTTTTCTGCACACTGGCGTATAACAAAGGATATCAATTACAAGAATCACAACTAAAAATCGGAATCCCTCAAAATGGTTTGTAAAACAGTTTAAACGTTATAGTGTACATTTTCTTTGTTTTCTGGCTCGACAAACTCCTCTTTTTCTTCTAAGTCGATGTTATACACCCATTCGACGTCTTTTTCGTCGTCGTACGATCAGTGGCGGATTAAGGTTCTCAGCGACACTGGCACCCATTCTTTTAGCGCCAACTTTCCTAGTTTGTTCTGAATAAAGTTTCCGACATCAAAAATACTTTTGTACTTTAGATTACGTTCCACACTTCCAATGTCAGTTGCGGCTGCACAGAAAAATGAAATCCATAGATTTTGAGATACACAAAGTCGAGAAAGTAAAATCGATCGAACTGATCTGTCAGAAGTTTTATCTATCAAAATTTCATTTCGTATTCGCTTCGTAGTACATTCTCCTGTACAAAAATGTAAACTTTAAGTCGATCGAATCAGTCGAGTAGTTAAAAAATGAATAAAAAATTCACTAGGTTCTTTATAATGTAGTAAGCTCCCTGGTGCACAGACAAAAATCCGGTGATACATCGAAATTGAAATCGATCGAGCTGTTAACAACGGAAAAGATTACATTTAACAACAGTCTCTTTCAGTTTCAACTTACGGCTGGTTGCAGGCAAAAACGCTTAAAAAACCCGTTGAAACAAATTATGTAATCTAAACAATTTTATCAATAAATGGGGTATAAGAATCAGTTTTAATCCTGACGTTTAGTCCAGAGACGTTTGTCAACAAAACTCACGATTCATTGAAGTTATATGAAATAGGACAAATCACGGTTCATTTAGGTCCACCTTGCATTTTAAAGTAACCCATTGATTTTAATACAGTAAACCAGAAATAATTAATGAAATTTATGTTAATCAAGTAAACAAAAGATAAATCTTTGAAATAAAAGTTGATTTTCATCTCATTGCATTGTTCCAAAACCGCTCTATTGCTAAGAAATATAGTTGGACATTTATCCACAATACACAATACTTTCCTCGAGGACGAAATTTTTTTTCGTAAACTCGAAATAATTCTATTTTTCCATGTGTAAAAACCCCATTTTAATAATGTGTCATGTTAAGCACAAGGTGCAAATAATTTTTCTACGTGACATTGAAGAGAATTTCGGAATTATAATACCTTCACTGTAAGATTAAATTTTTCAGGATTAATTTTTTCAATTTTTATTTTGAAGTTTTTTTATCTAACGAGACGACACTAAAATGATACACGTACTGACCGAACTCAGCGCCAGATTTCTCCAGCATGTGCATGGTCCCGAATTGCCTATAGGTTAATTCGCCCCTGCGTACAATAATAACGCCATTTTTTCGTTCGTATTTTCATTTGTGTTAAAAGTATGAATTTAGTACGTACTTAATGGGTGGGGGGGTGGAAAACGTACGACTGCGTACATGGGGGAGGGGGGGGGTCTAAAATTGGCATTTTTGTGCGTACGTAATATGTGAATGGCCCCTTATGTGTATCTTGGCCACAAATTAAAATTAGGTATTGACAATCAAACACCCGAAATCAAACGTAGAGTTGGCCTCGGATGGGCAGCATTCGTCAAACTCAAACACATTTTCAAATGCGAAATGAACAATTGTCTAAAACAGAAAGTGTTTGATTCGTGTGTCCTCCCGGTGATGACTGTGTTGATGTATGGGACAGAAACGTTGACACTAACGAAAGCATCCGAGAACAAGCTCAGAGTAGCACAGAGAGCAATGGAGCGGAGCATGCTTGGAATTACCCTTAGAGATAAAATGACAAGCCAATGGATTCGTCAACAAACAAAAGTCGTTGACGCAATGGAAAGGATCGCATCTCTAAAGTGGAATTGAGCAGGACACATTGCGAGGATGTCAGACGATTGTTGGACAATAAGCATAACGAATTGGTAAGGATCGGAACAGGTCAGGTCGACCTGATCAGGTTTAGGTCAGGTCACGACCTGATTACTGACCTGAACCTGATTTTGAGTTTCAGGTCCGACCTGAGTCTAACCTGAAACCTGAAAAATTTAATGTACCCACAGGTTATATTCAGAAAATATCATTAAACAATGCGGATAGTAAAAATCTTTGCAAAGTATCAGGGCGGATATAGCTTTCGCCCTGACTGATGTTTTCGAAAATTCTCATGTAAAAATCGCGAATCGGGGGGTCGCGGCGACCAACACAGGTGGATCCGTGCTAACCTATAGTGCATTAAACCTACAAAAACTTAAAATATGCTGTGGATGTGGTTAAGGGGAACGTTTTTTACAAGAACCACTAATAAAAAACTTACGCAGTTCAAGTAGTACTCTATGTGAATTCTATCGTTGTACGTTTTGTCACACATCGAAGAGGGGAGGTGTTATTTATTTTATTTACTTAGCGTATGGATTTAATCACAATTGCACAGTAGGGAAAATAAAGTTTTTGAAAATTTTGCACAAACTCGAGTCACAACCCAATAATTTAACGAATACAACAATAATAAATTAACATAAATTATAAAATAAAAATAAGAAAAAGTAGGAAAAATGTAACAAAAATATGAGAGAAATCAAATAAAAAGATAACCAAAGACCCGTACGTATCAGGATAGATGCGATAAACAGAATGGATGTGGCAAAGTGACTCGAACGTACCTAAATATACAAATAAGCAAACAATCAAACGTTTTCTGTTCTTTTATAACTGTAAGAATTTCAAAGATCCATAGAAATTACCCAAGGTAATGTCAAAGGCCCAACCGAAGTACGTCTCAGACCTTTCAAATCTAGAAAAGCTTATATCCAAGGACTAAGTCGTTTTTCCCTAAAACCCAGAAACACGTGTTATCTAAAATTTTATTGTCTACAACTTTGTCCTTGGAAGCAACTTTCTACCTCTCATAGTTCTGGACATCCGGGTCATCCTGCCCAATTATGGAAGTGGCCATATACCAGGATTGGGCCATATTTCCCCAAAACCCTGAAACACGTGTTCGCTTAAATTTAATTCGCTACATCTTCGTCTTTGGAAACAACTTTCTAACTCTCACAGCTCTGGAGATTTGGGTCATCCAGCCTAATAATGGAAGTGGCCATATACCAGGATTGAGCCATATTTCTCCAAAAGCCTGAAACACGCGTTCGCTTAAATTTAATTCTCTACAACTTTGCCTTTGACAGTAAATCTCCATATTGCATAGTTAAGGAAATATAGACGAAAAACTGTTTTCGTATATGGTCAAGAATCTCCATTTCGTCCATTCCATTGGTCCCAGTGCCCAGACCCCTGACCCGATTCCCACAAAAGTTTCTCCCAGTTTCGTGACATCAAATGCTTTCATTTGACACCATGGGAGACATGTACCTTTCAGGGAAAAACAAGTTTAGGCTGATCGGATGAGCCGTTTGGAAAAAAAGTGGCGGCGGACAGACGGACATTTTTTTACTACTGATTCGTCATCTCTAGACGATAATAGATTGATCCCCCCCCTCCCAGCTCGATCTACCCCATGTTACAATAAAATTGTTTGTAGGACCTTTGCACTTCGTACGGGTCCAATAAAGCATAATTAGCAATAAAGCGGGATTCTATCGCCTTTGTTGTGGTGTATAGTGATAGACTCTCTCATCAGAAAGCTGAACGACGAAGGAATCTATGCGCAGGGCTATTCGGATGACCTGACGATTTTAGTTAGGGGAAAATTCGAGAGCACGCTGGGTGACAGAGTCAGAACAGCTTTGAGAGTGGTCATGAGATGGTGCCGTGAGAACGGTCTGAAAATCAATCCGGCCAAAACAGATCTTATGCTATTCAGCAGAAGGCGCTCAGGATCAAATTTGGTCGGTGAAATCAGGCTCTTCGATAAGGTGCTGGATTTAGCTCCGCAGGTGAAATACTTAGGAGTGACGCTTGATAGCAAACTAAATTGGATCGCTCATGTCAAAGATAAGGCGCAGAAGGCGGTAGCGGCTTTTTGGCTTTGCAGGAACTCCTTCGGGAGAAACTGGGGCCTACCGTCAAAGGCAATTCTGTTGATTTATGAGGCTGTGATAAGGCCGATGATTAGCCACGGTTGCGTGGCGTGGTGGCCAAGGCTAGATGTGGAATGCGCTAGGAAACTGTCAAGTGAGATTCAAAGGCTAGTGTGTATTTGTACCACGGGCGCTATGAAAACCAGCTCAACCCTAGCGATGGAGACGCTGTTGGCTCTGCCTCCTATCGATATTGTGGTTAAAGCGAAAGCTTTTGCCACGGCTGATAGGCTGATGCAGAATGGCATGTGGACTCCGAATTTTCACATTGGGCATGGTAAGATTGCAACGATAATATCGATCCCGGTGTTTGAAATGCCGAGAGACGATATGGCTGTGGTAACCTGTTTCGACAGGAATTTTGAAGCGAAAGTTCCCAGTAGGCAAGAATGGCTTAGTGGATGGCCAGCGAGTCTTCCCGGGAACTGCGTGGTTAGATTTACAGATGGATCGAAATCTCGTGAAGGAGTAGGTGCTGGTGTATACGGCATGGGCTCTGGAGAGGGAAATTGCTTCTATCTGGGGGCTCTTGCTAGTGTGCTCCAAGCGGAGATCTTCGCGGTGCTGTCAGCAGCTCGTGAGACTCTGCCTGTTGGAACACACGGCAAGACTGTGCTTATCTGTTCGGACAGTAAGGAAATGATCAAGGTGCTGATGTCGCCTAGAGTGACCTCCAAGCTAGTGAAAGAGTGCAGAGATTACCTGAACGAAATGGGTCTGATGAATCAGATCACTTTAGTTTGGGTACCTGGGCACTCTGACGTGGAGGGGAATGAAAAAGCTGATGAGCTAGCCAAGGCGGGTGCCGAAGCTCTCGGTCACGGCCCTGAGCCGTTTTTCCCGATTACTCGACCTGCGCGTGTAGAAGCGCTGGGGAGCTGGGTGATGAGGAAGCATGTGGAGCGCTGGGAAGGATACTATGGTGGTATCCATACCAAGCGCTTTTTCCCGAAACCTAATGTGAAATGGGCCAAATCTCTGCTAGGGATGGACAGGAGTCGCATCAGGAGAGTGGTGGGTGCGATCACTGGACATTGCGGGCTGAATGGGCACATGAAAAAGCTTAGGCTCTCGGCGACCTCTATGTGTGCGTGCGGCTTAGAGGAAGAAACGGGATTTCACGTATTATGTGAATGTCCCAGTTTCTTCCAACTGAGGCGCAGGCTGCTGGGAGGGTATGTTGTAAGACCGTCCGAAGTTGCTAACCTATAACCAGCTACTTTGAGCAAGTTCTTGGAGGCGACCGGGAGGTTTAACTAACTTGAGTAGGGAAGCTGATTTAAATGATGAACGGGAAAGGAACAAAGGATCGTCAGATCTGTGTTTCAAGATTGGTAAAACGATCGTCCCAAGCTGATAAATCTAAAAAAAATGTTTGTAGGACCTTTGCACTTCGTACGGGTCCAATAAAGCATAATAATTAATCTCAACCGTCTGCACCTTCAAAATTGAAAAAATCGTTTGCGAATGTTTTTAAAAAGCCCTAAAACGTTGTTAAATACGGATGCTGAACTCATCTCGTTCCGTAATGCCACTTTAAGCACATTGTAATCAAATTTGATTTATCGTCTAGTAATGTAACTCTTATCTGGATATTGATACTGTCCATTAGTTCAAGCAACCTGAATTTGTTTTAAAGCGAGTTGTTGCTGTGCGTACAACACCGAAATTAAAGCGACTAGATGAATTAGTCGAACCTTGTCCTGAAATTTTGAATTCTTTCGAATTCTCCATTCTTCAGGTAATTTTTAACGTTGATCAACAGATCATCGTCATAACAAAGTGGTGATAACTTATCATTTCTGCGAAAGCGTTTCACTAGAATCACTTTTTTCACCACTTTCTCTTTGAAAGCTCTTGATCGAATTTCGCTCGTTTTCGAGTTCGACTTCACTTTTAGGGGAAAAAAAGAATATGAAAATCGGACAAATTCCGTGGATGCATAAGCCCCGCATGCTTCGTACGAGTTGAAGCATTAAAATCTGCGGAGAGAAACATAGAGAGAGAACAACCGCATTGAGCACGATTAAAGCATTGAACATTGAACTTTAATTTATAGTTCGGTGAAAAAGCTTCTTAATTACTGCGTCGAGGTTTTTTCTGATGTGCATAACAAGTTAATGTATCGCTTAATTTTGAATCGTTTCTACGACTGATCTACGATGATTATCAATTTTATGATGTCATGCTAAGGTATAAGATATTGTTCTGTTGCTGTGAAATCGCTACTAAAAAATATTTTTGCTCTTAGTTTAGTTTTTGACGGTCACCATGAGAGTTCGAATTGCGGAAATATTTTTGGTTTTGTTGGTAGGACATTACCAATGTGAGAGCGCGAATATTTTAGTGCTTGAGGAACTCTTATCACCTAGTCATTTCTTGTGGTAAGCTTTTTTCTCTTGCTATCTTTGATTTCTCAAAAAAAATCGAGTTCTACCATCGCTAGGCTTAAAAAAGTAACCGCGGGACTTGTTGCTGCTGGTCATAATGTAACTGTAGTGACTCCCGGTACTGACGTATCGTCAGAAAACCTTCACTACATATACATGGAAAAGGTCTACGACATGGTGTACAAACCACTAGACGAAAGCGGCACCGATTTTTTCGATTTTGGACTTATGAATCCATTTTTGCAATTTTTGTTCCTATCGGACTGGGTTACTAATTCATGTAAAGGTTTTGTAGCATCTGATGGTTGGCAGGTGTTGAAGAACTATCCGGATGATTTCAAGGTTAGGAAACAAGCGTGTGTTCCTTTGATTTGTGTTAAAAATTTCATCTATTTAAGTTCGACTTGGTCATACATGACTTCCCGGCTGGAATATGTATGCTGTCATTCCTGCAAAAATTCAACTATCCCCCATTAGTGTTCATGACAGCCTATGCCGAATATAATTTCATTGCCTATGTGACAAAAACGGTTCTAACACCAGCGTATTCACCATACGCTACGCTAGCTGAGTTGAAACCAACATTTTTAGCGCGATTGGAGAATTTTCTGCTCCACACAGTCGACTACTTTTACTATAAGTTCATCATTTTCCCAGAGATGGATCGAATTGTTTCGTCGTCATTCGAAAATTTACCGCCTTTGATGGAGTTAGCGGAGAGGACCATCATTACTATGTTCAACTATGATGCGGCAATAGACGGTATTCTAATGTTACAAACTCAAAAATTGTTCAATAATCAGGTTCCTCAATTCAGGTGTGCGACAGTTACCACCAAATGTTATCGGTGTAGGGGGACTACAAATCGAGAAGCCGAAAGAGTTAACCGGAGTAGGTTTTAACACTAATTTACACTGAAATAACGCAACAAACCATTGAAATGGATATGGGAAAGTAGTGACAAATGAGGTGCAGCTAGGTGCAATGAGGTGCAGCTAGGTGCAATGAGGTGCAGCTAGGTGCAATGAGGTGCAGCTAGGTGCAATGAGGTGCAGCTAGGTGCAATGAGGTGCAGCTAGGTGCAATGAGGTGCAGCTAGGTGCAATGAGGTGCAGCTAGGTGCAATGAGGT
>CM055404.1:50476830-50526450 GCA_029228625.1 Pseudolycoriella hygida | reverse complement strand
AAACTATTCGTTGATGTTATATTTTAAGACAATTACGCAAATTTTGCTGAGATATATTCACTTTATCAAACATTCTGTAAAATATCAATGAATCGCTCCAAGTACACCTCAAGGGTCGTCAAAATTCCAACTTTTTTCACTCAAATATCGTCTGTCGAGCATGGTACAGACTTGTATTGTTCAAAAAAAAAAAAATAAAAATATTTGCGTTTCCGAGTGTTTCCCAGAACAAAATGTTCTACAGGGGAGCGTTTTCAATGGAAGTATGCACTTATCTCAAAGGGCAGTAGCGATAGGATTTAATTCTTTAAGTTTTATTATCGTAGGATACCCCTAAGTGTATTCCAGCAAAAAAATTCCATGTACCAGAACTTTCCAATAAAACCCTTTTCAGCCGCACCGTGTTTTGCTTGTATCGATATCCTTTTTGAACTCTTGAAAAAAAAAATTAGCTATAAATACAAACTTTTTAAAATTAAACTTCTCTCCTGGTGGCATACAACATCGAATAAGTACATTTTCCGTGTAGTTCAATGTCTTTTTTGTGATGATTCATGGCACATCACAACATTAATTACAAATATTTACCGAGCATACACTACGAACGCAACAACTCGTAGTTAATTAAACAAAATTATTTATTAAGCGGGTAACAATTGGTAAAAAAAGGTTGAATTACATCCTCCCAAACACATTGCAAGCACTTAAAGATAAATCAACTCCTTGTTAGTCACCATAAATACTTCTTTTATGTTGTTTTACATAACATGTGCAAATGTTTTAGGATGCAAATGAAATAAATAAAAAAATATTGTAAAGGCAATCCTCTAACCTTGTTATAATAGCATCTATGCACCTACTCTATAGGAAATCTTTACATTTTCTGTAATAAAGCCACAGAGAAGATAAACGGCACAGTAAAATAATGAATATTTGGTAGAATTGTAATTTGTTCTTGTTCCTGCTATATGTTTACGTAGCATGCTTCGAAAATAATGCATAAAGCTCTGGGTATCTACGAAACAATGGGGGTTATCTTTAAAATAGCGTATTTTATTGACGATTAATTAACATAAAGCTATTCTCGAAATTGTTTCCTTCTAGCTAACTTTTGCTCTTACAGCTAACATTATCAAGTCGCGCTAACATGAAGCGGAAGCGCTAAAAAGAAAATGTATATTCACTAAAACGGCCACACTATTGCTAATTTTAATTCAACAATCGCCAGGAATTTGTGAATAAGTTTTTCTATTTTTGAGAAAAGCTACTTTCGTTTGAACATGGGGTCTCTGGTCTCTCAGTTTTGTGAAAACTTCTGGGAAAATTAAACATTTTGAGTAAGCAGAGTTCCCCAACACTACACATTATGTTTTTTGAGAGATGAAACATATGTTAATGGAAAAGCATAACCAAAGACCCGTACGTATCAGAATATATGTGGCAAACCGAACAGATTTTGGAAATAGGTGCGAACTTATCAGAATTGCAAATTGTTGCAAAGTTTTTAAAATTATCAGAATTCCAACGATCTACAGAAATTACCCAATGTAATGTCGAAAACCGTCCCGAAGTACGGCAATTGTAGAAGTGGATATATTCCGGGAGGGGTAATTTTTCCTTAAAACCCTGTTACAAGTGCTCTCTAAAATTGTATTCTCTCCAACTTTTCTTTTGGAGGCAACTTTCTAACTGCCACAGTTCTAGAGATATGAGTCATTCCTCTTGATTCGGGACTGAATCCTTTGGACAATTTTTCGGGAAAACCCTGAGACACGTATTCTCTTCAAATTTACACTCTACAAATTTGCCTTTGGAGACAACTTACTAACTTTTATAGTTCTAGTAGAGAATAGAGATGAGCGGGTTGCCCGAAACTTCGAAAAACCCGACCCTAACCCGAATTTTTTTTCGGTTCGGTCCGAGTCGGGTTGTTGCATCATTTTATTCGGCTCCCGATCCTTTATTTACTTTTTATAATTAACAAAACTCGTCTAAAGTTTATCATCTTACATTATACGAATTTTGTTTTAGTCTAAGGTCCGTGAAGAATGCCGACGTCGGGCCTTGAAAAAGAGCCTGCCGAAATGGGAGTCATCTCGCAGCGGTTTTTTGTATACTTTTCTGGATAGGTACTGGTCCCTAGAAGCCAAAAATATTTTTTAAAAAAATCGTCGATGTTTGTGTGGCTATTGAGTCAGTACCAAATTATTTATTATAATAAATTCAAGCTTACAGATAATTTCAAGCGATTGCCGCGTTTTCGCGAAATTATTGTCGTGTAATTTATAAATACGTCCTTATCTAGGTATGCAGCACATTTACTCAAAAAGTACAATTAGGGGCTATTCAAATAGTGCGCACGCTAAAAAAGACAGATTTTAGACCTCCTCCCTCCCCCATGCTCGCAAAAATATATGGGAAAATATTTAAAATGTATGGAGCGCACGTTTTCTCAAGCTCCTCCCCCCCAAAAAAGAGTGCGCAATATTTGAATGGCCCCTTAAATTGTCGTCGTCTAGGTATCAGGCCTACCAGAGACACCCACAAGCCTGAGTATGATTGCGAAGCTAAGATAGCGTAAATTTGTATAAAAATTTGGTGTAGAAGAACTTAGCGTCATATTTACACTTCAAAAGTAGATCCAGCGCGACAGTACCAACATAAGTTTGGTATTATTGGAAAGCTGGCACCAGCAGCAACCAGGAAAAACAGTTTTTCAATGTTTTAGACGCTTTTCGGATGCACAGGAATGGTTTGAAGTTAGCCGAAATAATCAAAAATTGACCCCTACTTTCAACTGCTCATAACTTCATTGTGGATGAATTTTAAGCCCAACAAGACCATTTTGCCCCGAAACTACGTGGAATTAGCTTTCCAACGAGCCCCCTCTCGACCTTGTGCGCTTCTTGTAGCCGGAGAAATTTCTGTAAGAAAAGTGCATGTTTTCGGTTTTTGAACACCTCTCAATAGCCACACAAACATCGACGATTTTTTTAAAAAATATTTTTGGCTTCTAGGGACCAGTATCTATCCAGGAAAGTATAAAAAAAACCGCTACGAGATGCATCCGATTTCGGCAGGCTCTTTTTCAAAAGAATCCCTCTTTTTGTTTCGAAGTAATTTGGGTTGTGAGTTTCGAAAAACTTGAGTGTCTGGTTCGGTCCAGGTCGGGTTTTGAAACAGTTCGGGTTTCGGGCTTCGAAAATTTTAATCGGGTCGGGTTCGGTCCGGGTCGGATTTAAAAACAATTCGGGTTTCGGGTTTCGAAAAATTTTATCGGGTCGAGTTTCGAAAAATGGTCGACCCGCTTATCTCTAGTAGAGAATGAAATTTTGAAGCTCAAATTTCAAAGCCCCGGGAACTGACAGCATACCTGGAGAACTTTTCAAGCACGGTGGTAATGGCATGGAGATCTATGAGCTCATCAAGCGCAAAAGGAATACCGAGGAGTTGCCAGAAGATTGGAAGACCAGCATCATCTGCCCAAGAAATGTGACAAATTGGAATGTGGCAAGTATCGAGGAATTTCTCTTTATAAGATATTTGCGAATATTCTATACAAACGCCCTCGTCCATAAACGTCGAATCCACTGTTGGTGAATATCAGGGTGGTTTTCGTGTAGGTCGTTCAACAACGGACCAGCTGTTTAGCATTAGACAGAGATTTTGGAGAAGCGTAAAGAGTACAACGTTGAAATATACCAATTGTTCGTTGACTTCAAGGCAGCATACGACAGTGTCAACAGGAGGAAGTTATGGAGAGTGATTGAGGAATTTGCGGTTCCCAAAGTATAATCTCGCTATCAAAGTTGGCATTGGATGGAGCTAACAGCCGAGTAAGAATTCAAAGCAAATTGTCAGACGCTTTCGACATTGAGGGAGGACCACGACAAGGAGATCCGCTCGCGACGCTGCTTTTTAATTTGACCGTTGAAGCAGCAGTGAGAACCATGTATGTACATCGACACCAGCAGCACCATTTTCACCATATCCAGTCAATTGCTTGGCTTCGCAGATGACTTGGACATCTTGAGCCGAAACATGGAAGCTTTTAAAGAAAAGTTCATGGCTTCAACCTCGAGTTGAAAGTTAATGAAACAAAAACCGAATACATGATTATCTCGCCATCGAATCGACAATATGACCAAAACATATCAATTGACACACAGATTTAACGTGGTAAACAAGTTCGTATATCTTGGATCTCAGCTTAATTCTGACAACGACATCATGGACGAAATCAAAAGACAGATAACTCTTGGCAACCGGAGTCTGATAAAAATTTTAAAGTCCAAATCAGTAAGCCGAAACTCAAAACGCGCACTGTACAAATCTGTGCTAAGACCAATAGTTACGTATGGGTCGGAGTCGTGGTGCATGACTGAAAAGACACAATCGCTGCTCACGTTCGAAAGAAAGGTACTGCGTACAATTTTTGGGCCAGTATATGACGAAAATCAGAGCAGATGGTGCAGACGATTTAACCATGAGCTTATGCAGCTTTATCGAGAGCCGGATAGGTCCGGTTGAGGAAGGCCAAGACCCTTAATGGGTTGTAGAGCCGGTTAAGTAATTAGGTATGTGGCCCACTCACCAACCCGCACTGACCAGGAAGTATTTATATACGAGGGTTGCCCCGAAAGCTTCTGCAATCGGGTACTGATAGTAGTGCCATCGTGCTGTCACTGACGTATTCATAAAATTTGACATTTCTGCGATTGACAGATCGAAAAAACGTTAAGTCGAAACTTCGAAAAACCCGACCCGAACCCGAACCCGAATTGTTTTTTCGGGATAATGGGTTTCGGGTTTCGAAAATTTTAATCGGGTTCGGTCCGGGCCGGGTTTGGAAACAGTTCGGGTTTCGGGTTTCGAAAAATTTTATCGGGTCGGGTTCGGTCCGTGTCGGGTTTTGAAACAGTTCGGGCTTCGGGTTTCGAAAATTTTAATCGGGTCGGGTTTGGTCCGGGTCGGGTTTAGAAACAATTCGGGTTTCGAAAAATTTTATCGGGTCGGGTTCGGTCCGGGTCGGGTTTTGAAAAATGGTCGACCCGCTCATCTCTAGACCATTGTTTTGAAAAATAGTCCATTTGTATGGAAAATTTCCGTCATTTTTTCCCGACGCCATTTCTAGAAAGGATCCCGCTCTTTAACCCTTTCTTAGCCATTAGCAGTAAGCAACACAACGGTAGATTGCTTTGCTCTCCAATGCAACGCAGTAAGTCTATCTTGTATGAAAATGGGGTACGGGGGTAATGGGAGTTAACGTTTTCTCGATCTATCAGTGGTGTTTATCTCAGAAAATATCAAATTTCATGAATACGTCAGTGACAGCACGATGGCACTACTATTAGTACCCGATTGCAGAAACTTTCGGGGTAACCCTCGTAACTAGGATACGTACTAACACTTCGGCAAGCCCTCGTGTTTATATTTTTTGGTGCAGAAATTCAAGTAAAAAGTGTCAGAACAAGTGAAAATGCTTAATGATGGGGGGATTCTTTTCCAGCTAGAACTGTTCCAGATTTCGAGTCAAAAATTGTTTTCACCACACACACACACTTGTTGCTTTCGTTTTAAAAATCGTTTTCACCTCGCTTTCACCACAGCTATATGCATACGATGTTGAACGTGGTGAAAAATATTTGAGACGAAATCTGGAACAGTCCGAGATCTAGAACCGTCGTTAGGAAATTCTATGAGTAAGTACTCGTTGATAAGTTATTAGACAAATTTAAACAATTTGGATCTCAAAAAACAAAACCATCGAGTCCGGTGGCGCAAACACGCAGATTCCAATTAAACTCTATAACAAATTGGTTAACACGTCAGCTTGCTACTGTGAGATTGGGTTGCCAGTGCGTTAGCTCGAAACTCAACAGCAGACGAATTTGTTGCGATTGTTAGATTTGCAAACAAAACAAATTGAATCGCTTCAAGGGGTTCAAGTCATGTGAAGTTGAGTGTAACGCCATCGTACGGCGATCCGATGGGAGGAACTGTTTGAAGATGCCGGTATTCGACTCATAGTAGTTTCGATCTTAAAAAAAGCAGAGCCACAAACAGTGAAATTCAAACTAGAAAATAATGATGTAGTCTCTAACTCTTCATGGGTTGTTAAGGCAGATTATAATTATTAATTTCCACAAAGTATACAAAAATTCCTCAGAAACTAACGCATTCTCTTTAATTTAATTTATAAAACATCAGTCTGACTAGACTTTTGAACAACAAGCCGTTTACCAGGAACACTATCAAATTCTACTTCTAAGCGATTTATAAACCACTCCTTTGTTTCCTTTCGTTCTGCCCAAAAAAACATTTTCCCTTTGTCCTTTGGACCTTTAACTGAAACTTCGAAATGTGCCTTATTTCCATCGCAATAGTTGCGCTCAGAATCACTCAAATCAAATCCGGTTTCTTTGATTGGTTGCCCTAAGTAGTTTACGGAACCTAAACAAAAAAAAAAGACTGCTGTAAATACTAAGAACCTCGTAATGAAAAAAAAAATAATTGAACTACCGGCATGGGCTCGTAGCATTTTCATCGCACTTCTGAAATCTGTCGTATGTCATAAGATGGAAATTATTATTGTTCACGTAAGAGTCGTTAACTTACAGTCAGCGTTTCTTATGTCATTCTGCATTTTCCGTCTCACATACATCACAGCCGATACTCCAGCGAAGCTCGTGCCAATACATATCTGTGCCAGAGTGTTTAAGGATGGAAGCCTCATAGAAAACAATAATAATCCATAAAAGTTTCACTCTCTATTTTCCTACATACAATCGACGACCTCTATCGATGACAGCTTCACAGTGTTGCCATAACACAACTCATTCCCTAGTCAACGTTGCACGGTAATCCGTAAATTTACAAATGTCAAAAATTATATGGATACCCTATGTCAAAAATGATTTCTCAATGACACAATCGTCAGGGGATGGCTTTAAAGATATCATTAATTTATGATGGGGATCAAAAATGTATCGCATACAAAAACCTCCTAAAAGGTAAAATGTGACGCAGTCCGTAAGTCCGCTTCCAAAATTAATGATATCGCTTGAGGTGACGCTGTCGCTGATAATACGCAAAAATAGTTTGAAAGGAATCTTGAGTTCAAAGTTTTATTTTCTGAAAAAATTGCAGCGCTTTTTTTAGAACAAAATTACGTTGTGTTAAAAAAATGGCTTCACAAATGCCAGCCCAACGACGAAATAATTTTTTTGTACTTTCAGTTTTTGCGCTGCAAAAATTTGACTTTTATTTCTTATTGCGTGTAAGAACTGAAAGTGTTGAAAAATTATTCCGCTGGTGGACTCGGGATTTGTGACGCAATTTTTTTAACACAACGTAATTTTGTTCCAAAAAGAGATCTTTTCAGAAAAGAAAACTTAGAACACAAGATTACACTCAAACAAACTTTTGCGTATTATCAGCGATAGTGTCACCTCAAGCGATATCACTAATTTTGGACGCGGACTTACGGACTGCGTCACACTTTACCTTTTAAGAGGTTTTTGTATGCAATATCAGCCGTTTTGGAAGTTTGCAGTTGTTAAAACCAAATTTCGTAAAAAAATTTCCGTAAAAAGTTTCCTCCGAAAAAAAATTGTCTCCCAAAAAAATTTTCCTTCGAAAAAAAAATTGTCTCCGAAAAAACATGTTTCAGAAAAAATTTTTTTCTCCGAACAAATTTTTCCCGAAAAAAATTTTCTCAAAAAAAAAAATTTTCTCCAAAAAAATTTTCTACGAAAAAAACATTTTCCGAAAAAAATTGTCTCTGAAATTTTTTTTCGCACCAATCTCTATAACTTTCCCGAAGAAACCAACTGTCTAGCTATTCTAATTCAAAAGATAACAAAAATTCAAAATGGCGTCACTTTGACAGCTGACAGCTCCTTTATAATGCACTTTGTTGGGTGATACCCTGAGCTTTTTTTACTCCATTTATGATGCTCTTTTGAATCATCAAATTGTCGTTCTTATTTTTGTGCGTATGTGTGACATGTATTACATTAAAATTGCCGAATATATTCATAACAGGCAGAATGTCATGCGAGATTTAATATACTGTGCCTTTCATAAGAAACTGGACATCTTATCTCTCTCCGTGAGTTATCTGCCTATGGCAATTATTCATTGAACTTAATGTTGTGCTGCTGTTGTGCCAGCACAGCACAACACAACACAACAACAACAGCACAACATTGAGTTCAATGAATAATCGCCCTAGGCAGGTAACTCACTGTTGAGATGGTCATTGTTGTGTTGTGCTGTGCTGTGCTGGCACAACAGCAGCACAACATTGAGTTCAATGAATAATCGCCATAGGCAGATAACTCACTGTTGAGATGGCCATTGTTGTGTTGTGTTGTGCTGTGCTAGTACAATCTGGTCATTTGAAAGAGACCTCTTTCAAATGACCAGATTGTACAACAGCAGCACAACATTGAGTTCAATAAATATTCGCCATAGGCAGATAACCCACTGTTGAGATGGTCATTGTTGTGTTGTGTTGTGCAGGCACAACAGCAGCACAACATTAAGTTCAATGAATAATCGCTATAGGCAGATAACTCAATTTTGAAATGGCCATTGTTGTGTTGTGTTGTGCTGTGCTGGCACAACAGCAGCACAGCTTTGAACTCAGTGTACTGAACTCACCACTTACAAATTTTCTTGTGCTATCTCAACACAACACAACACTTTTCTTGTGCTATCTCAACACAACACAACAATTTTCAATGTTGTGTTGAGCCAACTTTACCCACATGTCACTTAGTGCGAGTCCAAAAAAATTCACAAAAAGTAAAAAAACAAGAATTTGTCATTTAGCCGCCGCCAGCTGGTCTTTTTGGACGCCGGAGCCGATCCAGCCGCCGCCACACGGCTTTTTTTAGCCGCCGCCACACGGCTTTTTTTAGCCGCCGCCGCGCTGTCGATTTTTTTTCGGCTCTCCACTCTCAAGAGGATACCATATGAGAAGGTAAAACGCAATAAAACTGAAAGATTTCCTCCATTACTCCACAGTTGCAGCTCCTACCTCAGTTTCGACGACAAAATGTGAAATTGATAGTGGTCTTGTGGTGTAATAACCCTTAATTTCGCGAAGACATTTTTACACAGATGGCCTCGCTCTCAACTTACGCGATCTAATTCGGAGACCACGGATGAATAAAGGCATATAAAATTCGGACATAGCTTTGTGATTTACATGCAACAAACAAATTCATTCGGAGACCTGTCGGAAATGGAGTAGATTTCCTATTTCCCTATCAACGCTACCAACACTGTAAATCAACATTTTTTGACAACTTGCATGGCAACACCGTGTCAAACATTATACATTTCACTGCGAAAAAATATCACCGTAATCTTTCTCGTCTATTTACGTGAAAGCTAGGTAATTCGCAAACAAGGGTTGATTGTTTATTGATTGTCAATTTCTGATTCAACGCGAAATGTAAGTTTGAAACATAAAAACTGACTCAGTGACTGAGTGAAGATATTAATCAAAATATTATCATATAGGGCTCTGGATCGTACAGCGTCACCGGCTGCCGATAAAGATAAAGAAAAGAAATCTGCGCGCGGCAGAGAACGCGAAAGGAAGCGACGCGGAAGTGGAACTAGTTCTAGTAGTGGAAGGTAACAATTTTCTTAAAAAATATTTAGTAAACGATTGACTGTATATCGGAACATAACCTCAAACATTTTTTACTTATACTAACAGAACATTTTAATTGTAGCTCGTCTGACAGCAGCTCATCGTCACGGAGTTCCGGCTCTCGCTCCAGTTCGTCTAGCTCATCATCATCGAGCTCGAGTTCATCAACATCGTCGAGTAGTGGTGGTGACAGACGTACAAAGCGTAAGTCGAAAACTCGTACTCGCAGCAAGAGTCCTATTGCAAAAGGCGATTCTCGCAAAGGATCGAAAGATCGTGGCCGTTCCAAAGATCGCTCAAGAAGAAGCGGAGACAAGGACAATGACGATAAAGGTAAACGTCGATCAGTTGACCGATCCAAAGACCGTGGACGTTCTCGCTCTACATCGCAACGAAGGAAGCGTCGTGAACGATCACCAACTCCGAAACCAACGCGAATTCATATCAACAAATTGACACGGAATCTTACAAAAGATCACATCCAAGAAATATTCAGCTGTTATGGAGTCATCAAAGTTATTGAATTTCCACTAGATCGTTACCATCCGCCAGCTGGACGAGGTCATGCATTCGTTGAATACAACAATCCAGAAGATGCCGAAAACGCAATGAAACACATGGACGGAGGGCAAATTGATGGTCAAGAAATTACAGTGTCTCCAGTACAGGCTCGAAATCGGCAAATGATGAGAAGACCATCGCCACCGCCATTCAGAGGACGTCCACCACCAAATCGTTGGATCCGTTCTCCATTACGTTTTCGTCGCAGGTCACCTTTGCCTCGACGTCGCAGTCCAAGACGTCGTTCACGCAGTCCCGTTCGTCGACGACGTCGCAGCAACAGTTCAGATAGCTCTCGTTAAAAGATATAGAGTTATCGTCGAACACATTGATCGTTACAAAATTGAACATACATTTGAAAGTGTTAGTTTTGTGGAACTTTTTCCTCTAAAGATCATTTTGAACTTAACAAATAATAAAGTAAATTGTAACTTTTGGAATAAATGTATTGCTACCATAGAAATGTACTTTAACGAAGTCAATGCTGTGACACGGACCGTATTCTTTAGCGAACGTTTAATTCCCGCGTTAGTCCGACGTCCAAATACCAAATTGCATGGTAAAATTCATAGCCTGACTAAGACACCATTTTTCGCCTTGACATATAACGAACGTCATGCAGATTTTGAGTGCTTTGTAATAGAGATCGAATGAATAACGGAAAAGCTCACTAGAAGGAAATGCGAGTGAAGAGAAGCCAACTGTTTCTGGTAAATTTCGTCTGATTTTAACCCTTGAAACTCATCCGGTGTAGACTTGAACTTGAATAACTCAACGTATTTATTTAAGAGCCATCTATTTAATTATCGATCAAATCGTCAGCCAGGCCTATTTTTCTTCTTCATCCGAACTGTATTCGCCGATTAAATCATCAAAAGCTTTAGCAAAATTTTGTGTATATGCCAATCTCTCACTTCGCGACCATTCAGATGAATCATTTTTAAACTTCATAATGTCCGTCAGCAATTTGTCAAAGTCAGTTAACATGTCCTCCATTCCTTCCTGCGATAAACCGTGGCCAGACGATAATTGATTAAGTAAACTTGGTCCTCCTTTTTGTGCTGTAAACGATATTATAAGAACAGTCGTTCAAAATGCCGCGTTAAGCAAAAACAACGTAGTTGAAGGCATTAGTGGATTATAAGAAAAAATAAGTTTTGACATAAATTTGTTCGGCATGATTCGCTAATACAACATTTGACTTTTCTGCGTTTATTAAGTAGCGATAGCTTCTTTACGTTCTCACTCTCACTGTACCTGGATGCAACTCACTACACCTAGCTGCAGCTCACTCTGCAACTCACTGCACCTAGCTGCAGCTCACTGCACCTAGCTGCAACTCACTGCACCTAGCTGCAGCTCACTGCATCTAGCTGCAGCTCACTGCACCTAGCTGCAGCTCACTGCACCTAGCTGCAGCTCACTGCACCTAGCTGAAACTCACTGCACCTAGCTGCAACTCACTGCACCTAGCTGTAACTCACTGCACCTAGCTGCAACTCACTGCACCTAGCTGCAACTCACTGCACCTAGCTGCAACTCACTGCACCTAGTTTCAGCTAACTGCACCTAGCTGCAACTCACTGCACCTAGCTGCAGCTCACTGCACCTAATTGCAGCTCACTGCAACTCACTGCACCTAATTGCAGCTCACTGCAACTCACTGCACCTAGCTGCAACTCACTGCACCTAGCTGCAACTCACTGCACCTAGCTGCAACTCACTGCACCTAGCTGCAACTCACTGCACCTAGTTGCAGCTAACTGCACCTAGCTGCAACTCACTGCACCTAGTTTGAGCTAACTGCACCTAGCTGCAACTCACTGCACCTAGTTTGAGCTAACTGCACCTAGCTGCAACTCACTGCACCTAGCTGCAGCTCACTGCACCTAATTGCAGCTCACTGCACCTAATTGCAGCTCACTGCACCTAGCTGCAACTCACTGCACCTAGCTGCAACTCACTGCACCAAGGGAACCGAATTCTTTGACTTCGGGAAGTTCAAGTTAGAAGTGATTTACTTGGAAAACTTTGTACTTAACTCTCCTCGGAAAGTTCGAAAAACCTCTCACGTAAGTTGCTTTGGCTTAACGGGGCAGCTTGTTTAATCAGAGCTTCACCTCCATCTACATCATTATTTGACCAAAGAAAACTCTTCAGAACCTGCACCAACTCGTCATAGCCAACGGGATCGTGATGGTCGCCGTTATCATCAGCAGCATCTGTTTCATCTTTGACCCTTCCCAGTTCAACAACATCGAGCAATCTACACGATTGTTTTGCTTCCTTGTATGTGACACCATCTTCTTCTGCGTCAAAGAGCTGATTGCACAATAAAATTCCCAATTCAATTTCATTCTGTTCCAAGTAGTTGCCGTATTTCGGTATTGACTTTATAAACTCTCTCTAGTGAATGAATTTACATTAGTGATATGTAATTTGAAAATATCTTAGATAGACAAACATCATTGGCGTTGAAATAGACAAAGAAACCTTCCACTGACAACTGCAAGTGAGGCGGGAATGTGTTTAATGGCTTATCGTATGGCATGAACAAAATGTCCGTTTCGTAGTATTTTGTGATCAAGTGATATTTGTATGCAATAAGATCGGTGTTGTCCAATTGTATCTGATCATCTTCGGTCGGAATTTTGCGTAAATCTAAAAACATCTAACAAAGTGTCACATCATTTCAATACATTAGCTTACTATTAATGATCTCATTTGGTTTCACATCGCCTTCGGATAGAACAAGAACTATTGGTAGGCTATTCATTTCTTCTGTTTATTTTTTGAATTCTTTAATAGAACTTGTTTGTCTTTTATCTTCTGGTGTATTAACCGTGATGAATATGTCAAATTAGAAGTGCGCTACGGTATGTTCACTTTACTTCTGTCATGTTTCATGTCCCATGCGCGGGATTCGTTTTTTAATGGGAGCCTAATTTTGAAAATTCGGTGAAATTAACTGACTCCTCGTCGTAACAAGCGAAGCGACTTTTCTCAATGCCACCACAGGGGTGGTCGTCAACAGACTTTGGTTACATTGTCCCGTTGGTCCACTGGTGGGTGGCGACTCCATGGCTTCCTGAGCAAGTCCAGCGGTACCAGGAATGGGTGCATATTCTTACCGAAGTAGTTTGGTTAAGAGCCTTACTGCAAAAGCCCTAGCCGAGTTTGAATTCGGTACCGCGGGGCTAGGGGTCCCCTACGCCCCTTCTCCATCCCATGCAACTAGGTTGGGGACAGGGCCTTTTATAACATACAAGCTCGGAGGAAAAATTCACCCCAGTCCCACCTCAATCCACCCCACTTTATAAAAATCCACCCCAGTGCACCCCACTCATTTTCAACTTGCAAAAAATGTTTCACTCATTTTCTGCTAAAAGAATTTCGCTTGCGGCGCTTTACAATGATTCTTAATATTCAATAGTTGGGCAATTTTTAAATTTATTTTAATTCGGGATGCCCGACGCGACGCCTACAGCGATCCGGAATAGTACGGTTTTTTTTTCATGGAAGACTCTTTATTAAAATACAATCTTCTATTGTCATAAACTCAATTTCGTGTTTTTTAATTTATTTCAAAGCGAAAAAAAGAAAAAACATAGAAGGGATCCGTACGTATCAGAATAGATGTGGCAAACAGAGTTGATGTCACGAAAAGACTGGAACGTATTTAAGTAAATATTGCGTTCACATTAGACTGTATTGGAAATTGCTCGTAGGGAAATTTTGAAAAACCCGTCCGAAGTAACGGTGTAAAAAAATTCTCCGAACACACAAAATTGACCTACAAATAGAGAAAAATGTTCTCCTCAGTTTTGTCTACAACATAGCAAAAAACTATTTTTGGGCTAGTTTCTTCCATAAATTGTCGGCCATGCCTAGATCTTTCAAACAAAAATAAATTTATGAAAATCAGTAAAGATTTACTCGAGTTATGTGCAAAAGACCAAAAACCACTTAAACGGCCCTAGCTCGGCGGCCCTTGGGCCGACAGTGCCCAGATTCAATACCATAAAATATTTTTCGACTACCTTTCAGGAAAAAATAAGTTTTTGAAAATCGGTCAAGATTTACTCAAGTTATCGTGTTGACGGGCAGACAGACAGACCGACAGACGGACATTGTTTTTTTCGCTGATTTGTCATCTGGAGGCAACAAAAAAAGTTTCGCCCTTACTCCCGGGTTCGAATTCGCAATGTAACAAACGTGGTAGTAAACGCATCAGACCTACGTACTTCGTACGGGTCTAAAAAACGATCTTTTCAACAAAACCCAATTTCTGTACCCGAAATTGGCTCACCTATTTGGTCTCACCCAGCAAGAATTTTTCGCTCGCTGCGCTCGCGATTCCCTCATCTTATACTCAAAGTGTTGCAATTTGAAAAAAACTTCACCTGCGGGCGCTATTTTTAGTGTGTTTTCCTCTTATCGAAAATTAATTACTTCCAGCATAGTTCGTTTTATTCAATAACATTTTTCTCGCTCGCTACGCTCGCATAAGTTATTTTCTAGCTTGAAAGAAAATCATAAAGAAATTCTCGTCAATTCACTATTTCTACTATATCAGATTTTCACAATAAGGAATAAGCACGAAAAACTGGGCCCTCTTATTAAGAATTTGAGGCCCCTTCAATGAAAAAATTGGGCCCCCATGCCAAAATCCCCCCCCCCCAGTCCGAAATCCTTATAAAAGGCTCTGGTTGGGGAAACAGTACGAAGGTCTACAGATTCCGATGGGAACTTTTGGTGGGATAAGGCCTACCATGTCTTTGAGGTTATTAGAAAAAAGAGATTAGGAGTGATTAGGAGTGCATTAAGTTTATTATGACTGACCAAAGCAGCTTCAGGATTGATTTTTTTTGAACTGATCTCATGTGGTAATGTTCTTTGCGATGTAAGAAAATGTAAAAATATTTCCAAAATTTTTTCAAGAAGACCCGAGGGGTGAGCCACTTTTATTCAGAAAAGATTTTCTTTTGGTTATCTGGTGATTATTTGATTATCTGGTGATTATTTGGTGATGATCTGGGAGTGGTTCACCCCTCGAGAAGACCGTTTAATTGCGATAGCACATATTTTTAGGAAAAATCTGTATTTTTAAGTTTCACTTTTTAACGCAAATGTGTTTTGTCGAACAGCTGCTTTGCCTCCTCCCGGTCCATATGCAACAGTTCCTTCGCCCCACCCGAGGGGTCGCTCACTTCAATTTAGTCCATTTAATCCACAATCAAATTTATAGCATAACCAACAAATTTGGGCCGTACGCGTCAGAAACTAAACAACTAATTTTAAAAAAATATTCGGAGAATTTTGAGGTTGTTTGGACACTCCTGTGATTAAAAAAAATAATTTGGAATAAATGTATTTAGTCCATTTAATCCCATTTGCACCAAATACTCCTGAATATGCTAAAAATTGTGATATTTCGTTTTTTTAAAGTTAGTTATAAGTTGTTATCTTAAAATTTAGTCTTTTGAAGCGTTTTAGCAATTTTTAATTCATTTAATCCACAAATCTCAGAAGTGAGTCACCCCTCGGCCCAACCACGATCGGCCACTGGCAAAAATCTCTTTGTGTATAAACATTAGATGTGGAACTTCGCGCCAGCGTCATTCACAATATGACATTTCGTATAAGTAAAATGTTCTATTGTGAATCCAGCTGGCGTGAACTTCCCCGTTACCGTCTTGTCCCAAAGTCACTGCGATTTGGGACTGAACCGTTCCGGTCCGTGGCTAACAGATTTAGAGCCCTTGTTCGCCTCCTCATCTGCCCTTTCACTTCCTTCACTTCAGGCCTAGTTCGTTTAGGGTCTCCTTGAACTCTTTCATTAGTTCGGACGTTGTGATGGGCGACATAATCGCCTTAATTTTAGTCAACATTTGCTGGTTGCTTCTTCTTGTAACTTTGAAAGGAATTCGAAAATTGATAATTCTAAAATGGTGCCGCCGCTACAAAATCCGTAGGCGTCAAAATCCTTACTTACTTTACCGGCACTACAACCCATTAAGGGTCTTGGCCTTCTCCAACATGCTTCTCCAACCGGGCCTATCTGCAGCTAACGTCTCCCAGCTGGTTACTCCCACAGTTCTTAAGTTGGCAAAAGCAGCGTCGCTCCACCTGGACTTGGGTCGCCCTGCCCTCCTTTTGCATTCAGGTTTGGACTTCAGAATTTTATTTGGAATACGATGTTCATTCATTCGTTGTACGTGACCGAGCCAACGTAGTCTATTTATTTTTGTTGTTCTGACTATGTCGGGCTCTCCAAAAAGCTCTATGAGCTCGTGATTATATCGTCTGCGCCATCGGTTCAGTTTTCGGTCAAATACTGGTCCAAATACTGGTCCAAATATTGTACGCAGTACCTTTCGCTCGAACGTATGCAGAGATTGTTCATTTTTCTGTGTCAAGCACCACGACTCCGAACCGTACGTAACTACCGGTCTGATCACAATTTTTTAAAGTGCGCATTTTGAATTTCGGCTTGCTGACTTGGACTTTAGAATTTTCAGCAGGCTGTAATAACTCCGGTTGCCCAAAGTTACTCGCCTTTTGATTTCGTCCGCAATGTCGTTGTTTATGTTCAGCTCTGATCCAAGGTATATGTATAATTTCGTACCCGAAATCCAATGTGAGAACGCTACCCAACCCGAAAATAATAAAAAACGCAACGTTTCTAGATTTTGTATGCTAAAGCCTTTATTTGTTCTCAATACAAATGGCTCTGTTCGATGTGGTGTGTGGTGTGATGTAACGTGCGATTCGTTGGGGGGCCGGTAGCGAACTGATGGTTCCCAGTTAATCGTTCGCGTTCGTCTTCCGTTGCAATTTGTGTGTTCCCTATGTCGATCGCCGGATTCGTTCTCTTTTTACGTCAGAGACGTAACAGTATACGAACTTATTGACCATTTTGAATGTGTGTCTGTCGATCGTTACGTTATCTTCCCGATATCGATTCGTAGGTGGGATGATCATGTATTCCGTTTTTCCGTCATTGACCTTCAACCCAAGGTCGGTACCTTTCCTCTCCAAGGCCATAAACTTATCTTTAACAACATCCATAGTTCGGCCAATAATGTCCAGGTCATCTGCAAAACCAAGCAACTGACTGGACTTGGAGAAAATGGTGCCGCTGGAGTCTATGTCCATGGTTTGAACAGCTGCTTCGAGTGTTAAATTGAAAAGCAGCGTTGCAAGAGGATCTCCTTGACGTAGGCCTTCCTCAATGTCGAAAGTCTCTGACATTTGATTGCGGATCCTTACTCGGCTGTTAGCTCCGTTTAGTGTTAGCTTCGTTAGCGAGATCAGTTTGTTGGGAATTCCGAACTCCTCCATGACTCTCCATAGCTTACTTCTTCTAACACTGTCATAGGCTGCCTTGAAGTCAACGAACAAATGGTGTGTTTCAATGTTGTACTCC
Organism: Pseudolycoriella hygida; assembly: GCA_029228625.1. Taxonomy (NCBI): domain Eukaryota; kingdom Metazoa; phylum Arthropoda; class Insecta; order Diptera; family Sciaridae; genus Pseudolycoriella; species Pseudolycoriella hygida. Next base: position 50,508,790 of record CM055404.1, on the reverse strand, counting down.
TTGCACTTCTCCAAGATCTGTCTGATATTAAACAGCTGGTCCGATGTTGAACGACCTACACGAAAACCACTTTGGTATTCACCTATCGTAGATTCCGTGTATGGATGAAGGCGCTGATATAGAATATTTGCAAATATCTTGTAAGCAATATTCAGCAGAGCGATTCCTCGAAAATTGCCACACTCCAATTTGTCACCTTTTTTGTATATGGGACAAGGTATGCTGATCTTCCACTCTTCCGGTAACTCCTCGACATTCCATATACGCGTGATAAGATCGTGCATCTCCATATATAGCGCGTTGCCGCCGTTCTTGAAAAGTTCGCCGGGTAGATTGTCTGTCCCCGGGGCTTTGAAATTTCTGAGCCTCGAAATTTCAGCTTCAACTTCTTGCATCGTTGGTTCTTCTATATATGGTTGCGCAGTCTGAAATGGCAATTCGTCGTTTTCGTCGTCTCGGTTGAGCGGTCTGTTCGGGTTAAGCAGTTCCTTAAAGTACTCAGCCCATCTCGCAATGCACCTTTCCTCATCTGCTAAGACCAATCCATGCTTGTCCTTACACAGCAAAGGTTGTTGACTGTAACCGTTTCTGGATTCGTTCACTTTCCGGTAAAAGTTCCGAGTCTCCTTCCGATTGCCAAACTTCTCAATTTCGATCAAAACTTCCTTGTCACGCTGTCGCTTTTTCCGTCGGAAGAGTTTTCTCTCGAAATTTCTTTTAGAACGGTACTCTTCCTGGCCAGCTCGAGTGAATCTACTTAGAGTTTTCAGGCGAGCTGCGTTTTTGTCGTCCATGGCCTTCTGGCATTCATGGTCAAACCAGATATTTCTTTTATTTCCCGTTCTCGTTCCCACTGCCTCTGCTGCGGCGCTCTCTACATTCCGTCTAATTTGATTCCACGCATCGTCTACGCTTCGTTGTTCGCTGACCATTCCGCCAATAATATTCGTCTCCAGCCTGTCAACATATTGACGTTTAATGTCTTCGTTCTGTAGTTTTTCCACGTCCCACCTTTCCAATGCCGGTTGTCGATTGTGTTGAACCGATATTCGAGACCTAACTGCCGCTCTCACCAGGTAGTGATCGGAATCTACATTCGGTCCTCTACAGCTTCTGACATTCAACATATTTGAACAGTGACGTGCATCTATCAAAATATGGTCAATCTGGTTTTTGGTTCGTTTATCCGGTGATACCCATGTCGCTTTGTGGATGTCAAAATCCGGAGGCGCCAATATCCGGAGGCTACAAAATCCGGAGGCGTCAAAATCGGGTGGCGTCAAAATCCAGAAGAAAATAAAAAATCAGGATAAAATCTGGATGAAAAACGGACGAAATATGTATTGTTATTTACAGCAGCATCAGTTTATTTATACAAATTGTGTTATGAATATGTATTGCTGCACCGCAGGCCGTGAATAAAATTAAAAAAAAAGCGGGGTCGAGGGGCGGCAGCCCGCGCATAGGGGGCTAAGGGGGAATATTCCCCTTGCGGGGTCTAAGGGGCAGAGCCCCTAGCGGGGTTTGTGGCAGAGCCCCATGCACATATGGCCGCCTGCAGGGCGTAACCAAGCCCGCCGCAGACGCGGGGGTGAGGGAGCAGAGCCAACCAAATATTAAATATAATTAAGACCGTCGCGTCGCCAATGAATTACAATCATTCATTCGCTGTGATATATTTTAAGTTAAATGTTAACTTTGTAAAAAATTCAAAATACAGTATTGTATACTTAGTATTAATAAAAATAAACATAATCAGGATTTTGATGCCTCTGGATTTTGAGGCCTACTGATTTTGAAGCCTCCGGATTTTGACGCCTCCGGATTTTGCAGCCTTCGGATTTTTTGTTCGGATTTTGACGCCTCTGGATTTTGTAGGGGAGCCTTCTAAAATGTGTTTCGACCGCAAGAAAAATAGAATTGATCGCTGGAAAATAATATCTTGATCGCGGATTGTTACAGCAGCAAAATAAGATTTTGACACCAAAAAATAAAAAATGATCACTCGAAAATGAGATTAGACCGCTCGAAAATAAGTAATGATAACGTTCAAAAAATTACCGCGGTAAATTAAGAGTTGATCGCGAGAAAATGGTAATTTGATCGCGAGAAAATGATAATTTGATCGCAAGAAAATGATAATTTATTTGCGAAAACTTAGAAAACTGTGAAAAAATAGTCGAATGTGTCTCGAAGTTTTCCTTTTACGAAATGGAACAAAAATGCGTTCCGCTCAATCCCAGAGAATTTATCCTTTCCCAAAATGGAACGAGAAGGCGCTCAATTATTACTTTTATGGTGACCAATTTCATATTTATAGAAATCGATAATTATTTTCTCTCTATCAAATTCTCTTTTTACTACTGTTAATTCTTATTTTTACGGTGATCAATTTTCATTTTCTTGTGAGCAAATTACTGTTTTTGTGCGGTCAGTTTTAATTTTTCCGTTATCATATCTCTCTATAATATCGGCGATCAGTTTTTTAGTTAACTGCGACCATTTTCTTGTTTTCCTGCAATCAAAATATTCCGCGATCAAAACTGCTTTTTTCGCGATCGTTTTTAATTTTTCCTCGATTATTTCTTTTTTTCCTGCCATCAGTTTAAATACATGCCAATTTATTCTTTTTCGCGTTAAAAAATTTCTCACATATATAAGAAATAAGGAAGGTTTTCGCGGTGCTAAAAATCTGCGCAGAAGTAATCAAAGTTCTTGGTCATTGTATTGTCTATGTCCATTCTTATCTGACATCGTATTATTACAGATTATGATTGGTTTCATCCAATTTTCTAAAATTTTAATTTAAAAAAAAAACCGGCCGCCCCAGGCGCTGTTTCAAGCCGGCACAGCAACATCCGACAACTTCAATTTTTCAGCCAGCCGAATTTCGATCGCCTTCATGCCTGACCCCCACACCGTCACCTCTCTTTCTTATAAAAGGTGTTGCAAGCGGAGAGTGTCCCACTCTGAAACTTCTCTCCCTTCGTCTCTGCTTAGGATTTCGGCGATTTCGGCTCACTGTTCCAACTTTTTAACGTCTCACTTTAAATTCGACCTTTCGCGATGTCCCGGAGCGTTTTCGAGTGTTTTCTTCTGAAGTTACATGCTTTATATGTTTTTCGTGTGCAGTTCAAGACGCAGTTTTTACGGTACCAACAAAATACACAATAAGAAGAAAAAACCGTCGTTATGAAAATGGAAACTGAAGAAACGGATCATAAAACAGCTGAATTAACATTAGCTGCAGTTGCTATGCAATATGTCAATTGTCCCGTCTGCTTCAGTACAATGAAGCCTCCAATCTATCAATGTTACAACGGACATCTCACCTGCTTCAATTGTATCGACAAGATCGATAAATGTTCAGAATGTAGAGTGGAATTGCCTAATAAACCCAAAATTAGAAACATCGTATTGGAGAACATCTGCAGCAATTTACCCGTCGATTGCGAGAACAAGGCTGATGGTTGTAATGCAAAATTGAAAGCGGAATTCTTGAAAAATCATCTACAGACTTGTCCATATACGTGAGTACAGATTTCTCCATAGGGACAAATACAACGCTTCATTCAATCTTTTTGTTTAGTCCGTTCAACTTTTGTCAAAACATTTTGGGTTTGAAAAACTGCAAGCTTCCAGTGAATGTTTTAGATCTTTTGTCCCATTTGGAAATGTGTCATTCTGTAGCAAGTGTGAATAAGAACTCTTTAAAGATTGTGTTAAATTTCCCTGTGTTTCCGGTGCGTGAAAATCTAGTTTTCTTTGAGCCGCTCGTCATAACTTCAATGAAAATTCCAATTTTGATACGATGCATTGGGTTTGAAGGATATATCTCTTTCACTGGGCTTGCGCTTAGCAACTGTACAGAACAGCAGAACATTCGACTGAAGTTTCGGGTCGGACAAAAATCTAAGGTGAGTAGCAGATTTGAATATGGTGGGTATAATAAGCTCTCTGTTTCCATTTTCAAAAAACGAATTGTTTTATTAATAAATACAAATAGAAACATGCGATGGAGTGGTCAGGATGTGTGCATCCATACAGAACATTTACCAAAATAAACTTCAGCAATAGTTTTCGTATTCCTGTTGATTTCCTGAAAGAGCTTTCTCAGGAATCGGATATCTCTGGTAATCAAGAGGTAACACCCATCTACGTATTTATTTGGGAGGAGTCCATTTTCTCTCACGAGAATGAAATCCACGAAGAAGTGCACTTATTTAAACAAGACAGTCAACAAAGTAAGTGAAATAGCGACAAACTAACACGTTCCATGGTTTCTATGAGCTTTTTCATCAGATCCACCATCTCTCAAGGCACCATCGCCTCTTCCACATTCATTATCTCTTCAAGATGTATCGCCGGATGTAAGTTCGTTGTTGGGTACGCCTGAGAGTTTGTAAGCCTCGTCACGAAAACGAAAACTAACTTTCGAGCAATTTAATATTTCAATATTTTTTAGAGAGCCCTGGACTTCGCGATTTGAATTTGACGTCTGAATCAATTCAAGAATATCTTACATAAGTTTGATGTGTATGAGCAAAGTAAATAATAACAAAATATTTTGTTTAAGAAATTTTGATGGTTTTACTCTCACAATTAGCGGGGTGCGGGAACTGCTTGATTTAACTGTTTTTTTTTACCAACTTCCCATTATTCTCGGGGTGAGTACCATTGAGTACCGGTTGTCCGGCCGAATTTCTTTCGATGTTTTCAGTGGTACGCCATCATGTCTTTTTTGTAAGGATTGACTTGGGAATCCTTCACAGGCAAGACTTTACATTAAGATGAACGTGGTAAAAAGGATAAAAGGATATCTTGGAATCCCCATGTTTAAGACAAGAATTACGAATCTATTTTTTCATGAAAATGAAAGAATTTGACAGCCTCCATTGAAATCGGAAGCTCCGAAAGCTCTTTCTATTGTCTTTTGGTGTAAACTAGTGCTGTAAACGGCGTGGTAATGCAGTTTATAGCCTAAATCTTTTACATACCCGGTACTCACCTCTCATATAATTACTGTTACCCGTATAACCTTACAAGGTCAAGTGTACTGTGCAATGATGACAAAGACATTTTTTTCTTATCGACTTTGCTAGTCTTCAATGATGATTGCATCTAACGCTTCATGCAAAGATCCAATATGCAATCATATCGAAATGCTAGCGATAATTCGCTAATATTTCTGTTTTTTAAAACTGTTAATTTTTCGGTGTAATAGTAGCGGTTTTATCGTAATTTTGACCAAAATTTCAGCTATTTTGCGAACATTTGCGTTTTTTTACTTCTAATATCATATAGTTTGGGGATTGGGTAGTTAGATAGGGTAGCGCCTGATTGCATATGAGCGGAGTGTGGTAGTCCGTGTCTTGTGCCAGGCGTGCAACTGTCTAACTATCAAGTGCTCTTTTTACGTCCACGTCGTAGTCCCCGGGACCTCAATTCTCTTCGGAGTTTTGTGCTAAACTAACTTAAGAGTGCTATCTGATGACTTGCCCACGGGTCAGAGGGGAATCGAATTAGTGGGTTGTGCGTGTGGCTAGCCACCATACCACACTCAAAAAAAGCAATATGGTTATGAATTCAACAACAGAGCCTCGGATTGGACAGGATAAACGGCAACGACTTAGGCAACGGAAAAAGGACAACGATTTACAATTAGGAACATGGAATGTTAGATCTCTGTTACGGCCAGGAGGGTTGAGGTCACTCACTAGTGCGCTAAGGGCGACTAAACTTGACATTACAGCAGTACAGGAAACTAGATGGCCTGGGAAGGATTCTATGATCAGTAGAGACTTTACGTTTTATTACAGCGGCAAGAGCAACGACAGCCCAAGAGGATACGGAACAGGCTTCACGGCCTTCGGTAGATCCAGAAACGCGGTGATTGGTTTCACTCCTGTCAACGAACGAATATGCACTCTACGGATAAGAGGAAAATTTTTCAATTATACTCTAACGTCTACGCTCCAACGGAGGAAAAAGATAATGAAGCGAAGGAGCTATTTTACGAGAAACTGGTGAAAGTGTATGATGGAGCACCGAATCGAGACATCAAAATCATACTTGGGGATTTGAATGCCAAGATAGGTCGCGAAGTCTGCTACCGTCCCACTATTGGTAAATATAGCCTCCACGAAAAGACAAGCGAAAATGGAACGTTGGCAATTGATTTCGCAGCGTCAAGGAACATGGTTGTCTGCAGTACCTATTTCGAACATAAAGACATCCACAAAGCGACATGGGTATCACCTGATGGACGAACCAAAAACCAGATTGACCACGTGTTCATAGATTGGCGTCACTGTTCAAATGTTTTGGATGTCAAAAGTTGTAGGGGACCGAACATCGATTCAGATCACTACTTGGTAAAGGTGGTTGTTAGGGCTCGAGTTTCGATTTCACACAATCGACAGCCGGCATTGGAAAAGTGGAACGTCGAGAAACTGCAGGACGAAAATATTAAACGACAATATGTGGATAGTTTGGAGAAGTAAATTATTGACGGAATGGAAAGCAAACAACGAAACGTAGACGATGCATGGAATCAAATTAGACGAAACGTAGAGCAAGCCGCAGCAGAGACGATAGGAACGAGAACGGGAAAGAAAAGAAATGACTGGTTCGATGACGAATGCAGAAAAGCACTGGATGACAAAAAAGCGGCTCGAGCGAGATATCTAAATCGATGCACTCGAGCTGGCATGGCAGAGTACCGTTCGAAGAGAAATTTCGAGAAAAAACTATTCCGAAGAAAAAAGCGACAACATGACAAGGAAGTTTTAATCGAAATTGAAAGGTTTGGTAATCGAAAAGAGACGCGGAATTTTTACCGGAAAGTAAACGAATCGAGGAAAGGTTACAGTCAACAACCTTTATTGTGCAAGGACAAGGATGGGTTGGTCTTAGCAGATGAGGAAAGGTGCATCAGACGATGGGCGGAGTACTTTAAGGAACTGCTGAACCCGAACAGACCACCGAACCGAAACGACACCAACAACAACTTACCATTTCAGACCGCGCAGCCACATATTGCAGAACCAACGCTACAGGAAGTGGAGCATGAAATTTTAAAGCTCAAAAATTTCAAAGCCCCAGGAACCGACAACATACCTGGAGAACTTTTCAAGCACGATGGTAACGCATTATGTATGGAGATGCACGAGCTCATCAAGCGCATCTGGAATGTCGAGGAGTTGCCGGGAGAGTGGAAGACTAGCATCATCTGCCCTTTGTACAAGAAAGGCGACAAATTGGAGTGTGGCGAGGAATTTCGCTTTTGAATATCGCCTACAAGATATTTACGAATATTCTATACAAACGCCTTCTTCCATACATGGAATCTACTGTTGGTGAATATCAAGGTGGTTTTCGTGTAGGTCGTTGAACAACGGACCAGCTGTTTAGCATTAGACAGATCTTGGAGAAGTGTAAGGAGTACAACGTGGAAATACACCATTTGTTCGTAGACTTCAAGGCGGCATACGACAGTGTCAACAGGGGGAAGTTTTGGAGAGTGATGGAGGAATTAGGGGTTCCCAAAAAACTAATCTCGCTAACAAAGTTGACAATGGATGGAGCTAACAGCCGAGTAAGAATCCGAAGCAAATTGTCAGACGCTTTCGACATTGAGGAAGGACTACGTCAAGGTGATCCGCTCGCGACGCTGCTTTTTAATTTGACCCTTGAAGCAGCAGTGAGAACCCTGGACATCGACACCAGCATCACCATTTTCACCAAATCTTGGGCCGAAATATGGAAGCTGTTAAGGAAAAGTTCACGGCTTTGGACAGAAAAGGTACCGACCTCGGGTTGAAGGTTAATGACACAAAGACCGAATACATGATTGTCTCCCCATCGAATCGACAACACGACCAAAGCGTAACAATTGACACACACACACATTTAAGGTGGTAGACAAGTTCGTATATCTTGGATCTCTGCTTAATTCTGACAACGTAATCATGGACGAAATCAAAAGACGGATAAATCTTGGCAACCGGAGTTATTACAGCCTGATAAAAAATTTAAAGTCCAAATCAGTAAGCAGAAACTCTAAATGCGCACTGTACAAATCTGTGATAAGACCAATAGTTACGTATGGGTCGGAGTCGTGGTGCATGACTCAGAAAGACGAACAATCGCTGCTCACGTTCGAAAGAAAGGTACTGCGGACAATTTTCGGACCAGTATATGACGAAAATATGAACAGATGGCGCAGACGATTTAATCATGAGCTTATGCAGCTTTATGGAGAGCCGGACATAGAACAACAAAAATTAACAGACTACGATGGCTTGGTCATGTGCAGCGTATGGACGACAATCGTATCCCGAAGAAACTTTTTATCACCAAACGGAAGGCAAAAGAAGTGCAGGCAGACCAAAATCCAGATGGTGCGATGCAGCTTTTGCCAACCTGAGAACTGCGGGAGTAACCAGCTGGAAGACGTTAGCTGAGGATAGGTCCGGTTGGAGAAGCATGTTGGAGAAGGGCAAGACCCTTAATGGGTTGTAGGGCCGGTTAAGTAAGTAAGTAAGTAAGTATCATATAGTTTGGTATGTCTTGAAGAGATCTTCCCAACGAGCCCTCTTATGTTGAAATTGAACTGCTTTTCAATTAGACTTGAGACTTGAGAAAATGTTCGATAATTTTACCCATTTTAGCGCTTTCTTTTGAATTCTTGTTTATTTATGTTTAATTTCCTCAAATTTCGTATAGTTGTATAGGTTTTGACGAGACCTTTCTAATGAACCCTTTTTCATGTCAACCTGTGTTTTTTGGATATTTCTTTTTATCTTTTCCAATGTATTTTTGTAGCACTTCGTGTAGCGCCGTGGTACTTCAAAATTTAAGGTATCACACATCCTAGATCTTGCCTCACTGTTTCCAATGAGTCACCACATGAGAAAATCTGCTAAAGGTAAGAAATGTTTCTGAAGATTTAAAAATCGCGAGAAAAATCGTCAAAACAGTAAAAATATACTTTTACGAAAAAGTAATTTTTTAGCGCTATTATGACCAAATATTCACCCAGTGATTTCCATTTTAATTGCAATTCATAAGGTATAATAGAAATTAATAAAGTCTTTCAAAAAAAAACTCACGTTTTCACCATTAAGACACTTTTTGAGGCTTTTTCGAAGTTTTTCGTCTTTTAGCGCTACTTGTAGCGATCTAGCGTTACAAATACATTCTAAAAGTATCTCACACCTTACAGCTTGTCCATTTCTTTCCAAAAAATTTACAAATGTCAAAATCTGTTAAAGTTACGATAATTTTCGGAGAATGCGAAAATCATGAAAACCTTCAAAACCATAGTTTTTCGAAAAAGTCACTTTTTAGCGCTATTTTGACCAAATTTCCACCCGGGTGCTTCCAATTTCCTCGAATTTCATAGAGTTGCGTGTGCATTGATGATACCTTTCATATGATTCCGCTTTTGTACCATTTGGACACTTTTTGAGGCTTTTTTCGTCCTATTTTCGTAGCGCTACGAATAGCGTCGTAGCGCTACGAATAGCGTCGTAGCGCTACAAATATCTTCGAATGTATCTCACATCCTAGAACTCGTCTTACTCTTTCCAACGAGCCCCCAAACACTAAGTGCACTTTTTTTTCGAAAATATTTTTATGAGATCAATGAGTGCACTCATTTTCGGAAAATGTTTTTATGAGACCAATGAGTGCACTCATTTTGGGAAAATATTTTTACAAGACCAATGAGTGCACTCATTTTCGGAAAATGTTTTTATGAGACCAATGAGTGCACTCATTTTCGGAAAATGTTTTTTTGAGACCAATGAATGCACTCATTTTGGGAAAATATTCTTACAAGACCAATGAGTGCACTCATTTTCGGAAAATGTTTTTATGAGACCAATGAGTGCACTCATTTTCGGAAAATGTTTTTATGAGACCAATGAGTGCACTCATTTTCGGAAAATGTTTTTTTGAGACCAATGAATGCACTCATTTTAGGAAAATATTTTTACAAGACCAATAAGTGCACTCATTTTCGGAAAATGTTTTTATGAGACCAATGAGTGCACTCTCTTTAAAAAATTTTTTTTATGAGACCGAGACCAATGAGTGCACTCATTTTCGGAAAATATTTTTAGTGCACATTGCACATCCACCATCGATTTTGTGAGTTCAGAAGGTAATTCTTCATACGGGCCATTAGCTATAGTTTTCTTCACAACTCGTTCATAGTAAGTAGAGTCCATTACCATAAAATTGTTGCTCTTATCAGCTTTGGAGAAAATTAATTTATTCTCTCTAAGTGATTTAACAACTTTGTGCCACTTTGTTTGAGGGGAAGATGGATGAAATCGAGAAAGATGCAGTCCGGTTCACCACACCATTGAGAGACAGAACAACAACCGCCTTCCTTTCCTGAATACCATGGTTGAAATCTATGATAATGTTTTGACCTTGGACGTTTATAGAAAGCAATCTAGCACCCAAAGACCGATCACTTCTGATTCCCATCATGACATGAAACACAAAATGGCAACATATCACTCCATGGCTCACTTTATGGTTAATTTACCACTCACCGAGGAAAAAATCCAGAAAGAGAAGGAGACAATAATTGAAATTGGCAGAGTGAATGGATGAACTCTATCACTAACATCATCAAGAAGCACCAAAAAAAAGGAACTTTTAAATTTCTCCACTTTCTATAAGCCAACTCCTTCTACCGAACCACCGCAACAAGTTGGGCTTACACATTACCCACTCATTACCAGCGAGCTGAGGAAAGTGTATCGTGAACATGATATTCAACTGGTTCATAAGAATGACAACACCCTGAAAAACTCCTTAAGCTCCATTAAAGACATTCCCCCTGACATCATGAAGTCGGGAATTTATAGAATACAATGTGCGACTTGTGGGAAATATTATTTCGGGATGACAATTAGACAGTTATTGGTCCGCTTTTATGAACATGTGAAGTCCAAAAATTGGAAAAAGAAAACAGCCGTGGGAAAACACCTATTCGACACCGACCATTCATTAGACATCATAACTCTAAAGTTGGTCCAAGAAATCCGACGCCCATGAAATATTGAGTTCAATGAAGCCATACACATAGCCAAACACGCGCATTTGAACCTCATGAACGCTGACAATGGAAATGTAACCTCTTCCCTTCTAAACTTATTCCGTGTGAAGAGAACACTTGACAAAAATGTTATTATTATTGACGACGAAATTGACATGGTCAACGATACAGTTGATGACGAAGAAAGATTTTTTGATTGTGAATAATAAACCCAGCTTAAAAAAAGCTACTAGATTTCGACGACACATTGTAAATTTCTACTTCAACAATGTTAGTAAAATTGCCTGTGATAGTATACGCTGCAAAAATTTGACTTTTATTTCTTATTACATCGTTTAGGGTAAATTTAAATTTTTGCGTGTAAAAACTGAAAGTTCTGAAAAATTATTCCGCTGGTGGGTCTGGCATTTGTGACGCAATTTTTTGAACTCAACGTAATTTTGTTTAAAAATTTTTGTTGCGAATCGAAGCTTAATGCGTCATCCCCCTCTGATTTCAGAACTTTTGTAACTGGAAGAAAAAAGTTTTACCTTAGTTGATTAATGCGTCACACTTTTCTGATTTCACAGCTTTTGTAAGCAGACATAAAGACGTGCGTCACACCTCCTCTGTAAGGGGTTTTTTTGCGGTACATTTTTCTGATTGCACATGGAAAAGACAAATTGAGGACATATTGTTGGTATACTTTATATTTATTTCCACGAAAATGTAAATAGCAGTATTATAGTATTTGTACTACGGAAGTGTCACTAAAGTGTGAATATAGAAGGACAAATTGAGGATATTTTTTTCAAAAAAATTTCGACCTCACGGTTTTCGTCCTCGAGAGCTTTTACCGGTTTAAGTACACTGCTATATCTCGGCCGCTTAGCCAGAACAAATTTTTCTGTCAAGTCGAACATAAAGGACATATTGAGGAAATTTAATTTAGATATATCAAATAAAAATCGGTGACATCTACTTGCATTATGTAACAGCACCCAAACTGGCAAACTGGAAAACTGGCAGACCAAATATGCAAGTCATCTTTGATGTGCCAGTTTTAAACATTTTATGGGCGCTACAATGGGTGTGTTATGCGTAATATAGTACTCCTTATGTACCTTAGCCTCCGTCCACCTATTCCTACATTCTAGACACCTGTTATAGTGAGCAACCCGCACGAACGATTAGGTTACCAACCCTGGTGTAGTGGTGTGGGTCACTTAGCATAAGGATGAGTGGGGCTGTCTTCGGGTAGTACCTTAACGTCACGTATAGGAAGGGCCGAGGGCAGCTAGGCGCTATCAAGATGGGGCGGCGACTTATTATGGTGGCGGATAATCATATCGGCAAGAGACAACGGCAGCATACACAGTCCTAGTCAGTTGAGCTACCATCAGAAAACAAAATTGGTCCTCCGATGAATAGGGGGTTGGAGTTGAGGCTAGCGACCTGGCTTTGGGACACAAGACTGCGAGCGATTCTGGAAAAATCATTGCAACGAAAGCTGGAGAAGAAAGAGACAATATGCGGTCTCAATCGGATGCTGGGAGGCCTTAGGCATCGACCCGGAAACGGATAAAGGATATGAGAATTGGAACATGGAATGTGAGATGTCAGACTCACAAAATAGGAACATTGGAACATTAACAAAACTGACAAATGAACTGAGAAGAAGGTCAGTTGCAGCTTTTTTTGCAGCTATTCAAGAGAGCGGATATAATAAAGACTCACAAATTTCCCGCTATTATGGCTACATCACCTTTCATAGCGCAAAAGTCGCGGCCATATACTTGGTACTGCCTTCCTGGTAGCTAGAAAATTTGATCACTTGGTTCTAAACTTCCGAAAGGTCAAGGAGCGATTATGCGTGCTACGAATTAAAGGCCGTTCTAAGAACTACTCCCTAGTTAATGTACACGCTCCACATAATGAATCGCCAGACATAGTCAAGGACGAATATTATGAATTGCTCGCAAGTATCTACGATGAACTACCGGCACACGACATCGAAATCGTTTTGGGAGATTTCAACGCCAAAGTGGGTAAAGAGGAAGTGTTCAGACCAACAATTGGAAGATACAGTCTGCATGATGAAACGAATGAAAACGGACAGCGCATGATCTATTTCGCGGCTGAAAGAAACTTTGTAGTGAAAAGTACCTTCCACGGGCTAAGAGTGTCATTGGGGACCATCAAAGCGGATTCAGACGAGATCGCTCAACAACTGGGAAAAACTTAAGATTGCTGGTCAGGTGTGGGAGGGGGTGGTAGGTAGTGGTAATGATTGGGGACCACCCCACCACCAATAATCAGTAGTCATTTGGCGGCGGTCACCTCTCTGGAGAGAATGGGAAGGGAAAACAATTTTTTTTTTTCTTTTTTTAACTTTTTTGGTACTGTCGGGAAGTGCTGGGTAGGGCTTAGTAAGGCTGAATAGGGCTGAATGAGTGGTGAAATGGTGTTGGAAGAGTGAAGAAAGAATGGAAATTACCATGAAAACATATTGGACGCTTTAAAGAGTCTATATTAAGCAAATTGGGCGCTCTAAAGAGTCTACATCAGGCAAATTGGGCGCTTAAAAAAGAAATTTTATCGATAATGTAAGCATTCGCTGAGTGGACATCAATTTTGTGTGCACTCACCCAGGATACGCCTCGTGGAGGCTGCTTACTTGTAACCAATTGGCCCTGAAAAGGGCCTTTTCTTCGTACTGAGATGGGGACCCCTCGGTTCGTCACTACCGAAGTATTTACCGACTCCAAACCCCTCTCAGTACCATTATACCAAAGCAAGTACGTTTAATATTCATCCTCCAGTGAGAGGGTTCGGAAAAACCGTTGAGATTGATGAAGAAAGTGATGAAGGAAGTAAAACTGAGGACATCGTGTCGAAGGTAAATGGGTGTTCGGTGGTGTGGAACGAGAACCATTATTTCCGATTGCTGGCGTACTTACGATTGTCTGGCCGACGAAGGGTTCCAACATCTCACAGTTAACCATTCAATTACCTACAAAGATCCTGAAACAAGCGCACACACTAACAGCATAGAAGGATCTTGGCGCCACGCTAAAGAAGTAGTTGGTACGCATAACCGCCAAAGCGATTTTCTCGCGGGCAAGCTGAGCAGATATTTATTTTTGCGAGCTTGCAGAGCAAAGAACCAGCATGCGTTTACTGAATTCTGTCAGTTGGCTGGTTCACTTTACGATGGTAGCGGAAAAGTCGTCACGAGCGACAACGAAAACAAATTCTGGGCATTGCAGGAAGATTTGCAAAAGATCTGTGAAATTATACTTGCTTCGTTGTAATGGTACTGAGAGGGGTTTGGAGTCGGTAAATACTTCGGTAGTGACGAACCGAGGGGTCCCCATCTCAGTACGATGAAAAGGCCTTTTTCAGGGCCAATGGGTTACAAGTAAGCAGCCTCCACGCGGCGTATCCTGAGTGAGTGCACACAGAATTGATGTCCACAGCGAATGCTTACATTATCGATAAAATTTCTTTTTAAAGCGCCCAATTTGCCTAATGTAGACTATTTAGAGCGCCCAATTTGCCTAATGTGGACTCTTTCAAGCGTCCAATATATTTTCATGGTAATTTCCATTCTTTCTTCACTCTTCCAACACCATTTCACCACTCATCCAGCCCTATTCAGCCTTACTAAGCCCTACCCAGCACTTCCCGACAGTACCAAAAAAGTTAAAAAAAGAAAAAAAAAAATTTGTTTTCCCTTCCCATTCTCTCCAGAGAGGTGACCGCCGCCAAATGACTACTGATTATTGGTGGTGGGGTGGTCCCCAATCATTACCACTACCTACCGCCCCCCTCCCACACCTGATCAGAAATCTTAAGTTTTTCCGTGTTTGCTGTTAGAGAAGGACTGAAGCAGGGAGATGCGCTATTTTGCTTACTCTTTAACTTGGCTCTGGAATGGAACAGTTCAAGTTCTGGGCTTTGCAGACGACTTGCATCTCGCCAGTCGTACACATGCAGCAGCAGTTGACACTTTCACAAATCTGAAAATCCAAGCTGAGAGGATGGGTTTGATGATAGACGAATCTAAAACCAAGTACATGAAGACCGAACCGAATCCGGTAGCCAATCAACAAGGAGAGACAATATGCATTGGAGAGTTTAACCTCGAGGTAGTGGATGAGTTCATTTATCTTGGAGCGCTGATACGGTCAGATGGTGATAGTACACCTGAAATTCACAGACGTCAAATGGTGATAATACACCTGAAATTCACAGACGTATCATGGCGGCAAGCAGACGCTATTTTGGTCTGATTAAACATTTGCGCTCAAAGTTAATATCGAAGAAAACGAAGTGCCATATTTACAAAACACTTATCCGTCCTGTATTGATCTACGCATGCGAGTCTTGGGCGATGAAAAAGTGATGAACAGATGCGTTTGAGCACAAGGTACTCCGCACTATATTTGGACCGATGCGCTAGGGTGAGAGGTGGCGACGGCGATATAACTGTGAATTGGAACGTGATTTTGACGAGCCGGATATAGCGGCAGTGGTGAAAGTGCAAAGGTTGAGGCGGGCAGGACATTTAGCACGCATGGATAAAAACAGAGCCCCTCAAAGATATTCAGTAATGATACACAAGGGCGAAGAGGAGTTGGTCGCCCAAAATTTCGATGGATTGATGGCGTCGAACAAGATCTTCGCACGCTCGGAATAACAAACTGGCAATACGCGGCGCACGACAGGCAGAGTTGGATCGGAATTCTCCAGCAGACCAAGACCCACAAGTGGCTGTAGCGCCGAAAATGTAAAGTAAGAATGGACGCTACTGGCTGGCCACAAGTTACAGCAACAATTCAGCTCAATTCTGTACAATTAATATTGAAAATTATTTCCAAAAGATTTGCTTTGGAGGATGAACGATTGACAATGTTGCTGAAAATGATTCACGACAGTTTTCGTGTAATCGACATATTTGGTGGAATGTTAAACCAATTTCCCGGTGTTCGATATATTGCACCAAATTTGTGTGGATTCAGGCCACTAATTAATACGCTTTCTCCGCTATGGGCGTTTTTAAAGGTGTTAAATTGAGCTATCGAAAATTGTTCATGTTCGCTTTAAGGAAGTCGTGACTGATACCAAAAATTCACTTACAAATGAGGAACCCAAAAGTTTAATTCAAGCATTTTTACATGAAATACAAGTCTTAGTGTGTATGAAAGCCGACTATGAAACTTTCCTTTTGGCTAGCTGTAGTCATCGATTAGCGCGTGAAAACTAAAATGTTAAAAACGAGTTATGTTCGAGAACCTAAGCAGACATGCTGATGATCAAGTTGAGTGTGATTTGTAGTGTGTAGGGACTTTAGCACTCATGTAATGATTTTCACTGGAGGCAATATTTAAAAAAAATTATTCCTATACGGCACCTTCGTGAGTAAATCAAATTCACACATGGCTGTCATAGATTTTTTATTCCTAATTTTTCGCAAGTTCATTAAAAAGCCCGAAAATATTAACTACGTTTAACTTTTGAGAGTTTGTTATTTCTCTGCAGCGCTAATTTTCTCAACTTTCTCCAGTACTGCTTGGTGGCTGGATCTAACTCTTCGAGTTTTGGTGGCTTTCCCGTATTTATTGTCCAGAGCCATTCAGGATATTCGGAGTCATCTTTAATCTGAATGGAAAATACAAGTTTACTAAGTGGTTGATTAGCCGTCACCTATCCTGATCGCACCTTAATATCTTCACCCGTTTTCAAGATGTTACTGCCGCAAACGTAGGTCACCAATTTCTTTGCATCCGTTTCCGCTGGAATTTCTATTTTCTCTGCCATCGCACCGAGTTTACCACCGAGTTTCTTCTTTTTCAAGCCAAGAACGGAAGCAGCTAAAAAGTCAGAGTGTTGTGAAGTGAGAGACTTTGATTCTCTTTGTAATTTTACTTACGAGCATTGGGCTTAGAGTAGCTACGCAATATAGTCAGACACGAAGTTCTTTGTCTCAGAATCGATGTGCATGTAGCAATTAAAGCCATTTTTCTTTAATATTCCGGGAAGGTTATGTTTTCAACTTTTATTTTTTGTGTTTTCCGTGACAGTTTTGACAGGAGCCACCATGGTAACAGTGTTGTCAGACGTTAAGCCAGGACCTATTGCAAGTTGAAAATTGCAAACACAACATGATTAGTGTCGTTATCAACAACTGTCATCATTAAATTTCAGTGTTCACTTTTCTAAGGTAACAAATCGTGAGTTGTCCAGGCAAAAACGAATCTTGATAGGGTGGAGCGTTTTTGACCTTTTATTTATTTTTTCATCTCCCCTGCAAGAAATAAGATCTAGGGGTCCCCCGATCCCGAAAATACCTTTGAAAAATTTTGAAACTCAAATTTGGACCCCCCCCCCCCGCCATCGCTCTGAAAAGTTTCGTCTCGTTCGGGTCATATATGACCACTTTTCACCCAATCGATGGACGTCCTACTGTTGAGCGACCACTCAAAATTGTCTTAAGGACTCAGGCAACAACCTGGAATAACTTTTAGATTTCAAAAATAACGATTTACCTAAAATTAAAACCAAAAAGTGTTCCCAACTATGAGTTTTTCAACAAAAAATTCGATGAAATTTTACTAAAACATCATAAAAATCAGTTTTTTGTCATTGCCTTTTATTCTGAAACAAAATTCAGTTTCTATTCTCTCTGGCAATAATATTTTCAAATCGATTTTGCCTTGACTCAAATGTTTTCCATAGTCAAAAATAGTCATTTTTTTGTGTTTTGAAATTTACGAAATTCAAAGGTGGAATTCCGTTTTTGTATTGAATTTGGTACGTTTCTCGCGACTTTCCAACCGCACTGCGGTGATAGCATCTTCACCTACAGCTGCAGTTGATGACTCCGTAACCATTTTTACAAGCGTTCCGTCCCTTGGCAGGGAAATGGTTCCATTTTTTTAGTCATAAATCAAAAGCTCCGCGAGATCGAATTCGGTCGTGATCGGAGGTTCGCTGATCGCAACGGCATTCCATTCGATGAGTTCCGTATAATCGGCAGCATCGAAATTAAGTTCAGGAATATCGAATCGTCGTACACCAATAGATTGTATATGTCGAGCTTCACGCATCCGTGACACCGCAAGACTTCTCACTTGAACTCTGTCATCAGTTAACATTCGAATTCGATCTCGCGGAGCTTTTGATTTATGACAAAAAAAATGAAACCATTTCCGTATCATTCACAAGCGACGAAACGCTTTGTAAAAATGGTTACTAAGGCTCGGAACAGGTCGCGTTTGACCTGACCTGAACCTGAAGTCATTTGACCTGAAATTTTCAGGTCAGGTCAGGTTTTTTTTTTTCAAATGACCTGAACCTGACCTGACCTGACCTGACCTGATAACCTGGTTTATTTTTATTTAAAATAAACCTATACTGCGTCCAGGTGTAAGGGAACATCCATAAAAGACGTCCGCATTTTTAGCGACTTTTTCGACCCCCCTCCCCCCTCTCGCTTTGCCCGTTTAGCCATCTCCCCCAAGACGTCCGAATTTGGCGACAAATGCACGAAATTCCCGAATTTTTGCTTGAATTCTTCCGCTACTCACAGTGCAGAGAAGTCTGAACGGATATTACAATGTTGCTCATAGCAAAAGTTTCATCTGGGATCTCTACACCTTCCAAGTTTGTATAATTCTGAAGATGCCACTTAGCGACTTCTGTTTCGTTAACGTTTACATCCGTCTAGAACATCAAATAAATTAACTCTCATGTGCATTTCAATCAGTTTTGTTTTAAATTTTCATAATAATATCTGTTTTTTAGTGAAAAGACAGACCAATATTCTTTATAGGTAAACATGGTTCGGAAACTAAATTTGAAAAACTAGTACGTTAAGTACAAATTCATTGAAAATCTTCGTTGCTCTTATCTCAACTGCAACCAACTTCGTTATAATAAGGTTACTCGACACTCTTACACTATAAGGTTGCAAGCCACATACATTTGATATCTCATTTTTAAATTTGACATTTGTGCGAAAAAAAGTGACAGCAAATTATGTGGCTTACTACATTATAGCGTATGTGTGCTCTACTATAACAGTAACTAGAGTGAAGTTGCTACGAACCGAGATAGTGCAGACATTTTGATTATACTAGATTCGATCACAGCGCTGTGGTGGCCAACTGTGTTTTTCTATTAAGAATAAGGAGCATAGTATTTTACTACTAATTATTTTAATCAAAACCCTGTATTTTACTAATACTTGTATTCATGACTAAAGTCAGTATAACTTACTCATACCCCTAAACCAATTAACCATTAACCAATCACCATTACCTCATTCTGCCCTAGATAGTACATAAGTTATATAGAGATAGATAAGCTTGCCACTATATAAACAATATGAATGGCAAAATAAATTCAAAAATACTTGATATTCATATAAAGACCATTGTCGCAATTTGGTCGGGTCATCAGGTCAGGTCAGGTTTTTTCAGGTCAGGTCAAAACAGGTTTCAAGTCAAACTAGGTCAGGTCAGCGCTTGAAAAATTAGGTTCAGGTCAATTCAGGTTTCAGGTTTTTCAGGTCAGGTTTCAGGTTGACCTGACCTGTTCCGAGCCTTAATGGTTACGGAGTCATCAGCTGCAGCAGTAGGTGAAGCGAAACAAGATGCTATCACCGCACGAAAAAAAGATGAATTTCCCAGTGGTTTTGAAGCGAATTGTTGTTCAGCGCTCTGAGACCCAAAGACAGTCAGTATCAAAATCAAAGAATCAACCAAGAAATTCATCTTTTTTTCGTCGGACTAGGTTCGTTTCGACTTATTATGAATTACTTTAACGTTTACAACTGATTTCGACAAGATTCTGACGAAAATATGAAAAATATATTTTTTTGAGGTTATGTACGGGGAGAAATCAAACCTGTAACTTTGTCTAACAACCTTACGACTATTAATCTGCGGCCTACATGCACAAATATTTTTCCCGACATTTTTGAACATTCTCAAATCACGTTTTAAGAATTCCTACATTTAAATTGTGAATATTTCACGAGATATAGATTTTTGAACATGAATATAACGGATTCGCCTACTGTGTGTCGTATGACCACTGAGCGTTTTATCAAAACGTGCTAAGTCCATCATTCTCTTTCCTCTTCTAACATTATGGGATGGTATATATCTTTCTCGCTCGCACTCACACGTCAGATGGAATGTGGACCTAACTCGTTTTGAAAAATTTGTCTTCTGTTGTATCCCGAGCTCGAAACAGTCTCTATGTCGATAAAAATGATTTTTCATTACAGTCGCTTCACGTGACATTAGTTGAGGAAGAAAGAAAGATCTTTACATTCCTCTGTTTCTTTCTATCAAACGTTTTGCAACACTAATATTTGAAGAAATTGGAGTATTTCAAAGGGAAGGAAGGGGTAATGAGCCGCTAGCTAAAAAACCTCTGTTAAATAAACAGAAACATATTTCCACGCTTCCCCCTTTCAAGAGCAAAATATTGAAAAAGGGTAAACAGTGTTTACTAAACCCGACATGACTTGTACTATTTAGACCCGTACGAAGAACGCAGTGCTTCGAAAAGTGGTCTATTGCGTTTACCACGACGTTGCTACCAGTCGAATTTCGACCCGAGAGTAGGGGGGGGGGGAGCATCGATCATGGTCCTTAGATGACGAATCAACAATAAAAAAATGTCCGTCCGTCCGTCCGTCAACACGATAGATAACTCGAGTAAAACTCGACTTTTTTTTCTCTGAAATCTTTTATAGGATTGAATCTGGGCACTGAGCTAGGGCCGTCGAAGTTGTTTTTGGTCTTTCGTACATAACTCGCGTAAATCTTTTCCGATTTTCATACATTTTTTATGTTTGAAGGATCTGGGCATGACCGACAATTTATGGAAGAAAATTTTTTGGATTTGAGTCCTTGGACTTAGCTGGGGCACTACAAACGAGTCTCTGCAAGGGTTCTACGTATTTTTTGTACATAACTTGAGTAAATCTTTTCTGATTTTCATAATTTTTTTTTTTGCAAGTGGACCTCATGTCGGTCCTAAGGTCGGCCCTAAACAAAAAATTTTTTTTTGCTATGTTGCAGAGCAAATTGAGGGAAACATTTTTGTCTATGGACGTGTGTGTCTGAGGCTTCTACTTAGGGCCTTAGGTCGGTCCTCAGATCGGCCCTACACGAAAGAGGAGCGTGAATAAGTGTCACAGTCAAATCAACAATTGAAAATTGCTAGATTAACAATTCGACTACACGTGAAAGTTGCATTTTCTACAATTTCGAAAAGTCAAATCAACTATTCGAAATTGCATAAAACGCAATTTTTATGTATAGTCAAACTGTTGGTTTTACAATCTTCGATTGTTACTTTGATTGTGACACTTATTAACGCTCCTCTTTCTTTAAGTGTAGACAAAAAATGGTTTTTTGCTATATTGTGGAGAAAATTGAGAGAAATAGTTTTGTCTATGGAAGTATTAGTATGAGGCCTCTTCTGAAGGCCATAGGTCCGACTAAGGTCGGCCCTAGCCCAAAAAATGGTTTTTTGCTATGTTATGGAGAAAATTGGGGTGCACATTTTCGTCTATTTAGGGATGAATTTTGTGCTTACAGAAGGGGTTTTTACACCGTTGCTTTGAACGGATTTTAATAGTGCCCTATCGGCAAGACTGCCGCGCTATTGAAAAAAAATTGCGTCGCTATCGCTATCGCTATTCAAAATTCAATAGCGATAGCGTCGCTATCGCCATAGCGAATAGCGATAGCGTCGCTATCGCCATAGCGAATAGCGATAGCGTCGCTATCGCCATAGCGAATAGCGATAGCGTCGCTATCGCCATAGCGAATAGCGATAGCGTCGCTATCGCCATAGCGAATAGCGATAGCGTCGCTATCGCCATAGCGAATAGCGATAGCGTCGCTATCGCCATAGCGAATAGCGATAGCGTCGCTATCGCCATAGCGAATAACGATAGCGTCGCTATCGCCATAGCGAATAGCGATAGCGTCGCTATCGCCATAGCGAATAGCGATAGCGTCGCTATCGCCATAGCGAATAGCGATAACGAATTTAGCGCTATTTCGCTATTGACATTTCAGAACATAAATGCGAATGAGAATAAGTCTGTAAAAACCAATCAATTTAAGATACCAAAAGTTTTTTTTATTTCTTGAAAGTCTTCAATAATAGCCTACTTTCAAAATTTTCATCTGTTAATGAACACCGAAAAGGAGTCAATATATGTTTGGCTGCACTAAATAGTCTCTCGCAAGGAGCGCTAGATGGTATAGCCGTGTTGTACTTCAAGAAAATATTCTTTAACAATGGAAATGAGTTATAACTTTGAATTGTATCATCGTCCGACATAAGAAACGAATTGATTATTTGCTTAGACGTTAGTGCCGATGTCGAATTTTTCGAAATTGTATCAGTAACGTCTTCTTAAATATGGTAAAAACAATAGAATATTTTTTAAATTTAAATTTGTGAAAGTGTTTACTGTTTACGATTTGCGATTTTACTGTCAAATTTTGAAGTGTGAGCAATTGCCTACCCACACTAAGGACTCTACAACCCGAACCACTCTACAGATTTTCACTAATTTTCTGCTGTCCATATCTTTTATTTGAAACCTTAAAAATCGATTACCATTTTGATTTCGCAGAGTCATAAATCGAAATGTCTCACCAACATTCAAAAAACCACGTTTTTTACCACTTTTTCGACCATAACTTTGAAAGTTCTTAACCGATTTTTCCCAAATTCAAATTTGTTATCATTTACTCAATTTGACTCGATTTATCGTGTTGACGGACGGACGGACAATTTTTTTTTGCAGATTTGGCATCTAAGGACCATGATCGATGCTCAATCAACTGGTTCCAAAAATATTTTATTGCATTCGTGTTGATAAGTCAATTTACTGTCTTTTCTTTGATTGTATTCGTAGCGATAAATGAGTAATTGCCGTCCGCACTTATCCGGCTGGAGGTATAAATTCCAGTGGCTAGACGGATAAATCGGCCTAAACAATGGATGGCACGCCTCCTAAAACGTTCGTCTCAGTATAATGTGCGTGTGATCACACATCACACACATGCGACATATCAACGCTGATGCAATAAAAATATTGTTTCGACCAGAAAATCTCACATAACGTTCTCGTGTATATTACACATACACACATACTTGCTCGCATTCGCTCGTGCGTAGTGTTAATATACTCTTGAACGTTAATGTTCGACTTTCTAGTCGATGACAGTAAATATATATTATATGTTTCTGCTCGGTAAATGCGTCATTAGCCCATCGCAAAGCAATTCTGAATCTTCACTCACCAAGCATCAACATGTAAAATATTGTAACGTAAGTGCTTCCAAGTGTTTGCTTTGACTGGTAGAATTACAGCATTCGCATTGGGCTTTCTAGTAGTCAAAACAAAAATTTGGAAACACAAACGTAACGTTGCCTATTGATATCCTAATTCCTTATTGTCACGAGGGTTTATACCGATTTTTTGGAGTTTTTGAATTTCGTCTACATTTTATACATGAAGAGAATCATTAGATTGTGCAACACTTCGTCTTAACTCTTTCAACCGAAAAACCGGTTTTACTTGAGAAAAATACAGGCGAATACGTGAACAAAGCGATAAAAGAGAAATTAGAAAGGTGCACAATCTTATGATTCCCTTTCTGTAGATATCGTTTTTTAATTTTGAGGTTGCAACATCAACAAATTTGCGTTGCATGGCCGACTCGAGTTAGAAATCGATTGTTCCTTCTTCCGCAATAATGAATTATGAATGAATATTGGATGAAGAAGTGACCCTCGTGCTTCTACTATGTCGCCTAATCCCCTACTATCAAGAGACAAAATTAGGCAAAAATTTCATATGACGGAAACACTTGCTTGTATCAAACCCATCGAACGACCCCATTTTGATCGTTAAACGTCGCTATCTCACTTTAATGACATTTTGATTTTAAAGTAAAGCTCCCATTGATATTCTACATTTAATTTAACAAAATTTCATAAATTGTTGGACAAATACTGTAAGTAGCAAACAAAATTTATCAAATAGACGTTTGTGTGAAAATAGCGAAATAATTTCGTTTATAAAATGCGTTGTCCAGTCCGAATAAATGCACCCTTAATCACTCATGGTCAGGGTTGTTCCGTTTTTGTTTATAAACCACGATTGCTAAATTCTTGAATTCTATCATCAAATGAAGCATTAGGGATATTTGTTGCTGTGTTGTAATATTAAGACAAATTTCTACATTCGCAGATCAATATTTGGAAATGGTATGACCATAAGTGATCAATTGGAGTGAAAGAAGAAAAAAGTGTCCAACAAGGCGTATCCAAGACTGAGAGAAACGATCTACGACAAAGTGATTGATACATAAAGTGTTTTTTGCATATGCAAAGAAAGAGTTTTGTAAAAATCATCGCTGTAATCAAGCGACAACATCTGGTTTCTCATGCTCGCAATTAATGACAACAAACAGTCAGCGATACAATTTGTCATTCGTCATATCACTGAGACAGCGTACAGTGAGTAAACAAGCATTTGTGATTGATTCGAAAGTGAACAAATTAATTGTGTTTAAAAGATGCATCCGACTGTCGTTTCCAATTAGTTAGAATGTTTTGAAGGCATTTGGTTTTGCGGTCAGTGAAAAGTGCTTTACACAACAAACAAAAACAATTTGACAATAAAATCGTTAAGTCCAGCCGGTTCAAATAAATTATCACAATGTCTGCACCGTTTGATGTGCACGATCGCAACAGTTATTACTTTGGATCTATGTCAAGGAAGGAGGCCACTGACATATTAATGAATGAACGAGAATGTGGGGTATTTCTTGTGCGGGACAGTAGCACAATTATTGGAGATTTCGTGCTGAGTGTGAAGGAGGTAAGTTTTTGTTACTAGTTTGATGACTAAAAAGTTTTTAGCGAACACGTCAACGGCAAGTTGATGATAATGAACTTACTATTTCCTGCTACTATTATTCTGTCTTACACAACAATCCAGCTCATGCATTGAAAAATCTGAGAACTTTGCTTGCGATTCAGTAAATGTGTTCCGTCCCGTTTTTAGATCCGTACACGAAGTCTATGAAGTATATTGTGGTTATGTGTAATAAATGAAAAAAATCGCTATTACAACAGACGTAGGCTTTGCATAGAATCGTACAGGTCTTATTATACATATTTTTAATGACGCGATAAAAATACTGTCGGCTGCATAATTTGCATTGATTTTTTTGACTGTAATTGTCAACCGAAGCGTAGATTTGACAACATGACTCATCTATCTAACGTTCCTATTCTTTCAGATGAGGTCCTCAAACACCGATTCCACACTCATTTCTCGTTTTTGCATTTCTCTTTTTCTATTTCCCTATATTTTTGGCCATTTGCTCTTTCAACTGGAATCCATTCCATGCCAAGCCTTGTGGACCCGTACGAAATGCAAAGGTCCTATACGTTTACTACAAACAATTTTATTGTAACATGGGGTAGATCGAGGTGGGAGGGGGATGCATCTATTATCGTCTAGACATGACGAATCAGCAATAAAAAATGTCCGTCTGTCTGTCCGTCCGTCTCCACTTTTTTTTCAAACGGCTCAACCCTTCAGCCCAAACTTTTTTTCCCCTGAAAGGTACATGCCTCCCATGATTCAAGTCATTCAAGTTCAAAGATGAGCAAAATCGGCCAAGTAGTTCCAGAGATATGGTCGAAGAAGTGGAGGTCGGACATGAAATTTTCGAGGGTCGATGAAACTTTTTCGCAAATATCTCAGCAAGCATAGCACGGAAATTCATCATCTCGGTGTCAAATGAAAGCAAAACTGGGAAAAATTTTTTTGGGAATCGGGTCAGGGGTCTGGGCACTGGGACCAATGGAGTGGACGAAATTGAGTTTCTTCGCCATATAAGAAAACAGTTTTTCGTCTATATTTCCTTGACTATGCAATATGGAGATTTTTTGTCGAAGGAAAAGCTGTAGATAATTAAATTTAAGCGAATACGTGTTTCAAGGTTTTGGGGAAAAATGGCATAATCCTGGGATATGACCACTTCTAGAATTAGGAGGGATAACCCATATATCTAGAACTATATATAACAGGTAGAAATGTGCTTCCAAAGGCAAAGTTGTAGAGAATAAAATTTAAGCGAACAATTGTGTCAGGGTTTTAGGTGAAAATGGCCCAGTCCTTAGATATAAGCTTTTCTAAGATTTGAATGGTCTGAGACGTACTTCAGTAGGGCCTTTGACATTATTACCTTAGGTAATTTCTATGGATCTTTGAAATTCTTACAGTTATAAAAGAAAAGAAAACGTTGGGTTGTTTGCTTATTTGAATATTTAGATACGTTCGAGTCTCTTTGCCACATTTATTCTGATACGTACGGGTCTTTGGTTATGTTTCTATTTTTTTTTAATTCTGAGGGTGTTTGGGTCATGTGACGTAGTACTAAAGCTTACTTTGGTTGTGGCGTAGTGTGATGAGTGGGATAGCGTATTGGGGGCCATTGCGGTAGGGGAAGGGGTGCTCTACAAGGGAGTGATTATTCTTTCATTTTCAGGGCGATTAAAGTGAGACATGGTTTTAATCAGCGAAAATGTTTGCTTCGACCGTCACAACTGAGAGTCGACTTTTCTTACCATCGCGTCGGTGATTTGGGTAGAGTTGTGAGCAATGGTAGTCCATAAAATGATTTTATGTTCACATGCTCACAACTTTTTTCCAATATTTGCATTCGTTTACAAATTTTCTCGAGGCTTCAAATCAACGTATAGCCAAACGTATTATGCCAAAAATTTCTGCGGTCTCAGCGGAGGCATGCGGAGAAAATGGCGTAGTCTGCTGTGACAGTGAGACATTGATTAAGGCGCTCAAGTCTGCTGTCGTAACATCCAAACTGGTCAAAGAGTTAAAGGAAACCCCAAACCAAATTGGACTGAGAACCCGCTGACGCTGCTTGGGGTTCCCCTAAGAGCCTGGGATGGAGGGTGACGAGAGATCGGATGATCAAGCTGCGGGCCGCGTGTGGAAATTATGTTTTTTTCCCGGTATCCAAATTCGATTTCCCAATTTTTCCCAGTATCCGCTAAAATCAGACTGAATTTCCCGTTTTTTTAAAGTAAAAGTTCCCGCTTTCGGTTGGGACGATTATGGCTGACAGCTAAACTTTTTATTCTCCTCATCTGCATCAGTATTTTTTTCTATTTTTTATAAATTCGAGCCTGTTATATTCAAAACAAACTGCAGCTAATGGTAATTGGACCACTAATGTTCCTCGATTTTATGGAGTTTGCTGATTTTGGTTACAATTCGACTGGCAGTAACTTGTTGTCATATCATCGTCGTCCTTGAGGCTAAATCTACATCATCGGAATTTTGTGCACGACTAAATCGACACCACGCGGCTTTACTATCGTTTTATTGTTGCGTTAGTGTCCGTAATTGTTAATAAATCCACAATTTACGGTCCACTGACTTATCGTGCTTGCTTGTTCATAGTGCTGGGCTAGTTTTGTACAAAATTTACCACAGCGAGTCTATATTCTACATCGTATTGGTTTAAAATAATCTTCAAATCGTTTCCTCCTAAATTGTATATCTCACCAATGGATTCTCAACAACGGGCTAAAAGTGGAAGAAATGATGACGTGGTTATACTAGAGGATGCGATTCCTATTAATGAGTCCGAATCTGAGATTAAACAGTTATTGCATGCTTTGTCTAACAAAATGGATGCACTGGGCGCGAATGTTGCTGACGTGGACAAACGTCTTAATATTAAAATCAGTAGTTTGGAACAATCACTATCATCAATGATTCGTGGGGTGAAGGATGACATGGATAGCAAATTTGAATCGTTCTCAACTGATATCGATAAGCGACTTACTGATGTTGTTGAATCAACTAATAGTAAGTGCGAAAGTGCCTCTACCCAAGTGATGAATGAAATTGAGGAGTTGCGTGTATCTCATGAAAGCCGTCTGGATAAACTCGAGCGACTTTCAATTGGAAAAGATCTCATTATTTCTGGTGTTCCTGTTTGTACCGATGACAATCCTTTTGGGATAATTGGCGACATCTGCTCTGCTCTTAATTGTAAACTGACTCGAAACGACATTATTCAAGCGTATAGGCTGTCAGTGAAGAAGTCAAGTACATCGTCTACGCGTTCAGTGCCTATCCTTGTTAGAGTTGCTGATGATTGGT
Source organism: Pseudolycoriella hygida (assembly GCA_029228625.1). Lineage (NCBI taxonomy): Eukaryota > Metazoa > Arthropoda > Insecta > Diptera > Sciaridae > Pseudolycoriella > Pseudolycoriella hygida. Next base: position 50,480,474 of record CM055404.1, on the reverse strand, counting down.
CGAAACGTGAATTATTGTCATGCTACTTCAAGAAGAAAGACCTTAATCTTAAGGACATCGGTTACCAGACAAGTTCTAGAATTTTTATTAACGAAAGTCTTACTAGTACAAATCGTGCAATTTTTAATCTGGCTTCTGAAGCGAAAAAGAATAAACGGATTGCTAAATTCTTCACACGTAATGGACTGGTTTACGTCCAACGTAATGATCAAGACAAACAGATTTGTATGTATAACATTGGTGATATCCAACGTATTTTGTCGTCCCCTGATGATAGATCTCCAACCAGGGAAGGTTTGTGTAAGGTACAAGGAATGGAAAGGGGTCCAGCATATGGCGTGATAATGCAATCATCCAAAGGTCTACCCAATCGTCGTGAAACCAAGCGCCTTGCTCTTTCTACGGCCTCCCTCAGCAATACAAGTGTAGAGGCGAAGCGTTTGAAAATGTCCAATCGCCAACCAAATTAATATTGCATACATGAGGCTACAAACTTATCGTTTGGTGCAGAGAAGGAGAATTGACGCTTTTTGGTGATATATTTTTGTTTATTTTTCGTGTATTTTTTAGTTTACAAGTTTTTTCGAATGTTTTCTAATCTATTCGGTTTTCGTATTTCTACTACTATTAAAGGTGAATTTGTATCAAACGGCTTAGGTTTAAAATTAGGGACCTTCTCTGAGGGCATTACATATCTTGCTTACTTCCCGCCTGTTGTTTTTGATGCCTTTTGAAGCAGTTGCTAACCGAAATTCAGTTCACAGTAGCCCGGTATGTATACCTAATATAATGCTTAAGACTACGTTAAGAGTTGCAAATGATCGCCTACATTATTGTCATGTGAATGCTGGCAGTATTCCTCCAAAGATTGATGAATTCCGTTCCTACTTTGAGGGGACTAACCTCGATGTGATCGTCGCATCCGAAACTTGGCTGAAGAGCTACCATTCCGATAAGTCCGTTAGTCTACCTGGGTTCGACTTGGTCAGAAACGATCGCCGTGCCAAGAGGAGTGGTGGTGTTATTGTATATATACGTGAAGGCCTTAGCTACAAGATTGTTAAGATTTCGGATAGTATCTCCTCGGAGTTCCTTTTCATTGAAATCATTTTTCCTGATTCGAAAATCTTGCTGGGTGCCTACTACAAAGCCCCTAAAGTCGAGGAACTTGATGTGGTTGAAGACGTTCTACTCGAATTGGCAGTGCAGTACGAAGACCTTTTGCTTTTAGGTGACTTTAATGAAAATTTTCTAGGAGTTATCGAAGGTAGATGCTCCTATTGCGCCGGTGGTACTTGCACTAGATGTGAGTTCGCAGATGTAGTCGATAGGTTCGGTCTGAGATCAATCGGCAGCATCGCTACGCACTTTGAGGTTGGTAAGAAGCCTTCCTTGATCGACCTTTGTCTTACGAATAGGCCTGAAAAGATCTTGTTCTTCAACCAAATTTCTCATGGGCTGTCCAAACATGACCTGATCTTCGGCTCATACAGTTGCAATAAGCGATCCTTGTTTAAGGCACCACAACTTGTTAGAAATTTCACAAGAATAGATATGAATGCTTTGAATGCTGATGCTGCCTCGATCGGGTGGAATGACATTTTTTACGCGTCGAATGTTGATAATATGATTGATGTTTTCAATGATAAAGTTGCCGCTCTACTCGAAATACACGCGCCGTTAAAGGCTTTTGTGGCTAAGGACTCACTTTCATCGTCTGAGCCATGGTTTACGGATGCTATTCGCAGAGCTATGATTGAAAGGGATATTGCAAAGCGTGAACTTAGGCTTGGTCGTATAGCTCGGGCCCACTATAATCGTCTTCGTAATGTGGTCACGAACCTAATCAAAAAGCCCAAACACGACTATCTCAAGCCTAAGCTCCATGTTGGTCTTGTCTCTAAGACATTATGGCGTAATCTTCGTGTTAGCGGGGCCGTTTCGTCCTCAAACATCAAGCCAGAGTTTACTGCCGATGAGTTCAACAAACATATTACTGAGACCAAGGAGTGCAGTGATAGCTCTCCTACTGTTATTGTTAGGAATTTGGAGCCTAGTGCCGCATCGTGTTTCTCTTTTTCGAATGTTACTACCCTTGATATTGTGAATGCGGTCAACTCAGTTAAATCGAAGTCCTTAGGTCTGGATAACATTCCCCTAACTTTTGTGAGGATGATATTGCCGTTTGCACTCCCGCCTCTTACCCATATAATTAATTATATTCTGACTACCTCGGTTACTCCGCGGGTCTGGAAATTTTCAAAGGTGATACCAGTTCATAAAAAGACTAGACTTCGTGGTGTGGAAAATTTCCGATCGATTTGTATCCTCCCTAGCCTCTCGAAGGTTTTTGAGATTCTTGCCAAGGAGCAGATTGTTGCTTATGTGAACAGGAATAAAATGATTGATGAGTATCAGTCAGGGTTTAGGGCGAGGCATAGCACTGGTACCGCGTTGTTGTGTGTTTCGGATGAGATTAGGAAATCTCTGGATAAAAAGTATCTCACGATCATGGTATTACTTGACTTTAGTAAGGCATTTGACTCGCTTAACCATCTGAGGCTTTTGATGAAGTTGTCCCATAAATATGGTTTTTCAACTTCAGCGGTTGAATTGATTCGCTCATATCTTTCGGATCGGTACCAATGTGTATCCATTGGTGACTATCTCTCAGGGCCGTTAGCTAATTGCGCTGGTATACCTCAAGGGTCTGTGCTTGGCCCCCTCCTTTTCTCTATGTATATAAATGACCTTCCTAAATGCTTGAAATCTGTCCGCCACCATATGTTTGCGGATGATGTTCAGCTATTTTTGTCCTTTGAAAGGAATAAACTGAATGAAGCAGTGTTTAGGGTAAACCAGGATCTTTATGAGATTAGTTGTTGGGCCCGTGAAAACTTTCTGTCACTAAATGCCAAGAAGTCGCAAGCTATTATATTCTCAGAATCAGATGAGCTTAGGCCAGGGTGTGAATGGCTGCCGAATGTTCTGCTGAATAATGTTTACATACCCTACTCTGAGGTAGTACTGAACCTAGGTGTTCTGATGGACAGGAAGCTTTCATTCAAAAACCAGGTTCGTGAAATATGCGCTAAAGTGTTCGCGAGGCTCCGGAGTCTCTGGCCTAATAGCGGAATATTTCCGCTCAAAACGCGACTTTTGCTGATTAAATCGCTTATCATGCCGGTCTTTACCTATGGCGATTGCGTGTATTCCACCAATCTGTGCGCAGCTGACGTCAAATTACTGGAACGAGCCTTTTCCGCATGTGTTCGGTTTGCTTTCAGGTTAAAACGATATGATAGTGCCCGTGAGTATATTGATAGAATTCTGGGCTACCCATTGATGACCTATCTTAAGCATCGCCGTTGTACTCTCGTTCATTGTATGGCTAATCGTAGAGCTCCAGCGTATCTCTGCAGTAGATTAAGTCGGGGTACTTCATCGCGTAGTGATGTTTTCACTCTTCCGAAGCATTCGTCTGTCCAGTATAATCGCTCCTTCTTTGTAAGGTCTGTTTCTGACTATAACTCGATTCCTAGGCACATAAGGAACCTTGTCTCTACTCCCGCGTTTGTTAAAGCTAGTCGTGATCATATTTAGTAATGTGGATTCGTGGTCATATACTTATATCGAGTATCTGC
>CM055404.1:50386186-50476330 GCA_029228625.1 Pseudolycoriella hygida | reverse complement strand
CTGATCGCCACCGAGGCCGAAACAATGTTTGTCTGCGTTGAATAGTTTTACCACATATTCTCTTAATCTGAGATTGGTTAGGGGAAGTTCAACATCGATGCATTATCTTGGGCTCGCAGCAGCAATACGCCCGTGACGGGAACCAGTGAACAGCTTGCGATTTCTCTAAAAAACCATTTTCCAATTCCCAATAAAAACTTCCCAATAGTTTTCCAAAACTAGACTTTTCCTTAGTTTTTAAACGAACTGATGACCTTTTTTCAGGTTACCAGTAAGATTTCCCAAGTTCAGACTTTTTCAGGTCACCAGTAAGATTTCCCATGGTTCAAAACATGCATTTTCCAATTTCTCATAACTTCTGATGACTTCCCTAATTTTCCCTTCAGTTTTTCCTTGCCAACCAAATTTTCCCAAAAATTTTCCATTAAAGAGGTTCGCAGGTGCGCGCATTATTACCATGCCCGGGGTCCAACGATTTTGCTGAAATTCTGTTGGCCATTTTTTTTCTTTTGTGTAAGTTATGTTTATTCAAGCTGAAGATCATTATTTTGGTCGACACGTATTTTTTTCCCTTAAAAAATTTGACCATTCCTGGGATTTGGCCACTTCTGGTCTCAGTAAAGATGACTCAATAACTCCAAAACAATAGCAGTTACAAAGTTGCTTGCAAACTGCTGCAAACTGCTGGATGTAGTGGTCCATTGCCACTTGTTGCCAATTCGTGCCTGCTGCTATTGGTTTATCTCTTTGGTGGTCTGCCCATAGGGCGCGTTGTCGGTGGTCTCCAGTTCATGATTGTTTTGGTCCAACGCTCGTCTGTCATTCTCGCAATATGTCCTGCCCAGACTCTTGTTTGTTTTCGAATTTATTGATTTGTCATTTTGTCTCTGAGGAAAATTTCAAGCATACTTCGTTCCATGGCTCTTTGTGAAACCCCTAATTTGTTTTCTGATGCTTTGGTAAGGGTTTCCGCTCCATTAGTCAGTACTGGAAGAATTCACGAATCGAATACTTCTCTTTTCTGGCTGTTTTTCATTTTGCTTTTGAAGATTAACTTGAGTTTTCCGAATACACCCCAGCCTAGTCCAATTCTACTTTGTACTTCTGCAGTTTGATTGTCCAAACTCAGTTTCAGCTTGTGGCCCAGGTACACATAACTGTCGACTCTCTTGATGACAGTGTTTTCAATATTTACGTCTCTGTCGTCGTCTATGTTCGTCGTGATTTTCGTCTCTGATAGATTCATTTTGAGGGAATGGGTCGCAAAAATTCAAATTTAAGGGCCATTCGCAAAATACATACGCTAGAAAACCCCCCTCTGGCGCTCGTACTTTGTGAATTACCCCCTTAAGTAAAACAACATCTGCGTGAAAGTACAGAAAAATTATTCCGTCGTTGGGTCTGGCATTTTTGACATTACTCGCAATTTTGTTTAAAAAAAATCGTTGTGTATCGAATCACATGTAACTGGGAGAGAATAATTTTATCGAGACTTGATGCGTCACCCCACCAGATATAAGAACTTTTGTTAACTGGTAGAGAATCTTTTTGCGTATGCGTCACCCTTTCTAATAAAATACTTTTGTAACCTGACAAAAAAGAATTGCTCCTTTTTTTAAGTGATTTATTTTTGCTATACAATTCATTTATTTACTTGGACTCAAAGAATTATGAGGAGTCTACCGTTTTCGACGTAGTTACACAATTTAGATTTTCGTTCGCACTTTCAGGCGTGCCAGGTGGAAGGGAAGGGGTCAAAAGATTATACTTTTCGGCGTAAAGAGTACGAAATGCAGTTACGTTTTTGTTGAATCTTTTTTTTTTCAATGATTCACATTTCTCGAGAAGAGATCCACTTTCAATGAACGAAACCATTCCTTTGAAATGCACGAAACCGAGAAAAAGTTTTTCTTCGAAGCTAAAAGAATACATGGGGCTGAAAAAACGCTGAACAAAATTAAGCGAGAGGAACTGAGAAACGAAATTAGACGTCTCGATAACGCCATAACAGGCGAATTAGATCTTACAAACTCTAAGTTGTTTCTGATCAGACTGAGACAAATACAACCAAATCATGAAATGTACAAAAATATTAATAAACTCTTGAGAAGTGACAACGCCGTAATAACACCTCTAAAGCTGAGAGCTGAGAGACAAAACAAATATTATTGCTAATGAGTATGATAAGGTTTACAGGCAAAACCGAAACATGTTAGACTCATTATTCAGTAAGAATTTGAAGTACGCTCTCTCCTGTCGGCGCCAAGTTATCACGAAGATATGTCTGAAATAACGCTTACAAATCCAGAAGAAATTAAATTCATGCTCAGAAGTCTCAAAAAAAAAGAGAAGTGGAATGGGTCTGAATCTGTTCCGATTATTGCCTTCAAAAAGCTTCCATTCGGCACATAAATTCATAGCACAGTTAATAAGTCACATACTATTGAAAGGCTATTTTCCGAAGCTATGGAAAGTGGCTCATGTCATTCCAATACAAACCCGGAAAACCAGCAAATGAAGCCAAAAATTATTAGCCTCCTAAAACCTGAGCAAGATTCTTGAAAATGTTCTGCATGCTAGGATACTAAAATTTTCTGCGCAGAGGAGTCTCCTGCCTCATAATCAATTCTAGTTTAGAGGTAGACGCTCAAGAGTACATGCCGTCATAATGTGTCTTTGTTTTCAACGACAGTAAAGTCACGTCGCTGCTTTCTTAGATATTGAAAAATCATTTGACATGATGTGGACTGAGGGCCTGATCTACAAAATATGAAATTTCCAAATTATCTGATAAAGACTACTCTATCATATCTCCAGCAAAGAGAATTCAGGGTAAAACTGGCATGTCATCTATCACACCATGTATTAGTAAACGTTGGAGTTCCGCAAGGCTCCATTCTCGCTCCCCTTCTGTTTGTCATATTTATGGCTGGCATGCACACAAACACAACTCTATCTATTTTTGCTGATGACACAAACACTTATTCCACCAGATTGAAATAAATAAATTTAAAATAAAAACATAACCAAAAACATAAACGGCTGATCGGTTAAGCCGTTTGGAAAAAAAAGTGGAGACGGACGGACAGACGGACTTTTTTTATTGCTGATTCGTCATCTCTAGACGATAATAGATGCATTCCCCCTCCCACCTCGATCTACCCATGTTACAATAAAATTGTTTGTAGTAAACGTATAGGGCCTTTGTACTTCGTACGGTTCCAAAAAATCCATTTCTCTATGAATGACATTAATTTGCGAACATTCACACTTGCAATAAATTTGATAATTCACCACTTTACTTCTATTTAGGATATCAAAGTCAGCCATTATATCATCAACAAAATCCAACAAAATGATCTCATCATTTATCGAATCGGAGATCAATCATTCGCCGATATCCCAGAGCTGTTAGCATTTTATATTTTGCATTATTTGGACACAACTGCGTTAAGGCGACCGGTATCAAAGAAATACGATAAAGTGATTGGAAAATTTGATTTTGAGAGCTGCGACAGGGACGATTTACCTTTCAAGAAAGGTGAAATTTTATATGTGATAAATAGAGACGAAGATCAATGGTGGACAGCCAAAAATGCGGATGGTTTGGTGGGCCAAATACCAGTTCCATATGTTCAAAAATTCGAAGAGAATCATCTCAATATACACAACAGCACCGAGCGGCCTGGTTCCGGTGGCGGTGTAAACAACAGCTTTCCTAGTCCACATCAGACGGACAATACGCTGCGGAAATCTAATTTAAATCGTAAACTTCCGGCTTATGCTCGTGTGAAACAAGCGAGGGTACCAAATGCTTACGACAAAACCGCACTCAAAATGGAAGTTGGCGATATCATAAAAGTGACGAAAACGAATATAAATGGACAATGGGAAGGTGAACTGAATGGAAAGACTGGCCATTTTCCGTTTACTCATGTTGAATTTATCGAACGAGAGAATCAAAATGACGACTTTGAATGATTGCCACGCTCCAATGGTGAGCTTCTAAAATATTTTATTTACATAGAACATTAAGGGTATAGTGCATCGACCGCAAATATGATTCTCTATTCGAGTACATGGAACGGCAGAATCTCATGACCATTGAGCAATATGTTAAATGCACCAAATGTGTAGAGAATTTAGTGTTTGTGGTACGATGTTGTGTTATTTAGTTTTTCATATTTTTTATCAATTTTATTTGAATTCAGTGTCCTGCTAATGCTAAAAAAATTATTTCACTTTAGTTTTTATATGTAAATTAGCTAATCATTTGGCAGCTGACAAAGGAACGGAGTGTTTATACATGTACATAGAAGAAAGTATTTTAAATAATTTAATTTAAATTCGATTTTAAGATTATTGCCGCCAATCACTGAGAGTTGTCTTTTTTTTGTGCAATAGTTAATAGAACATTAGCAAGTGATGGCTTAGTTCATTTTAGTTGAAATAATGTTTCCGATGACATAATTTTCAGTCGAAATTGTGTTGACGATTTCAATACACGTTTTCTCATACCGATTATGTTTTCCATCTAACTCAAGGGGGCGCTTTATGTCACAGAGATTGGAAAGAAAAACTTCTGAAGACTGTAAATCAAAAAAAGACCAACACGTTTTCCTTCACGGGCACTAACGTTAAAGCAGTAATTATATTGGACGCGATAAAAATCGCTAGTGTAAGGGTTGTTTGAAAGCTCAACTTGACAAAAATAAAATTTTTTTATCAGGTTGAGCTTTGGAACAAACCTTACCTATCTTCGCGAGTAAAATAAAGTGTGTACTGATGCTTTGAAAGAGTTCATGTCGGCAACACTGATTTGTTCTATAGATAAATTATGCCAGTGTTACCAACGACGACAAAGCATCAGTCGGCTGCAAATCGGCATCGGCTGCAAAGGCCATTTTTGTCAAATTAAGAATGTCCAAGCAGGTAAGTAATGTACTATTTAATTACTTAATGAGCGAAAAGAGGTGTTTTTCTTCCTACCCACTGTGCTTATTCACCTCATTGGGTAAAATTAGTACAGGTAATGTCCTTTACAACATATCAACTCACAGCCCCTGTGCATTGCACACACCCAGTTCATAAGGGACGCCCCAGAAGAGGATGGAAAAGGACTTATAACCGTATAGGATGTTTCCTAAAAATTTTCGATTGGATTGCGTGTCTTAAATTTTGCCGACCTACTATTGAAACCGCGGTCTTTACTATATATGGTTTTTCATATGAAGGTGAACATGACCATCCTTTTATCTCTTTCATACGTACCATCGAAGAATGAGAGGATCATAGTAGGCTGTACACTTTCATATGAAAAACCCGGTATAACAATTTATAAAATGTTTAAAATTGCATTTCGAGTGATAGGGGGACGAAAATTTGAGATTATAATTTTCCGCAAAAAGGCATTGAATCTGACATTCTTCCACGTTATGACGGTTATGACTTTGGAAAATACAAAACTATCGCGTTCATAGAGCGAGTCGTTATCTGTCAAAGTCAGTTAACTTTTTTGTCGTTAGGGGCCATTCACAAAGTACGTACGCCGAAAATTACGATTTTTTACCTTCCTTTTCCGCTCCTTCCCCCCTCGTACGCTTTGTACGTAAGAAAATTCATGTAAGAATTATTATAGACGTGCCACTCGGAAGAAAAAACATATGCAGGGGACCTGTACGCATCAGAATAGATGTGGAAAGAGGTTCTAACGCATTTGAGTAAATGTTGCCCTAACTCTTAAGTACATGAAATTACGTCGACATTAAATTGGATTGGAAATTGCCGAAAGGACAATAGCGAAAAACTCGTCCGAAGAAATGGCGAAAAAACTCTCTAAATCCCTAAAAAATCTCAAAACTTAATAAGAATTGAAAAAAGTTTAAAAAAAAACTGCACTAGAGCCGATGTTTTGACCGACCTAGAGCACTTAGGAGAGACCTCTGATCGATACTTCCATGAACAAAAATGTTCGCATCTTTTTCTCTGCAAGACTGCACAAACAACCTCATAATTAAAGAAATATTCACGAAAAATCACCAAATATTGAGCGTGGTCGCATAGCGTGACGAGGACACTAAGGACTCTAAACCCCGGACCACAACAGATTTTCACTAATTTAATTTTCGTGATTTTCTGATGTCCATATCTTTCATTCAACATCTTGAAGAGCGATTTCCGTGCTGATTTCGCAGAGATATAAGTCAAAAAGTTCCACCAACCTTAAAAAACCACGATTTTGACCACTTTTTCAACCGTAACTTCGAAAGTTCTCAACCGATTTTACCCAAAATCAATTCCGTAATCATTTCTTCAATTATCTTTCAGGAAAAAAAAGATTTTGAAAATCGGATAAGATTTACCCGATTTATGTATAAAAAACACGTTGGGTCGAGAGGTGAGCGGGTCGGCCTTTTTTTGTAGTCCGACCCGACCCGAACCCGACCAAAAATTTTAACCCCATACCCGACCCGACCCGAAACCGACTCGAAATTCAAGTCCGAAACCCGACCGCCCGAAAGAAGTTCGGGCCGAGTTCTATTACCCGAAAAAAATTCGGGTCGAGTTCAACTTCCATAATTTCTTTATTGTTGAACTTTTCGGTGATTTTTTTACAAATCGGTTTCTTTTTTTATGTACCCGAATCTTCAACCCGATAAAAAGTACGCCCGAAATCCGCCCGCCCTGAATTTTCAAGACCCGAAAACCCGAAACCAGTGAAAATCGATTCGGGTTCTGGTCGGATCGGGTTTTTTCCAATTTTCGGGCAGCCCGCTCACCTCTAGTTGGGTCCTAGTAAAGACTCACTTTTAGGGCAGTGGCTGAGTCCACGGCAAAATCAAAAAATGTTCTTCATTGCCTGGACCTTTTGAACAAAAAAAAAAAAATTATGAAAATCGGAAAAGATTTACGCGAGTTATGTACAAAAGACCAAAAATCACTTAAACATCCCTAGACCGGCGGCGACCCAGTGCCCAGATTTGATCCCATAAAAAGATCCTTCAATTACTTTTCAGGGAAAAGAAAGTTTTTGAAAATCGGTCAAGTTTTGCTCAAGTTATCGCGGTGACGGACGGACGGACATTGTTTTTATTGCTGATTCGTCAGCTACAGACCATGGTCGATGCTCCCGCCTCTAATTCCGGATCGAAATTGGGGTGGTTGCAAACGGCGTGGTAACCGCATAAGACCCCTTTTCGAAGAATTTAGTTCTACTAGACCCGTACGAAGTCAATTGGAATATTCAATAAGTGAGGAACATTTCGGTGGAGAAATTATTAGTTTTGCTGACCTAAATCAACAAATATGCTTTTAACTAGAATAATACTTTCGAAAAACGTCAAAACAAAGTAGCTTCTTCAGTAGATGAGATAAACTCCCGTCTTCCTATTTCACAGATACATTGAACTTATAAGAATGTTTTGTCGCATTTCATTTATTTAGGAATTCATCGCGGAGTTTTCAGCGCACGTCCTTCATGAGCTACTAGTATGTTTGGTCACTTTTTTTGCAGCGATCTATTTTCTAAAATTTTGAATGTTTTTCGCAGTGTTTCTTATTTTCCGTAGAATTTCTTTCGCTTGTGCCCAATAACGCTCGATTTGCCGGCACTTTTGTGCATTTGGTGAATTGAATCGTTAAATACGACGAAATCATTTTTTTTGGCTTTCATGAATTTCATGGTATTTTTGGCGTAACTCAAATGCCAAATCTGGCCTGAAGGGAGTTGAGAGCCTTATCAGATCAACTAAAGAAGCTACTAATTTTCCAGATGCGTTTCATTCCAGTCCTTATTAACTAGATACTTTATGGGAATGCTCTGGCTGTCTGTCTGTGCACGTTTTTTGACAGCTGTCAAAGTGACAACTGTCAAAGTGACAACTGTCAAAGTGACAACTGTCAAAGTGACAGCTGTCAAAGTGACAGCTGTCAAAGTGACACTCTGACATTTGTTTTTTCAAGAAAATTACTCTACCGCTACTTTCTTATATCATTTTAAAGGCTTATTTCATATTACTTTAACTGCAATTTTGTTTGTTTGATGTAATTCATCGCTACCAAACAAATAATAATTAAAAAATATTGAAGGAGTACGTACACTTTTGTTTTACCCCCCTCCCCCATCGTACTTTTTCGTACACTTTCAGAATGACCCCTTATCTGTCAAAGTCAGTTAACTTTTTTACCTACAGTGCCAGTGTTAAGTGTTTCAAGCAGATAAAACGACGATTTCGAACAGAGAAATAACATTTTGCACGAGTTAGGAATTTTGTAATAAAAAATAAAGTGGACCACAACTTTGCTTACCATTTTGCGGGAACTAAGCAATATATCAACGAAAAACGTATACCTAATTCGACCAGTGTGTACCATGGTTGGGCCGTGCACATAATATTACGTCACGCTAAATTTCGGAATTTTCGACACCCCCCCTCCCCCTGTCACACTGCCTCACACTGAGCTGACCCCCCCTAAATACTACGTCACAGATTGAATACCCCCCCCCCCCTTCCAATAAAAAATAGCAAGAAAAAGTAGTTTAGTTGCCAATCTATTTTCATTACTATCCCATGCTCTGCTCATGTACTCTTCCATAGCGGTAATTTTAGCCTTTTCTGAGTCTGCTACCCTCGTCTTTGTTACAGTGTTCATAACATACTGTTTTAATCTTCATGTTTATCGTGATATTTTCGTCAACAATGCATTTGTTGAGCTGCTGCAGGGATCGTTCTTATTTCATTTCATTTATTTATTTCTGACAAAATTTGTTTACATTAGAAATTAATTGTATAGCGTAACTCCAGTGTGCTATACTAGCAGTTTGAGGGAGCTACTAAGAAGGGATCGTTCTTACCTTCTTTAGTGTCTGAATCTCGAACAACGTTGACAAAATCTTTTAACGGCACCAACGTTTCGAAATATTTTCACCATTTAGGACGAATTTCGTATGGAACTTTTGAAAAGTTTTCATCAATAATACAATTTTTGGACACATACGAAGTACGAGTCCTATGCGTTTACCGCTACGTTTGTAAGCGGTCGATTTGTGGTATGGGGGAGCATCGATCATGTTCTTACCCGTCTTACCGAATCTGCAGAAGAAAAATTTGTCAGTCCGTCCGTCTGTCCCCTGAAATGTAATACCAAAAGACGAGTTGGGATTGGAAATACGCAATATATGTCCAGAAGCCGTTCGGCGAGGGTCATTTTAGTGGTTTTGAGTTTCTTGTAAATAACTCAGTACAGTAATTTAATAGAACGGGAATGTTTACAACCAGAATCGATTGAACTGGTTTTCCTTTTTATTGGAACAAAAACATGACGTCACGTTCTATGCAGACACCCCCCTCCCCCCCCGTCCGATTCCGTCACGTTTTCAGTGACCCCCTCCCCCCTCCGAGTGTGACGTAATATGTGTACGACCCCTTGACGTTATTTTATCTCTTTCATTCTCTACACATGCGCCATAATAAAATGAGAAAAAACGATTCGTCAGCCATGTTACAACATTTATGCCATTGCGTTACCATCGTTAACAATACAAACTAGTGTCTTTTTCATAATAGGTGAATGAAATTACATTTAGTCGACACTCAGTTCTATTGCGTTTGCATAATTTACAAAGTAGCATTTGCCACATTCTCCATACAAATCGCACGTTCTATTATGCTATCTTGCTATGTCGGTAAGGTGTTGTCATTAAAAGTGTGAACAGTGGAATTGGCTCCCCAGATAGACTAAACATTTGTGTTTTGTTTTATTCAGATTTATAGTCGTCTATCTGGTTCCAAATGTTCTTATATTGACAACAGTTGGCCCGCACTTTCATGTTTACTTTACTCATTGAATCAACATCGACTTGCAATAAATAAATCCAGTCATTTACATTTTGTTTTTTGAAAAAGCATTGCCCAAACGAAGGTTACGACACCTTCCAATTTGTCACAATATTTTTTTTGTCGTAATGATAGAAAACGATTATTTTATTTGTTTTATTTAGTTACATAGACTTTAGTTAAAGAAATTATTTAAAATTAACTTATGGTTTGTCAAGAAGTTAGTTTCTTTGTTTAAAATTAGCTGACCAACCGTTCGACTGAAGCGTCCGTCGCGTCGTCGGTGCTTTTGTAAAATACTCTACAGTTTCACATCACCTGTTTCTACAAATCATATCAATATCAACCTTTTAATTTGACTCGTCCTCGTATAAAATGAAGTGAAAGACAGTCTTTTGATCTTTGAAGTATAGCGGTTGAAATCAAGCGGATGCTATCACCCTACCCCCAAACTCGTGCTAAGAGGTGACGCGCGCATTGGAAGAGCACGTCCACTGCTGATCAGCACAAATTCTTGAACTTGCACAATTCGACAGCACAAATTGATGCACAAATTATATCTCAGCACGAGTCCGGAAGGTCTGACGACATTCACATCTATCGCTTCTTTTCTGTACCCAAGTCAATTTTATTGCTTCCGTAGAACAAGCAAATTAGACAGAGAGTTGTTGTCTCTGAAATTACGCTACAACAACCACGGCTATATTTCGTCAAAAATGCAAGATAGTCCCTTACCTGCAACGAGGTTCATTTTAGTATCCGACTTAGTATAATCTTTTGTTAAAATTTTTTTTTTGACTATCCCATGCGGAAGTTTCACGTTACATGCATATTTAGCCCCCCGCGGAAATCATTCATGTATTTGCAGACGGACGCTCGTTTCGTTCATGTGACAGTAAAAGAGACAACGGAAACAAACGATTTGTTATCTCTGTTGCACAAATATGAATCAAACGTGCGTCAAGATTGTTTGCGCGAATATTGACGCATTTCTTTAAATTTCGAGTTCACACGTATTAATTTGTGAGTTTTGATATTGCGATAAAGTGCACTACTCTCTCCCTCTCTCTTTTCTAAATTTTTTTGCATTTGTCAAAATGACGTTTATTCACTTGTCAAATTAATACAATAGAAATCACTCTCATTTTGACGTGTAACTGCGAGGTAGACAATACATTTTATATTCTCATTTCTCTCCTTTGACACTCTATATGATTCGATCATGACAGTTCGCAGTTTTTCGCCGAGAGAGAACATAAAAAATCGAAAAATAAAAGAAATCAATGCTTTTAGCATTCTGATCCGTCCGCCCAATACACCGATGTTACCGCTTTTTATGTGGTAACAAGCGAATTTCGAGAATATTATGCAAATGAGCAATTTCTCGTAATTGTGGCCAAGTACGAAGAACATATAAATAAAATGTAAGTCAAGCAAAAGTACTAATGCTAATTCGCGGAAAAATGTCTAATAAAATCCTGAGACAACCAAATCCGAATGCACCCAAGTCAAGATCAACTTCCGGATGGTACAGCCAAAAAATAACTTGCATTCAGGAAATCATTCATTGCATCAGTAGGAAATCATTCATTAATTCAGAATCATCTTTGTGAACTCGCCAACTCTCTCATGCTTTTTTACGCAACTAGCTTTGGAAACTGGTTTTTTTACGACTGACTTGGCTGAGATATACATTGTCTACCAGGGCCTATTTTTGGGAATTTTGTTCCCGAAAATTCCTTAAAATTTCCGAAATTAATTTTTTTGGAATTTTCGGTAATTTTAATTCAAAATTCCAAAAAAATTAATTTCGGAAAATTTTGGGAATTTTCAGTAAGTTTCGGGAATTAAAATTCCCAAAAAGAGAAGCAGTAGATGGTCTTTTAATTTAGCTTTTAACGCAATTAGTGTCTTGTTAACTGTTAGTGTCCTGAATATTCGGAGGTAATTTATTGAAAAAGCGAAAACCCCGATTATCAATTACAAGTTGTCCAAAGTGAGAACGTGAGGAGGTGGTGTGGAGGAGTCCGCTTCCTCCCGTAAAGTGACTAATGACTATGCATATCTGAATTAGTCTGTAGCGGGATATTATGTTTTATTAGGTCATTTTTCATGGAGTAAATTAGCATGGCTGTGTGATACATGTTAATATATTCGATTGGTAAGATCGAACCGTTGAAGTGATTCTTGACAGAGTCCATAGATCGCAAGCCATGTATGTTACGCAGAGCTTTCTTTTGAAGGAACAGCAATTCATGCAGCAGGTATCGGGGAGCGCAATTCCAGATCGGATTAAGATAGTTCAAGTATGTGTGGACGAAGGAGAAATATACATTGAACAAGACTGAGACAGGAACAAACCATCTGATGCGCCTGAGGACACCAATGACAGGAGAAAGTTTCCTTATGATCTTATCGATGTGACCTTCCCAAGTCATTCAGCATTAAGCCGAGATATTTCACGATTTTGAAACGCTCAAGAATTACTCCCCCAAAATACAATTGGAAGTTTTGAGTACCCCGTTCAAAGATCACACAAAATAATCAACATTGGATTTGTTCGAAATCACGTGGTCAAGTATTGTTTTAGTTGATTCAGTCACTCTTGTTGCGTAATGACGGTCAATTTTATTGAGGATTTTAAATCCATTCGCGCCAATAACACTCTGATATCGATTGGCATCCGGGTCAGTCATCAACAAGTCTACATTCATGTCGCCCAAAAGAATCATATCCGAGTTTGTTGATCAAGCGCGGTGGTGAAGTGTGAAAAGTCGTTTAAGTCAGTTTTATTAACAGACCGGTAGTACCCACAAACATTAAACTTAAACTGGGGTAGCGAGATGACAACTATGTTAGATACGCCGGATGTTTCATTTAGGATATGACTAGATTGAATGCTAGAGCATATAAAAACACTAACTCCTCCTCCCTCTTTGTCCTTTCTTACACCATGATACGCGTTATAGCCGTTTAGGTTGAAGTAATTCTCTTCACCTTCTCTCAACCAATTTTCACTCAGGACAACCACATTTGGCAATTTCTCAAAACTACTCAGTAAAGCTTCTAATTCCTCAATTTTGTTCCGAATATTACGAGCGTTTATATGTAACATAGTAAGGGTATTTTTTTTAGGAACTTTTGAGTCATCGTCATTGCTGTAAACAATATTGTAGAAAGACATGTTTCAGAATTTTTATTTTTTGTGAAAATAAATGTTTCCAGACTTGTTGCTTAAAAACAAACTTGTGATCTCGGCTGTTATCACAAAATCATCTCTCGTGTAATGAGTGATTTCCGCCGCATCCGCTGTAATATACTTTCTCTCTAACTTTTTTATTCATTTCATTTCATGCGAAACACCAACAAATAAACTTAACAACAAGTAGGGGGTTATGCTCTGCACTGAAAGCATAGAACTTAATTGTTCCATGCACCTGAGAGTTGAAAAGTCTTGATTCTCCCATGTTGTTCCGTTAGTTATTATTCGCATGAGTAGAGGAATGGTAGAACTTACGTTGACTGCATAGCAAACAATTTTACTCTATAAGCACAACATATTATTAACTCGCCTCTTCTAGCTGGAATGGGAAAAATGTTTAAATAAATTAGACTTGTTTTGAAAAAAAAAATTATTTAAAAACTAGATTTTAACGTATTCAGATCCATTGGCAGTCATTGAAGTCATTAAAACGTTATTGACGTAGCTGTATAGAAAAATTAGCTCATAAGAATTTGCTAGTTCTGAAACATTTGTAATCAAACATAGGTTTTAAAATGAGAAAACTATTTAACTAATTTTTATCTTGTCATTCTTGTGTCCTATCTAAAATACGCATATTTACAATAACGAATTAATCAACACATCTATAATTACATGTTAAAACAAAGAAGAAAAGAGAAGTTCATGAATATATTTTCAATAAAAATAATCGAATATTATTGCGCGCATATTTTTGAAAATTAATAAATAAATAAAAAAGTAAAATGTACGGACAGTTGAACAAATCATCAGTGACTTTACTTTGACAAAAATAATCAACAAGCTAAAATATATATTTTCGTATTTCTATTGTACCTATAAACAAATACCTATAAACAAATCAATTTAAATGTTTCTCATTTAGATTTCGTGAAAAGTGTAAATGAAAATGTACATAAAATGTTTGACGTAAAAAAAAGAATTAAAAACTTACGAATAATTTGAAAAAATTTTTCCTCCTCTCGCACAAGGTAAGAAGGATAAACTAGTAGAGTTCTTACACTCAACCAAATCATACAATTCTACATATTCACGTAATGTAGCCGCGTCACCTACGCTATTAGTGCGGCGTCGGTTTATGTCAAAGTATACAACATTTCATGATGAAGTTGGAGTCTGTTGTAATCAAAACTCGGTCTACTCCAACTGTCAAAATGACATTTTAAATGTCGAATATTAATATAAAATAAATATATTTTGCTCTCGTGTTATTTTTTTATTTAATTTATTAACATTAGCGACACAAACTATTTAGACGTTTCCGCTAACTCTTTACTTGCTTTATAGATTTGACGTTTAAAATGTCATTTTGACATTTGAAGTAGACCGACTTTTGATTACAAAATCTCTTATATCAAGTGTAGTAAAATAATTTAGTAGCTGTGAGGTTATGCACTTCATAATGAAAATTCGTTTGTATGCTGACATCGTATACTAATACTAAACGTCAAGATTACTGATCACAGACGAGTAGTCATTATGGACAGAACTACTACATTTTTTTTGACGAGTTTGAAGTTGTTGTCTTCTTAGTTGCGTACAAAATGAAATTATTTTTCTATAGCAGTAGCCGTGGAGCGGAGTTCGCAAGTAAAATAAAGTATGTACTTTAGAGACGGTTATTTTGACTTGTGCAGATCCATCCCTTGCCTTCAGCATGAGCTGAAAACCCCACACTTGTCTAAGTAAAAATCTCTAAGTCAGTACGTAATCTACTATCTCATCTCAAACTAACTAACTAATCTCATAGATAGGTAGTAAAAATAGGCTTTTTATCACCAGGTTTCAAGTTTTCATTCCCTAGGTGAAGAATTAATTGGTATTTCGGGAAGTAGCATTAAATTCAAACCCGAGAAAAGTTCATGACCTTTTCAAAGAGATTTGCGTCCCTCGATCCGCACTAGCCTTCTAGAGAAAAATACGAGGGTTGCCTTTTATGTTTCTGGCCTAGAGTACTTCCAGACCGAAACTCGCAAATCTGCCGATGCTATTTCAAAATTGAGTATTTTTTATGGTACATTTTCTTAGATCACTTTTATGTATCGTCAGTGGGTGCGTAACTACAGAATTTTGAAAATTTCGTCTCTATGACAAAACAAAATTTACACTCGAAAATTTTCGTATAATTTTTTTTCACAGTACTAGAGGTAAATTATCTTCTCCGGTGTGATTATAAGAACTTATTCAATTATATAATGAGAAAGTAATATCCTTTTCCGTAGTAAAACGCTGGTACAATGACTTCGATTAGGGTCGTGATTCGCCAGTATTGTAGAGGCTATTCAAAATCAGTCGTTGCTCCAGTAAACCAACAGAGCTGTGCGTGATATGATAGAAACTGAATGCCAAGTGACATACTGTGACATTCAGTCAACCTTAGGCATTGAAATGACTAGCATACAAACAAACTTGGATGGACATTTCGATATAAAATTAGATTCGTTCTTGTTGAGTACCGCTTAATGTGGGTATGGGTCACTGGGAGGCCTGCGTCGATCGGTGTCAAGAAACACTGGAGAAATGTTACAACAGTGTTTCAAGGCGTGTGAATGACATCTACACTAGTGACGTTTCATGAATTTATGCTTACAGGCATGAAACAATGCGGCAACTTCATGTATGGATGCTCCGACAAAAGTTGAACACATCTGAAGTTATTAAGATCGCTTTGAAGGGAATGGACGCATCATCATCAATATTAAAGGACAAGTTAGTGGATTTCACTGTGTCGCAAAAAGGATGTCTCGCTCGCTTTGTGTGTCGAAATTGATTTTATTGCATTTTCTAATAGAATGGACCCTCGAGATAAGCTTTTCCGATGTTTTCAAGTTCATAAGCCGCCGCCGCGGCGCCAATTTAAGAAGGCGGCTAAAACTATAAATCGCTCTCGAAAATCTATTTTTCAACCGATTTTATCGAGAATGGGCTCAATTTAATCCTTGATCTTTTCTCTAACGTATAAAAATGCTAACTCGGCGGCGGCGGCTTGTGATATTGAATATAACAAAACAGCTTATCTGTATGGTCCATTCTATCGGAAAATGCAATAAAATCAATTTCAGCACATAAAATGAGAGTGAGGCGGCCTTTTTCTATCACAGTGAAACCGGCCACATATATATTAGACCCAAAAAATGGACGCCATTTTGTTTTTTAATGGAAAACATATACTAACTTATAGCGGCATCCTTCCTGATTCCAGAAAGCCCCCATACATCAAAATCAGTTGAAAAATGGGGGAGAAATAAGTAAAATGACAGGGTCGGACATTATACTGACATTGAGCGCCATCTATTCTATCTCGTTAGAGAAAAAATCAAGGATTCATTTGAGCCCTAACTCAATAAAATCGTTTGAAAATTGTATTTTTGGGAGCGATTTTTAGTTTTAGCCGCCATCTTCGATTGGCGCCGCGACGGCGGCTTATGAACTTGAAAACATCGAAAAAGCTTATCTCGAGGTTCCATTCCATCAGGAAATGCAATAAAATCAATTTCGGCACGCAAAGCGAGCGAACCGACACAGTGGAACCCACTAAGTGGCCTGAATAGCTTTTGAGGATAGTAAAGTCGTCAATTCTGATTAGTACACAACAATTTGATTTTCAAAACGCCCCTATCGACCAGTACCGCTAAAATGCTAGCTACCACACCACTTGTCAAACGAAGGCTTTTGTAGTTATTAAAAACGTTTGATTGGTCAGCTATCTACCATACAATGAAGATCGAAGAGGCATTGAACTATTAGTTTTTTCCCTTTACGTGAAACAAATTTCGGAGTGTGATTTTAGTTGGGAAAAGCAACAGATGATATATTCAAAAAACGCGTTTTTGAAGTATTTGAAACCGTACGTAAAAGTGATCTAAGAAAATCTACAGGAACGGAAAAGTGAAAACCGACAAGTTTCTGATTTATCATACGAATTTACCATACAAATTAGAAACTTGTCGGTTTTCACTTTTCTGTTCCTGTACCATGAAAAATAGTGAAGTTTAAAATAGGATCGGCAGATTTGCGAGTTTCGGGCTGGAAGTACCCTAGGCCAGAAACATAAAAGGCAACCCTCGTATTACTCTGTTCTCTTGAAAAATTGAACTACAGTGACCGAATCCTTTTATTGTGCCACTCTTCCTTTTGCCAGCTGGTCTACAAATACATTGGAAATGGGAAACTTTTAAATTTGACATTTGCGCGATAAAACGTGACAGCAAATTATGTAGCTTACAACCTTATAACGTAAGTCTTCGTAACATTTTCTTAACACGAAAACGTCGTTAACATCATCTACCTTCGATTCTTGTCACGAAATCAATTTTTAGTTTTGGCAGGCTTTTCAAAACGAATGAATGACAGTTGCTTTAAAACATAACACGAACTGTTTTCTACGTAAAGTTTGCAGCGCGGAAACCTTAGTGGAAAGTTTTACACTAACACGAACTAAATGTAGTCGTTCGTTATGAAAAGCTTAGCCAAAACTGAAAATTAGAAGAATGTTTTTTATGCTTATGACATTGCTCATTTTCAATGTATTTGCAGAACAGCTAGTAAAATGAGAAGTTGCACAATTTAAGGATTCGGTCACTGTATAATCGACGTGGTTAGCAAATTTAAATATTTGAAGACTTTCCTACCGATTTTTGTTGGAACCATTCTCCTCCATTTGGACCTTATTGTAGAGCCGTGCGCCAGCGTTTCTTCGTCTCTAGCCTTTGGACTGAATCCTAGACTTGTCCAATGTTCAGCAAAAATGTAGAGGAGAGATGTATCTAATCGGCTCTCAAAGACGATTTTGCCGATTAGATACAACTCTTCTCTACATTTTTGCTGAACATTGGACAAGTGTAGGATGTAGTCCTAAGGCTAGAGACTGTCTTGAAGACCCATCTGACAAAACGCCGGCGCGGCGCACGGCTCTACCTTATTGTAACGAATGATATAACATGAATAATTCCTGAATAACGTTCATCTGAACGAAAAACTCCGAAGAGACAAGAAAGTTTCAATTTGAAGAAGCTATCGAAACCTAATAACAAATTGACTTGCTTTTCTTAATCTGGACACAGCCCGAGCTATTTTTATCATACAGGGCAAATGGCGAAGCATTACATCGAGTAAGTATGTTATCTGAACCGACTCATGTCACAGCTTACACACAAATTTAGTGCGACGTGGGCTTATGCCAAAGTATACGAGATTTCATGATGAAATGTATAAGCTCACAACCCCATAATTTTTCTTCGCTTGATATATTATGACATAAGCCGACACCGCACTAAAAGCATGAATTTGTAACAAAATTTCGTAAGATTTCTTCAACCTAACAATTTTGGGAGGAACAATCCTTACGGATATCATTAACCACTTTCTGATTTTGCCCGTCGTGTCGGCTTAAACTTTGTATGTGCGATTTTGAACAAGTTGGACTCATCTGTTCTGTCTTACCACTTGAAAATATAACGAAACGACAGCAGTATCGAAATGTTTGTTGTATCGGTTAAAATAATGAAATATTTTTGAAATTCAACATTTTTAATAATTCAATCGTTTAGTGTTATGCAATCAAAATTTCTAAAAACGCTTCAAATTATGTTCATTATCGTAAAATGACTAAAAATTTGTAGCTCGTACGGAATACGGCGTCTCTCCGCAAGCGGAGTATTACAATAAAGTGACATGAACATTCAAGTTAAGTAGAAACAGTAGAACCGTTAACTATTTGAAAATAAATGCTAACGATATCAAAAATTAACATGGTGTCATAAAATATGAATATAATAAACTATATTTTTCAATTGTAAAATGAATGATTACAGAAATAAATTCTAAATTCCATGATGATAATCATTGTTGTTTTATCCGACCATACACTTCCGGTCTGTAAGAGTTCTCCCTTGATTTACGACGGGACGAAAGCTGCTCGATGAGTTTTGCGCTTCAGTAGGAAAAAAACATTTCTCGTAAAATATATTATTTGCCGCCGGAAAGTTTGATATTTTTTAGGAATATTAAGATGTTTTGTTCGAAAAAAAATTTTGGCCACACACACCACGGCACGCCTCCATAGAGAACGCCTAATTTTTCAAAATTGAGTGTCTGATCATGACTTTTTCAGTTAACCAGGTCATTGAAGTGTTGTTTTCAATCGTTTTTGAGCAATCTTAGACACACCGCTCGGAAAAAACATGCCCAATAATGATTGTACAGCTATACTTGGTGTATAACCTGGTAAAATCTCAAAAGCTACGCTGGAATATATAATTCATATGAGGAGACCTACAAAATAACCGACCGCTTGGGCAGGCCCGTAGCTAGGGGGTAGGGGCGAGTTCAAAAAGGGATTAGTGAAACCTTTAACTTTCAAATTTTAATAAAAAAATTTCTCTGCTCGTTTCGCTCGCACATTTCATACTCTGATCATTTTTTGTGTTAGAGTATCAAATCAATTCAAATTAGTAGATAGTATTAGACTCAATGTTATCACTTCTCTTATAACTTCTAAACAGAAATTACTCAGTTTAGACGACAATATGGCAAGTGCATTTAAGAGTGATTTTGCGAAAACTTCGAACGATTTCGTACTCTTTCGGGACAACATGTCCTACTTTTTCCCGATGAATGTGCCATTCGATTCCTTGTTCTATAGTAAGAAATGTAATTTCTCATTTTTGGAAAATTTGCTATTTTGGGGGAGTTGTGGTGTGCTAAGTAAGTGCATATTAGGGGGTGGTAAAAATGGTTTTGTGGCTATAACTCGTATAAAACGAAGTGAAATCAATTGAACTTTTATGGGATGGTAAGCCCCAATGATACAAAGGTTTTTCATCATTGGATTCCTTGGAGGCTTCCCCCACTCCTGAGTTATTAGTCTATTTAGGTGAAAACTTCGGGAACGCTTTGCTGCTTGAAGCAGCGATGAACCAAAAAACTGAGTATGGGGTGTTCTAGTATACTACCTCTACTATAAGACCATGAAAAGACTTCCCCGGTTTAAGGCTGTTGCACCCGTCTGGAACAACTTTTGTAAGAAAGGTCAATTTTCGACACCTTTTCTTGGCTATTTTCAGCTGAAGAAGTCTGTATAACTGCCCTGAAACAAGACCTGCAGCTGGATATGCGAAAATGAGCACAAGTGACGGAAGGGGGTGGTGGGGGTGTCGTTTACCAAACAAAGCGTGAAGATGTTGAGTTTTATATGGAAATTTAGAACGTTTTGAACACTTTTTCTATGTGAAAGTGAAGGGGAGGGGGGGGGGATAGTAAAAAATTTTATAACACAGTGTGTGACGACATTTGTGAATGAACCCCCACAAATATGTGATTTTGGTCTAAATCTGACGTTCATAAAGGAAACGTAAAGGTAAGTGACAATTTTCGTATTCGTGTAAAACTTTTATGCGATCGTAAGCCCCAATGATACAAAGGTTTTTCATCATTGGATTCCTTGGAGCCTTCCCCCACTCCTGAGTTTTTAGTCATTTTAGGTGAAAACTTCTGGAACGCTTTACTGTTTGAAGCAGAGATGAACCGAAAAACTGAGTATGGGGTGTTCTAGCATACTACCCTTACTATAAGACCATGCAAAGACTTCCCCGGTTTAAGGTGGTTGCACCGGTCTCGAACAACTTTTGTAAGAAATTTCAATTTTTGACACTTTTTCTCGACTATTTTCAGCTAAAGAAGTCTGTTTAACTGCCCTGAAACATGATCTGCAGCTGGATATGTGAAAAGGAGCTGTTCGCAAGACAAGTGACAGTGTACTCTACGGAAGGGAAGGGGGGGGGGTGGTTACCAAAGAAAGTGTGAAGATGTTGAGTTTTATATGGAAATTTAGAATGTTTTGAACACTTTTTCTATGTAAGGAGGTAAACAATTCTATAACACAGTGTGTGACGTCATTTGTGAATGAACCCCCACAATTATTTGGGTCCAAATTTTGGTCTAAACCTGACGTTCATAAGGGTAAAGGTAAGTGACAATTTTATTAGGGCAAAAGAGAAATAAAATTAACTTTTCGGACGCAATTATCTGATCCAAAATACAAATTCAAAAGCGGCACCGTCGACTCATTAGCCATTTGAATTCATGTTCATTATTTACATGTAGTTTTCATGCAATTCGTTTCTTTAGTAGTTGTAGTGTTTATAGCAGGAGTTTTGAACAAAAGACTAATATTGTTCAGCACTATTTACCCCCACTTTCACATAGAAAAAGTGTACAAAACGTTCTAAATTTCCATATAAAACTCAACATCTTCCGTAGAGTACACCGTCACTTGTGAACAGCTCCTTTTCGCATATTCAGCTGCAGATCATGTTTCAGGGCAGTTATACAGACTTCTTCAGCTGAAAATAGTCAAGAAAAAGTGTCAAAAATTGACCTTTCTTACAGAAGTTGTTCCAGACCTGTGCAACAGCCTTAAATCGGGGAAGTCTCTGCATGGTCTTATAGTAGGGGTAGTATACTAGAACACCCCACCCTCCACCCTAGGTTATTGACCTTTTATTTATTTTTTCATCTCCCCTGCAAGAAATAAGATCTAGCGGTCCCCACGATTCCGAAAATACCTTTGAAAAATTTTGAAACTCAAATTTGGACCCCCCGCCATCGCTCTGAAGAGTTTCGTCTCGTTCGGGTCATATATGACCATTTTTCACCCAATCGATGAACGTCCTACTCTTGAGTGACCACTCAAAATTTTCTTAAGGACTCAGGCAACAACTTGGAATAACTTTTAGATTTCAAAAATAACGATTTACCAAAATTTAAAACCAAAAAGTGTTCCCAACTATGAGTTTTTCTACAAAAAATGCGATGAAATTTGACTAAAACATCATAAAAATCAGTTTTTTGTGGTCATATATGACCCGAACGAGACGAAACTCTTCAGAGCGATGGCGGGGGGTCCAAATTTGAGTTTTAAAATTTTTCAAAGGTATTTTCGGGATCGGGATGACCCCTAGATCTTATTTCTTGCAGGGGAGATAAAAAAAAATAAAAGGTCAAAAACGCTCCACCCTAACTTTGTATCATTGGAGCTTACCATCCCATAAAATTTCATTTGATTTCATTTCGTTTTACACGACTTATAGCCAAAAAACCATTTTTACCACCCTCTGACATGCACTTACTTAGCACACCATAACTCCCCAAAATATCAAATTTTCCAAAAATGAGAAATTACTCTTCGTATAATAGAACGAGGAATCGAATGGCACATTCATCGGGAAAAAGTAGGACATGTTGTCCCAAAATTGTTCGAAGTTTTCGCAAAATCACTCTTGACTCTATAAAGTTTGTTAAGAATAATGCCATGAAAAATTGCACCTGAGGCGCGAATGCAACGGATTTTACAAACTACATCAATCGGGATGAAAAAGGGCGTTTTCTTGTGATTATTTGACATTGGATTTGCCTCGGATCGACAAATTGCCCGTGCAAGTATTTTTGTATTTCGTATTTCGTGTGTTCTATTAATGCTTACGGGCCCGACTAGAGAGGCAAAGCTCACCAGTCACAGCTGACGGCCTTTTAATGGCGTGTCACATTAAGACGTATTTGAGAGCTTCTAATTTTAAAAAATTTAGCCAATAGCGCAAGTGATTTACTATGTCAAGAAAAACCTTCGCTCGCAATTTCTAAAAATTCTCAACTCATTCCCTTTTTTTAAAAAAACGCCGTCTAACTCCCCCCCCCCTCCCGCGCTTGCATATTTTATCTTTTATACACTGCCCTGAATTCATTCGAATTTTGTTACTAATTTTTCGTTACTCGTATTTCAACATCGACAAATTACCTCTTGGCTACTTTCTAATAGGTTTACACCCGTGCCAAATAGACGGGGCTTGTACGTTTGCTCCAGGTCGTGAGATTTAGTGGAGAATTGGAAGTTTACTTTACACCGCTGCTTCAGACGAGATTTTCAACATTGCATTTTAGGCAATTTCCAATGTAATTTAATAATTTCAGTATTTCTTGCGTTGGACAGACGTAAATTTTATAGGACATCGTACATTTTGTTTTTAGATTCTTAAACGCCACTCCACGCCGCGCAAATGAAATATTCGTTTGACCCAACGTACATAAATAGGGGAAGTGGCGCGAATCGTCTGTAAATTCTGTTCAGTTTAATCGTGTGAAACCTTGCCATTTTTTCAGTGTGGTACTCGTGCTTCGCCTGTTTATAAGTATATCTTACATTTAACCATAGTCTGTCGGTACAAATACTACAAACTCGACCGAGGGGCAAATAAACGTAGAAAATCCTCTTACACTCAAAAGAAAATCCTCAAAAAATCCTTTGAGCGAAAATCCGAACCATCCAAATTATAAAAAATCACATTTATAGTTACTAGTCACTAAAATTAGATTGACTAGTCACTATAATAGAATCGATTACAAATTTCGCCTTTGCTGTAAATAGTTTGCAATTTATTACTGCGTGGACAAGCAACCTTCTATGAGGAAAGAGGCAGCTCACTTTGTTTTGTTTTAGTTAAATAAAGATTTTCCCTCTCAAGAAAATCTTTGGAAATCCTTGAAAATCAAACGAAATTCTTGAAAATCAAAGAAAACCCTAAAAAATCAAAAGAAAATTCCTAAAAATCGTGTAAAAATGCTAAAAAATCCTCAGAAATTGACAGAGAAAATCCTTGAAAATCAAAGAAAAGTATAGAAAATCATCGGAAATAAAGAAAATCCTTTAAGGATTTTCTTTAAGAATCCTTTTGCGCTCAAAACGCATCATTATCTGCCCCCTAGCACTCGACCATTTTTTTAAGGGGGCCGTTCTAACAGAAGTAAGAACACGGGTGCCATTGTGCCATCTTTAAACCAGTATCCCCTGTTAGAACTTGCCTGTACTAGCTATGTAGTTCAAGATGTCCCTCGGTTGAAAGTGTTTGATAAGGTCATACTCGATGCATTCGTCTGTTAGTGATGAAAGCTGGACAGTAACAGAGATAATGATCCGCTGTGTCTGCGTGGAAACCACAAAGATCACAGCTTGGATCCGCTCTTTTTCCTATGGTAGCTAAGTGTTTGTTGAAGCCGTAATGTTCAGTTACTACGCGACTGAAGACGAAGACAATCAGCCTAGTGCGACTGACATTTAATAGAAATTTGCAATTTTTCTTGCTGATGCTAATACAGTTTTTTGCTTGTGGACAGCTGGTCAGGTTGTCCCAGTAGTTTTTAAATTCTCTGTCACGTTTTTTGGACCCGTACGAAGTACAAAGGTCCTATACGTTTACTACAAACAATTTTATTGTAACATGGGGTAGATCGAGGTGGGAGGGGGGATGCATCTATTATCGTCTAAATATGACGAATCAGCATCAGCAATAAAAAAAATGTTCGTCCGTCTGTCCGTCTCCGGTTTTTTTTCCAAACGGCTCAACCGATCAGCCTATACTTTTTTTTCCTGAAAGGTACATGTCTAGGTACATGATTCAAGTTTGAAGATGAGCAAAATCGATCAAGTGGTTC
Organism: Pseudolycoriella hygida; assembly: GCA_029228625.1. NCBI lineage: Eukaryota > Metazoa > Arthropoda > Insecta > Diptera > Sciaridae > Pseudolycoriella > Pseudolycoriella hygida. The sequence goes on along the minus strand of CM055404.1, from coordinate 50,451,748 downwards.
CGGAGATATGGTCAAGGAAGTTACCAAAAACATGGTTTTTCGAGGGTCGAGGGCTTTTTCGCAAATATCTCAGCAAGTATAGCACGGAGATTCCTCATTTTGGTGTCAAATGAAAGCATTTGATGTCACGAAACTTGGAAAAATTTTTTGTGGGAATCGGGTTAGGGGTATGGGCACTGGGGCCAATGGAATGGACGAAATGGAGATTCTTGGCCATATACGAAAACAGTTTTTCGTCTATATTTCCTTAACTATGCAATATGGAGATTTACTGTCAAAGGCAAAGTTGTAGAGAATTAAATTTAAGCGAACACGTGTTTCTGGATTTTGGGGAGATATGGTCCAATCCGGGTATATGGCCACTTCCATAATTGGGCAGGATGACCCAGATCTCCAGAACTATGAGAGGTAGAAAGTTGCTTCCAAGGACAAAGTTGTTGACAATAAAATTTGAGATAACACGTGTTTCTGGGTTTTAGGGAAAACGACTTAGTCCTTGGATATAAGCTTTTCTAGATTTGAAATGGTCTGAGACGTACTTCGGTAGGGCCTTTGACATTACCTTGGGTAATTTTTATGGATCTTTGAAATTCTTACAGTTATAAAAGAACAGAAAACGTTGGATTGTTTGCTTATTTGTATATTTAGGTACGTTCGAGTCACTTTGCCACATCTATTCTGTTTGTCACATCTATTCTGATACTTACGGGTCTTTGGTTATGTTTGTATTACATGTTTAGATAAAGATGTCCCCGCAATGTCCTGGAACCCAGAGCAGGTTCATGGGGTTCAACTGGGATGCGTTATTTAGAGTTTCCAACATTCCAATGTAAGACCGGAATCAATCTTGAATTATGATAGAGCTGATATTGCTCTTTGGCTATCCGTGCAGATCGTTAGGGTCTCCCTCGCGATGTCTCCTATCAATAAGAGTCGACAACATTCAATGATTGCTCTAATCTCTGATAACTAACGAAAATTCTCCGGTAGAGATAGATACTTCTTCCAACTTGTGCCTGTGCCTTGGTATTATTCTATCAGAAGGCATCCCCAGCGTAGGAAACTCCTTAATAGTATTTAATCAGATTTTAGAATGCTCCCCGAATCCTAGAAGAATCTAGGATTGCGTCCTATGAAGTGACAATCGCTTCGACAAAATGATGTAGTGGTGGAAGAAGTGACATAGCCTCCAAGGCAGCAGTTTGTATAGATTTCCACGAGCATGTGATTGCTATGCATGTCTTCTCTGGAACTTCTCAAGTTTCTTCATTACTTGTGGATTTTCGCATCTGCGTCTTAGTCTTGTATAGCTTGGACTCTGACACTCCAATTTTTTATGGTTTTCTGAATGATTTTTTTATTGAAATACAAAAGATAAAACCGTGTTCAGCCAAGTGGAAAATTTTTTATTGGTTGAATGCGTTGTTTTTTTCAGTTCACGTTTAAGGCATGTTAAGACACATGTTTTTGCAATTAGACAAGTTTTATAAGTAACGGTAGTTACTTTATATGGTAACGGTTGGGATACGATTATGCATTTGCTTTGAACGAGATGATGTGAATTTTGAACTTGTTTAAGAAGAGGGGATGCACAAATGCCGTCACCCTTTCTCGTCGATTTTTCGACTCCTCTAATCTCCTCCATAAATATAGTGCTATCTCTTCAACAATAATTCGTTAAGGCCTTACACCTTACACCTTACACTTATCCCTGCCCCAATGCCAGAGTCCCATTTTTCCCACTTTTCAGCTCTGACGCGCGCCAGGGATTTTTTCTAGCGGCGCTAGCGCTACCGCAACTACCATCTGAAAACTAGTGGCGCCACCGCTAGTAGCGATGTTTTTCGGGCCGAAACTAGCGATCCGCGCTAGTGCGCTAGCGCTAGTGTTATTACTTCAGAAATTCCAACCAAAGCACCTAAAGCAGTAACATTGTAGTATCATATCGAGTCGGTTTATTACACAAAAATGTAAACAATGCAATAAAGGATAATAAAGGAATGTACAAGGGCAAAAATAGTCATGTTTCCACGTAAACACACTTCGATGAACAGATTGTCTGCGCCTAGCTCATTTGAAATAAAATTCAATGTAAATATTGCACCAATTGTGTGCTATGATCGATTTTAGATTGTTTTCTGATGAATACTTCGATTTAATGTTTTGCGTTGATACACGGCATAGAATTGCATAAAATGTTGAATGTACTTTGTTAGGCTCTAGAAGTGTCATTATGAGTCGAGGCCACAGGGCGAGCCTAATAAACCCATTCTATTTTAAATAGAAAATATTCACTAAATCGTGTTTTATTCATGTTTCATTTGATTTCATTGATTCCATTGTTTATTCGGAATTGTTGCTCTTATGCGTGCGCGTGAGAGAGACAACCATAAGTCACATGTATGTGATGTTATGTAGCAGTACAGCTTTGATATGGAATTCGAGTATACTGTGGCTGACAAATGAAAACCAGCCACTCCAAATGTCAACAGAGATTTCAAATCCACTTCCATCAATATTTCTCTTTCTTTCCTTTGTCACATTTCATGTACATATGTATACACGTGTGTGTGTACACATTTTGTTGACGTAGAGAAAGAGAAATATAGATGGAACGAAAGATGACTTTAAATCTCTGTTGACATTTAGGGTGGCTGGTTATTATACGTACGTCACAGAAAATAAAAAGAAGTGAAACTTTTCCGTTTATTATAGCATGACTTTACAAAGTTATCGAGACTATATGATACAAAATTGCAGAAAATAGAATAACTTGAATAACGAAATGTATGTGATTAAAGTTCAATTGTAAATTTTGTTACTAGTTGGAACAGTTTCGTTAGACATTTTCTAATGTGTGATCAATTTTAGATACCATTATATTAGCGCTAACGCTCTACTAAAATTTAAAGCACGCTAGTTCTAACGTTAATACTTTTTGAAAACTAGCGGCGTTAGTGCTAGTAGCGCCGTTAGAAATAGGGCCGCTAGTCATGTGGGTAAAGTTAGCACAACACAAGAAAATGCTGTTGTGCTATCTCAACACAACACAACACTTTTCTTGTGATATCTCAACACAACACAACAATTTTCTTGTGCTATCTCAACACAACACAACAGTTGTGGTGAATATAAAATTTCAAAATTGGTGAATATAGTCAGCCATTGGTGGTGAATATTGTGCTGAAGTTGTGACAGCACAACACAACACAACACAAGAATGACCATCTCAACAGTGAGTTATCTGCCTATGGCGATTATTCATTGAACTCAATGTTGTGCTGCTGTTGTGCCAGCACAGCACAACACAACACAACAATAGCCATCTCAACAGTGAGTTATCTGCCTATGGCGATTATGTTATGTTGTGTTGTGGCACAACAGCAGCACAACATTGAGTTCAATGAATAATCGCCATAGGCAGATAACTCACTGTTGAGATGCCCATTGTTGTGTTGTGTTGTGTTGTGCTGTGCTGGCACAACAGCACCACAGCATTGAACTCAGTGTACTGAACTCACCACTTTCAAATTTTATACTCACCACTCTCAAATTTTCTTGTGCTATCTCAACACAACACAACACTTTTCAATGTTGTGTTGAGCTAACTTTACCCACATCCGCTAGGCTCAGCTCTGACTTTTCATGCATTAAATGTTGAATCATCGAAAAATTTATGTCGCTACTTTTTTCTACTATTAAAATGATTCTATTGAGTCACGACAAAACTTCTAACTTAAATGACTCAATTGTCAGCGTCGTATGTAATTGGCTTGGAAAATTTGGAAAACTATGAACGCAACTGAGTATACTTTCTGTGTGGTTGGCGGTGTTTGCTTACTACTCATTTGTTTATCGGAAAAAAGTGATGATTTATTGCAATCAATGATCGGTTAACGCTCTACAAAATGTTTACAGCGCATTCAATAAACTTGTGAAAATAATTAAGATTTCATTTATTTCTTTCATCCGCCAGCTTTTCTGAGGCATTTTCCCTAATGATAAAATATCGAAGCAACTGACCTGAAGTTGTTACTTTTGTTCACGTTATCAACTATAAACAGTAAATTGGCTGCAATAAATTTTACAATTTCAGCCAGTGAATTCCAAATGAAGGCCAAGATACGCAAACGGTTTAAAAATAACGATAATTCTGAGTTTCAGGGCGTGATAACAAGAAAAATCTAAGTTACATTTAAGGTGCGAATGTTCATATCACCCTAATAAGACTTCTTCCTTCTCGACAAATTACTATCTCCTCGCTCCATAGGAAGCACCAAGCGATCAACATTTTTTGGAGCGCATTTTCAATTGGTAATATGGAGAGTAAGTAAGTAATATGGAGAAAAGGTGAGTTTTCAGGCAAAAGTTTCGTAAAATTGAACATTGACGGACGAACAGACGGAGAGACAGGGAGGGTGAAAACAAAGAGTAGGTGCCGCTTTTCTAAGGAAGAATTAAAACTCTCCGTCTCTTCCTCCCTCTCTTTTTACTCTTTCAATAGAATTCAAGGATTTCATACAGAAGAAAAGGTCTTTCTTTTCTTCTGTGCAGCTTTGTCATTAAGTTGTAAAAAGAACAACAGAATAAATTACTCAATGAAATTTACGATAACAAAAACACCATATCTGAGTTAATGAGTTATTTGAAGAGGCACTTATTGATAGATGGTTCATTATAAATTAAGGAAAATGAATGAAAGAAGTTATTTCTTCGGATCAATACAGAGTGTGAACAATGATCAAATTAATTTATTTCGGATTTTTTTTATTCCTTGGTTTTGTGTACTCAGCTGACGGTAAAAATTTATTTATGTTAAAGTTATTCTGACAGTGTGAGTGCAAGAAAAGTAAATACACAATTTACTTAAATAATTTAAAAGTTGCATCAAATTTCGAGAAGTTGTGAACTAGTTCTCGAAGCACTTCAGGACATGGGGAACGTTCGCATGGAATTTTACTCGAAACCGTACGAAGAACGAAGTTTGTAACCAGTCGAATGTCGACCCGGGAGTAGGGGGACCGATCATGGTCCTTAAACGACGAATCAGCAATAAAAAAAATTTCCGTCCGTCCGTCCGTCTGTCAACACGATAACTCGAGGAAAACTCAACCGATTTTCAAAAAATTGTTTTTTTTTCTGAAAGGTAATCAAAAAATCTGGACACTGTCGGCCCAACTGCCAATGAGGTAAGGCTGTTTAAGTGGTTTTTGATCTTTTGTACATATACTCGAGTTATCTTTTCCGATTTTCATAATTTTTTTTGTTTGAAAGGTCTGGGGCCCAGACTCTGGGCATGCCTCAAAACTTACGGAAGAAACTTTTTTGATTTTGAACTTTTGGACTCAGCCAGAGCCCTAAAACTGAGTCTCTACTAGGCCCGAACGGGTTTTTTCTACATAAATCAGGTAAATCTTATCCGATTTCCGAAATCTTTTTGTTTTTCCTGAAATATAATCAGAAAATTTATTACGGGATTGAATTTGGGCAAAATCGGTTGAAAACTTTCGAAGTTACGGCCAAAAAAGTGGTAAAAAACGTGTTTGGTGGAAATTTTTCACTTATATCATTGCGACATTTTAACAGAAATCGTGTTTCAAGGTTTTGAATGAAAGATACGGACATTAGAAAATCACGAAAATTAGTGAATTAGTAAAAATCTGTCGAGTGGTTCGGGCTATGGAGTCCTTAGTGTGGGGTTGTGAGCTCAACTCACACTTCGCACAACACGATGTTTGGTTTTTTTTCGTGAATATTCCTTTGGGGCCGTCCATAAAGGATGTCCGCATTTTTAGCGACTTTTTCGACCCCCCCCCCCTTGTCCCGCTTTGTCCGTTTAGCCATATCCGCCCCCCCAAAGGACGTACGAATTTTGCGAAATATCCACTATAATTCACGAATTTTTTCGTGAATCTTCTGAATTCTTCGTGGGATTGGTGAAATTTTTTCACAAAATAGACTTTGCCACTCACAGTGCAGACTAGTCTGAACGAATATTACAACGTTGCACATAGCAAAAGTTTCATCTGGGATCTCTACACCTTCCAAGTTTATATTATCCTGAAGATTCCATTCAGCGCCTTCCGTTTCGTTAATGTTTACATCAGTCTCTAGATAACAAATAAATCCAACTGGCTCCAAACGGGCTGGGACATCAGCCAGAACTAGTGCTCGTTTGATGATGACATTTGATGTCCACTTGTGACCCACACTTGCAGATGTGAGGAGCACAGATGTCAATGCCTAACCGAAGCCCGATGATTATTCGAAATACGTTGTTGTCCAGAAGGGTGCCTATTGACTTTGACGGCAATGCATATAGCCAGGCACCTGACTCTGGTTTTCGAATTGCGAGAACTCTCGCCATATCGTGACTGTGCTCAAATTTCAAATTGTCCACCAAGTTCTTCACTGCTAACGAGTCCCAATGTTTTTGAAGTAATGGCTTGGCTGGGTGAGCTAATCCTGGATGCTGCTGATCCCATACGTGCAAACTGTCTTGATAATCGGTAACGTCTTCCGCTTACAGCGTTGATTGATGTAACATGATACTAGCAAGTGAATAAGTTGCGTTTACCGACGACAGGAACACTGGTAAAGCTGTATCCTGAATCCTTCTGACTCCAATGCCTCCTTTTTTGATTGGCAGCGATGAAAACATCCATGCGTCATTATCCAAATTGGAATTTGTCAAGTTCTCTAGTGTCGATTTTATTCGAACGTCTACCTCTTCCAGTCGTTCTTTTAGATTCCAAGTTGGAGTCGTTCTTAGCAGGAAGACTAGTTTTGGGATGGCGAAACAGTTTTTAAGAATGTAGAATGCTATGTGATAGTTCTCAAGCTGCAGCAGACGTTCACATAAAAGTTCCAGCTCGTCGATTTTTTTGTTGAAAACATTGTCGAACGCATTACTTGTAATTGGTGCTCCGAGAAGCGTTAATTCGTTGATTATACAAATTCCGGGCGACAATCGGTCAAATGCGTTAGCTACGTCCCGATCCACTTCTGATAAATAAATTGATACTCATGTGCTCATCTACACGGTGATAGCAAAACAATAGATCAATAGTTATTTGGATTACAAGGCTGCAATCGCACAGGTTGAATTTTCATACTTCATCCCTTGAAATTCGCGTAATTTTTCATCACTTCCCAAACACAAATTTTCAACAACAACCAAATTGCTGACGCAATCATCATTTTGTTTACATCAGTTACTTTCGGCTCTCTTTTGAGGACCGAAAATACTTTCGGCTCCCTTTAGAGAACCGAAAATATTTTCGCATCTCTTGGCTTACTGAGGTCCCCATTTTTTCATTTTCGGCTCCCATTTGGGAAGTTAATAGTTATTTACGTCACAAGGACAAGGACCGAAAGTACTTTGCCGTGTGACGTATCTAGTTTTACACATGCAAAAAAGTGGACGTCCAAAATGCATTTCAACCCCCCCCCCTCCCCCCTCTCCCATTTTGTCAGGTTTTATGGACGGTCCCTTTGATAATGAGGTTTTTTGTGCAGTGTTGTGCAGTGTTGTAGAAAAAGGATATGCAAGTGACCCACACGTATCAGAATAGGTGTGGCAAAAAGAAAAGATGTTACACTTAATTTTATGAACTTACGTCGACATTAACTTGGATTGGAAATTGTCGAATGGTCAATATTGAAAAACCCGTCCGAAGCAACGGGGCAAAAGCCTCTCCAAATCCCTAAAAAAGCCTAAAATTTTAAAAGAAATTTCCAAAAAAATTTGAAGAAAAAATTAAAAACAATTTTTTTCACACAAAAAAAGTTTTTCGTACTAGGACCGATCTTAGAACTGACCTAGAGCAGTACGGAGATGCCTCTGACCCATACAAAAAAGTTCGCCTCTTTTTACTGGAAGACACTGCACAAAAAACCTCATCATTAAAGAAATATTCACGAAAAACGACCAAATATCGTGTAGGGTCGCGTGACGCGAGTTTGGCTTACTCTAAATACACTACAGTTCGAACAACTCAACAGATTTTCTATGATTTAATTTTCGTGATTTTCTGATGTCTATATCTTTCATTTAAAACCTTCCATAAAGATTTCCGTTCTAATTTCGAAGAGATATAAGCGAAAAAGTTCAAAGAACCACGTTTTTGACCACTTTTTGGACCGTAACTTCGAAAGTTTTCGACCGATTTAGCCCAAATTCAAACCTGTTATCAATTTTTTGAATATCTTTCAGAAAAAAACTTTTTGAAAATTAGATAAGATTACCCTGATTTATGTAGAAAAAATACGTTGAACAATGGTAGAGATTCAGTTTTGTGGCCCTGGCTGAGTCTAAAAGCTCAATTAAAAAAAATTCTTCCACAAATTGTCAGGCAGACTCAGATCTTTCAAACAAAATAAAATTTATGGAAATCAGAAAAGATTTGCTCGAGTTATGTACGAAAAACACGTAGGGCCGTAGCAGAAACTCGTTTCTAGTCCAAGGACTCAAATCCAAAAAAGTTTCTTCCATGAATTGTCGACCATGCCCAAATCTTTCAAACAAAAAAAATGTATGGAAATCGAAAAGGATTTACTCGAGCTATGTACAAAAGACCAAAAACCACTTAATCGACCCTAGCTCATTGCCCAGATTCAATTCCAAAAAAGATTTTTCAACTACCTTTCAGGGAAAAAAGTTTTTGAAAATCGGTTGAGTTTTACTCAAGTTATCGTGTTGACAGACAGACGGACGAACATTTTTTTGTTGCTGATTCGTCATCTAAGGACCATGATCGATGCCCCCCCTAGGACCGGGTCGAAATTGGGGTGCTTACAAACGTCGTGGTAAACGCATAAGACCCCTTTTCGAAGGATCGAAGGGCTTGGAGAGATTTTTTGCGCCTTTGCTTCGCACGGGTTTTTCAATATTGCCCTTTCGGCAATTTCCAATCCAATTTAATGAGCACGTAATTGGACATAGGCAATATTTACTCAGATACGTTCGAGCCACATCTATTCTTTTTGCCACATCTATTCGAGCCCCTTGCATGTGTTTTTAAATCACTTCCTTACAGAGAAGAATTTATGGAGTTTCAAAAAAGACGACACAGACGCGACTGCGAACACCTTTCTATCTCGCTTCTTTTGCATGACATCTTTACGAACAGCCACTTTGTAATTATTCAAGTTGCACTTCTGACCTCAACGCTTTTAGTGCGGCGTCAGCTTATGTCAAAATATACAAAATTTCATGACAAGCGAGGGAAAATTAGAGAGATTGTGAACTTTTTGAATTGAAGTTAAAAGAAATGTCAGATGCCATTGAGATCTAAGAAGAAAAGGCCAAAGCAAAAGTCAATATCAATTCACGGTTTAGTGAACGTCGACGTATGTCAAAAAATACAAAGTTCAAATACAAATATGCAAAGTTCGTGCATCTAATCACGAAAGTGGCTATAGTTTGACGAAAGCAGATGTCTCACTAAAGGAGTAGTAGTATTAGCTTGTTATGCGAATAAATTACGTAAGAATTGTTTGAGAGCTCAACTTTGCAAAATTATTTGGAGATTTTAAACAAACCATACGCGATTTATTCACATCGCGCGCTGCTCCGTAAACAGTCAATTTCATGATGAGAGTGATGAAAGCTTGTGCACCTTGTCATGAAATTTCATAAACGCCTTCCTTACACCTTAGCCTACATAAAGGAGTTGGAGGAATTTATTTAGGTTTTCACACCGTTTTACTGGCGGGTTGCATAGAAGAAGTAAAGTAATAAAGGTAAAATACGACGCGACGATGACATTGCTGCGTGATGTAAATTCAAGGTAGTTTCATCGGTACGAGTCTGAACGTTTATTCAAAATAACCCAGCAATAATGTCTACCGGTTGCTTATCTACTTTTATGCATTTATTACATCCTATAGTTAATTTTTATTGCATTCGATTAGAATTTCATTTCTGTCCTAGAAAAATTATTCTGCTACTACGGAACATGGGCAACATACCGACCAGGTAATGGTAAATTTGGAGTCGAAAACATAGATCCTTTCCTGTGCACCCACATAATTTACTCATTCCTTGGAATATCTCAAGATGGTTCTCTGAAAATTTTGGATGAATATCTAGATTTAGAAGAGAATTGGGGACGTGGAAATATTAAAAAATTTGTGAATTTAAAAGAAGTCAATCCAGAATTGAAAGTGTTTGTAGCGGTTGGTGGATGGAATGAGGGATCAGCTGGATTTTCAAGTGTTGGACCAGCCAAAAATTGCCTAGCACAAAATAATTATGAGTCATTCGTTTAGGTTGCTCGTGATTCATCAAAACGCCAAAAGTTTGCCAATCAAGTACTTCAATTTTGCCTTGATTACGGTTTGGACGGTTTTGACGTGGACTGGGAATATCCCGCACAGCGAGATGGAGACTTCTCAATAGATAAAGCAAATTTTGTGCTTTTATTGAAAGAACTTCATAACAAGTGAGTGAACAGATTTCCTAATCGAAGAAATGAAACAAATGATTTCAATTATTCTCCGGAAAGGTTATCTCCCAAAGGTATTTTGCTAACGATTGCTGTTGCCGCTGCTGAGTCCTCAGCTAGCATTTCCTACGATATACCCAGCATCTCGAGGTAAATTTCTGACGAAAAAATAAAATGGAAGCTTAAGGGGTACGGTAAACAACCTCACATTAGAAATTCTAGGGAGTAGACATTACATTGAAAATGAGCAGCGTCAAAAAAGAGTAAAAAAATATTTTCTTAACAAGAAAACGCCGTTAACGCCATCTACGTTCGATTCTTGTCATGAAATCAATTTACAGTTTTGGCGGGGCTTGTCAAAACGAATGAGTACACTTAGTTCGGATCAGTGTAAATCTTTACATCGTTTGTTCAACAGCAAACTTATTCCTTTGCAAAGAAAAGGTTTCTGTACTGCGAATTTTACGTCCAAAATAATTGATTCGTATTATGTTTTGTAACAACTGTTATTCATTCGTTTTGAAATGTCCCGCCAAAACTAAAAACACGACAAGAATTGACGGTACATGACGTTAACGGCGTTATGGTGTTTAGAATATTTTATGCTTATGACGCAGCTCATTTTCAATGTATTTGTATACCAGCTGGTAGAATGATAAGTTGCACAATCTAATGATTCGGTCCCTGTCATCAAGGAGTCATTCACAAAGTACGGACGAAAAATTCGTCAGCGTACTCATTTTAATGGCTTCCAACCAGTTCAGACTGCCTTGAAATACGTGCTATAACAATGACTACGACATAGGCATATTGTCGTTGAGCGACGTTAGAACGAAAGGATAGGCGGAGGAATATATTGGCAGCTATAAGGTGTTTTTGTGCGGGGTTCAGTCTGGTAGGGAAAACTGGGATGTTGCTATCAGGAGGGAATTGGTCAGTTTTGAGCTAGATGTTGTAGCTAGAATTTGGGTCTGTGTAAACTTAGCGGGGGGAATTTATCGTTTGGTTAGTGTTTACAGACCTTGCGAAGGCAGCAGTACTTGCTGACTTGGACACTTTTTCCGAACAATTAGGGGACGTGGTTAGCGAAAAGGGAAAAAATTCTTTGATTTTGCTGGGGGATTTTAATACAAGAATAGGAGACCTTAAAGGGGCCATCCATAAATGACATCCAGTTTTTTCAGTGCTGCCAGCACATTTAAATCGTTAATAACACGATAAATATCCATTCTGGCGAGTCAAATGTGTGTTCTACCCCCCTAAATACTCCCTCTATTTGGGGCATCTTTATCGAGTTATTAACAATTTAAATGTGCTGGCAGCACTGAAAAAACTGGACGTCATTTATGGATGGCCCCAAAAGCTAATGGTAATGGAAGGGGAATTGGGGAAGGAACTTTTAATTCAAATGGTGAACGGTCCTTGAACTTTTGTGATTTAAAAGAGTTGGCACAAATGAATCCATCGGTATACGCACGTCAATGATAGTTTGGGTCACAAATACATTATTTAGTAGTGATAGCTACTTTATGCTTTCACCCTTCCTGTCCGTCTGTGCACAGCAGCTGCACCTAGGGACTCAACTTCATTGAAATAAAAAACAGGTTGGTGCAACATCGATATTGAGAAGGCGGTATTGGAAAAAAGGAAACTCTACTTGATCTTGTTACAAGTCAGGACGGATAGGAAGTGGGAGGCTTATACGGCTTGTAGAAATTTTGGTCGACGATTAAGGACATTAGCCGCCGAGAGGTTATCCAGTTCATTTTTTTTTTTTGGTACATGCTGATGGAATTTTCGGAATTTAAATGGAATTTTTGGAATTAAAATGGAATTTCTGAAATTTTTGCAGAATTTTTGGAATTTCGATGAAATTTTTGGAATTTCTGTAGAATTTCTTGAATTTTTGGAACGTCTGAATTTCGGAAATTTTGTGGAATATTTGGAATTTCGATGGAAATTTTGGAATTTTTGGAGTTTCTTGGAAATTTTAGAATTTTGTGGAATTTTTGAAATTTTTTTATGGAATTGGAATTTTTGGTACACATTTTTGACCAGTGGATAACCCCTTGTTAGGCGCGGTGGCGAAGAAGAGGGGTGTGCTTCTAGATAAAGTTGGCGGGTTAATTACAGATAAAGGTGAAGTTTTATTATTTTTATATCATGGACGCGCGGTAGCATTGCGCCCGTGACGCAAGTCCCCATACGATTAAAAAAATCAGAAATTTTTTTTCGTAGACTGCGGAACCATATATACAACTAAATTTTGACTTTTTTCCCTTGCGTCGTACCCCCCTGAGACCTAGTTTATCGGATTCTACGTAAAATTTTGATTGAAATCGACCTTTCACTCATTAAAATCGGTCCAGTGGATCCGAAGATATGACCATTTGTATGAAAAACGACTTTTTTGGCGATTTCTCGAAAACTGGCGGTCAGATCTTCTTTAAATTTTGCAGGGACCTTCGGATGGGCATTCTACTCCATCTAAGATTTTAAAAAAGTGGGGTCACCGGCTTCGTTTGGGCGCTAGGGCTCCTGGAAGCTCCCATACAAATCTCATATAAAATAATGTGTATGTGTGTGAGTGTCACAGTTGGGTGAGTGAGGTATTCAACTTCCATTAGAGTTTTTGATATTTTTCGGTTATTCTCGACATGAGTGAGGTCATGCAATGGAGCTTCCTAGGTTTAAGGGATTCTCAAGGATTTTTGTGGATTTTCTCTAGCACTTTTCAACTTCCATCAGGTTTTTTGATATTTTTCGGTTATTCTCGAAATGAGTGAGGTCATGCAATGGAGCTTCCTAGGTTTAAGGGATTCGTAAGGATTTTTGTGGATTTCTCTAGCACTTTTAAACTTCCATCAGGCTTTTTTGATATTTTTGATCGGTTTCAATTTCTTCCAAAAGTACTGATATCACAACAAAAACCCTTTTAAAAGGGAAATGTGACGCAAGTCGTTGTCCCTTCTTCCAAAACAACTGATATCACAACAGAAACCCTTTTAAAAGGGAAATGTGACGCAAGTCGTTGTCCCTTCTTCCAAAACAACTGATATCAATTTGGGTGACGCTAAACGCTTCGGAACGCAAAACAATTTTTTGAAATATTTTCACATTTGATTAAAAAAATGCGTCACAAATGCCGGACCCCCAGCGTTAAAGTTTTTCTGTTCTTTCAGCTTTCACACTGCAAAAATTTGACTTTATGGGATGTATGGCGTATTTTTGTACAGGAAATCAAATTTTTGCGTATGAAAGCTGAAAGCGTAGAAAAATTATAACGCTGGGGGGTCCGGCATTTGTGACGCATTTTTTTAATCAAATGTGAAAATATTTTGAAAGTTTTTTTGCGTTTTGAAGCGTTCAGCGTCACCCAAATTGATATCCGTTGTTTTGGAAGAAGGGACAACGACTTGCGTCACATTTCCCTTTTAAAAGGGGTTTTGTTGTGATTTATTTACATTTGTCAATCAATTTTCGACAAAAATATTTTACTGAGGCTTTTGAGACTGTTCAGCATGCTCAAATGTGAAAAAACATTTTTTTAGTTCATGAGACTGTTGTGTGTACTCATTTTCGACAAAAATATTTTTCACAATCTTATCAAAGTCTCAAACGCCTCAATAAAATTGTAAAAAATATTTTTGTCGAAAATGAGTACACTCAACAGTCTCATTGGCTTAAAAAAATATTTTTCACATTTGAGCATGCAGTCTCAAAAGCCTCAATAAGATTGTGAAAAATATTTTTGTCGAAAATGAGTACACTCAACAGTCTCATTGGCTTAAAAAAATATTTTTCACATTTGAGCATGCAGTCTCAAAAGCCTCAATGAAATTGTGAAAAATATTTTTGTCGAAAATGAGTACACTCAACAGTCTCATATCCTTTCGTAACAACGGTTCAAAATAAGACTACAAATACGCATGTGCAATTTAGCAACATGAGTTACGTCGTTGGCGGTCCACATGCAAAGTTAAGCATCATTCGGCGCGGTTAGTACTTAGATGGGTGACCAGAAGAAGTAAGGAAAAATAAAAAAAATAACTTTTTAATATTAATTTCAGATTAATCGCGAATTGTGAAGAAAAATAGTACGTGGCGGCATCTACAGTCTCAACAGTCTCAAATAGTCTCAAAGTAGCATACTCTACAGTCTTAAATAGTCTCAAAATGAGCATACTCAACAGTCTCAAATGGTCTCAAAGTAGCATACTCTACAGTCTTAAGCAGTCTCAAAATGAGTATACTTAACAGTCTCAAATAGCCTCAAAATGAGCATCAGTCTCAACCGTCTCAAACATCAGAAAAATGTCTATTAATTGGGGCAAAAATGAGCATACTCATCATTTTTAATAATGATGACGGTCTCAAAACAGTCTAAAACGTTCCAAAATACAGTACTCAGTGCCATACACAAAAACAGTCTCAATTTCAGTCTCAAATCGCATGGTTTTTTTTACTCGGGTAGGCAGATTAAAGGGAGGAAAATCCGCAGGGGTGGAAAAAATCAGGACGGAATTCATTAAGTATAGCGGATGAGGTAGTATCAAATGGCTCTGTAGGATTTTCAATTTGGCCATGAGGTTTTCTACAGTACCTGCTGACTGGAGCTTCGGTGTTATTGCTCAGATTTATAATAAGAAAGACAACCGTAAAGTTTGCAGTAACTACAGGAACGGAAGTGAAAACCGACAAGTTTCTGATTCTTATGATAAATCAGAAACTTGTCGGTTTTCACTTTTCTGAGACTGTACAGAGGGATAAGCGTGGTAGTGTATTTGTTGACCGACTTGGGAACATAGTGGAAGGTGTGCTGTATGAGATTTAGGGTGGTTTCAGGCCTCTGAGAGGGTGTCAGGATCAGATTTTCTGCCTCAGACAGACTATCGAAAAGCTTTATGAAAGGAACATCGATTTGGAGAAGGCATTCGACTGGGTACCAAGGCAAAAGGTGTTCGGGGTTCTTAGCGAGTACGGTATCAATGGGAATTTACTGTCTGCTATTAAGGGCATTTAATCCGGGAGCAGGGCCGCGGTAAGAATAAATGGCGAAATAAGCGAGTCTTTCGAGGTTAAAGAGTGTGTTCGTCAGGGTTGTTGTCTTTCCCCGCTTCTGTTCATAATTTTCATGGACAAAATCAGGGAAATGTCGAGGTGAATGAGGTAATAATGAAAATCTTGGCCTATGCGGATGACTTGATTCTGTTAGCAGATAATACCAGAGATTTACAGGGTGTTATTGATGGCCTGAATGCTACATGTGAGGAGTGTGGGATGAAGATGTGTAGAGAGAACTAAGGGTATGCATGTCGGCAAATTTCGGATGGAGGTAGTTTGCAATTTGAGCAGGTTTCTGAATTCAAGTACTTAGGAACCGTTTTTTCAAAGGATGGCAAGTTAGTGAGAGAGTTTTAGGAAAGGCGGAAAATGGGAAACGCGGTGGCCAGTCAGTTGAGGTCACACGTGTTCAACAAAAAGGAATAAGTAGCGAAACAAAGTTAGCTATTTACGGGTCAATATTCCGGCCGATGATTCTGCATGGTAGTGAGAGTTGGGTGGACCGCGGATGTCTCGTGCATGATCTGGAGGCTTCTGATATGAGGGTCCTTAGGAACATAGCGAAAGTTAATAGAAGTGAGCAGTGGGATAATCATATAAGGAATGACGACATTAGGAAAAATTTAGGGATTTCGTCAGTGGGAGAGGTGGCAAATGCCAGTCTTCTGCGCTGGTTCGGGCACGTTCAAAGGATGGGTAAAGACAGGCTACCGAAAAAAATCTTAGATCCACAGGTACGGGGTGTTACGCCAAGGGTAGTCCAAGGAGAAGGATTTTGATTCAATTAAATTGGATCTAGAAATTAGGTACTTTCTCTGGGCGAACAAACCATCTCCTTGGCGGGCAATAGAAGGGCATGGAGGACTATAGTTCACCATTCTGGGGTTGTGGCATAAAGACCTCACACCGAAAGTGATAAAACGTGTGAATATGTGGAATGTGCAAGACAAAATTTATTAAAATAATTTCCTGTTAAAAGATACGTCGACTTTATCTTACTTATGACCTACGATCTTCATGGACCATGGGACGATAACGTTGGATTGAATGCTCCACTTTATGAGAACGATGTTGACCAAACCTTTGCTGAAAAACAGTTGAATGTTAATGCCAGTGTGCATTTCTGGGTGCAAAGCGGTAAGTTCGTTTTGCGAGCGTAAATCGATGTATCATTCTTTCGAGGAGGAATGATCAGAAATGCTAAAAACTTGCAGGTGCGCCGAAAAAGAAATTAATTATGGGCATGCCACTGTACGGCAGAACATTTACGTTGCGAGACGCGACACAAACGAATATCGGTTCGAGTCACATCGGTCCAGGTATAGCCGGAGTCTATACTGGCGAACCCGGCTTCCTAGGATACAATGAAGTAAACTAACAACGACAGAAATTATAAGGTCTCATACCATTCCATACCATTTGCAGATATGTGAGAAAAAAATGTCGGATCATTGGTTGAGAATTTGGGAAACACGTCAACAAGCGCCTTACATCGTGTCGGGGAAAAATTGGATCAGCTATGATGACATGGAAAGTATAACTCTAAAATCACAATTCGTCAAGGACCTAGAACTTGCTGGAGCAATGGTCTGGTCAATCGAAACGGACGACTTTCACGGCATCTGTGGTAAAGGGAAGTACCCACTTCTGAATGTCATTAATTCGATTGTTCGGGATGGAATAACTGCGACCACTGTGTCCACAACAAATAGCCCCGCAATAACAAATAGCCCCGCAATAACAAATAGCCCCACAATAACAAGTGCACCGTCCACTTCAACACCAGAATCGAATGAAACTGCCTGCGATGCGGATGGAGTATTCAGAGATCCACAAAATTGCGCAACCTTCGTGGTGTGCTCCGGTTCAACGACCGTCGCATTTACATGTCCTATTGGCTTATTGTTTGACACCAATACCAATATTTGCAATTGGCCTAGTCAAGTGGATTGTCAATGAAACCAGAAAACATTTGAAAATAATGAATAAAATCTATTTTTGCTTTCATTGTTCTAACTCGTTGGTCCGAATCACTTTTTTTTGATTAGGAGAACTCCTTTCGGTTTAAATTTGTTGGAAATGATGTCTTCCCTATTCCTCTGGCTTTCTTCCTGCAATCGTTTGTGCATCAACTTGCCATCATCAATTTCCCTTATTAAACGAATCATTTTTGCAGCCAACTCTCGCTGTTTGATTATTCGCTGTTTCTGATGCGACTACAAAATAATTTCGTTTCAATTATCTTTGTCTGCCTCTGTATACTTTCTCTTACCCCTAATGGAGTGAGCCGGTTTCCATCCATAAAAGTGTAATCGGGTAAATCAGTGAGTGGACCGTGAGCATTGGGATTTTTATCCAAACCTCTATCTTCTCTCCATTTCTGGACTGTCTCACGAGTGGTTTTTGTCTGAATTCGACGAAAAGTATTTGAAACCGACGGAATTGAGCATTTCGAGGAAATTATTGACCTGAAGAGAGCCATTCTATTTGACTTTCAAAACACAAGTTGGGAGGTTTGGTTATGAGTTATGTCTAAATAGAAACAATTTATTATTCACAATAATTCTTTGAGCTCATTCCGCTACGTCTTTTTAAATAAGCGCGGGAAAGGCGGTTGGTAATGTAACATCACATCGATAAGCCGCACAAATTGTCTGCATGATGGTTGAGGAGGGTAAGCGAAAGTTTTTAATGTTAATCAAAGTCTACATCTCATACATCTCACAAGAGATGGTTTTGGATTAAAGTAAGAAAACAATTGAACCCGTACACGAAGTACAAAGGTCGAGGTGTCCCGCACTCAGAGATTTAATGGGATTTTATGAGATTTAAATCTTTAAATCATATGAAATTTAAGGATTCAAATCCATTAGATCTCTGAGTGCGGGACCCCTCGACAAAGGTCCTACTTCAGACGATTTTATTGTAATATGGAGTAAATTGAGGTGGGAGTAGACATGTGCGCCGGCAAGTACTTGCTCGGCGGCGGCGACGGCGTGATGACAATGTGGCCGGCGGTGGCACGCCGATATATAAGTAGAGTCGGCGTAACCAATTTTTTAAATCAAGTGTGCACTGTATCATTTTTATAGATTGCATTTTCATCCTATTTCCTTTTTTCCCACTTCATTTTCTTCTAGCCTAAAAAGAAGGAAGAAATGGAACTCGCTAACTTAGATATATTGAACTGACCGATTATTCATGCTACAATTTTGAAAACGTTGAAAGTCCAGTTAATTTTACTCACGAATTTTTTTAAAACGGATTTATAACATTTCTTGCTACTCTTCTTTAAATGCTAAACTATGTACGATTTACTGGACTATATTGCAATAATATCGTTCCCTTCATGATAATATCGATATTATCGTCCAGTTATATTATGTGACTACATTATTGTCCGGTGGTACGATAATATCGTTCTTGGATCGCCTAGTGGTATGATATTATCATTTATGTGGCGATATTATCGCCCGGTGGTATGATAATATAATTCTTGAAACGTTATTATCGCCCAGTGGTATGATATTATCAGTTTTGGAACGCTTTTATCGTCCGGTAGCGTGACAATATCGCTACTGTGATGACATTATCGCCCGGTGGTATGATATTATCGTTTCTGGAACAATATTATCGCCCAATGGTATGATAATATCGTTCTTGTAACGATATTATCGTCCGGTGGTATAGTAATATCGTTCCTGTGACAATATTATCGCCCAGTGGTATGATGTTATCATTTCTGTGACGATATTATCCTCCGGTGGCACGATATTATCATTCTTGAAACGATATTATCGTCCGCTGGCATGATAATATCGCCCGCTGGCACGATATTATCGTTTTTGGTACGAAAATACGGTGGGCGATTTTGCCCGTTCCCGTTCTTAACCCCAATTAATCAGCGTCGGCGCCCTGTGATAAAATGGCAGTGATTGTGTCTGAAAATGGGCCGACGAAATATATGCCGATGAATTGTGATCAATAACGACTTTCACTGATCGTCAGACCAATAATTCAAGCATTAGTGAAGCAGGAAATACTGAATTAGCAGAATAATTTTCTGGTATAGTCTGGGGAAACTTGAGTTGTTTTGTGTTGTTATGTAATGCTGTTCTATTGAAAACTTTTTGGTTGTCGCAGAACTGTCAAAATTGTGATACTAATTTTTCTGTTGTGTTTTCATTGTGTTTTTTTTAGTGTGAATGGCTAAATCTATTTGAGAAATTGTAACTCGTGAAAAGAAGATAGGAAAAATTACTTCAGGGCTGGAAAAAGAGTCAGTGCAGACCGATGAATGCTGACAACGAGAGTACCGAAGTGGGAGTAAATTGTGCCTCCATTATCTCATTTGCCCCCTATATATCCCCCTTAAATTATGAATCGGTTTTTTTGGACCACAATGATGCAATAGTTCTAACCCGGATACTGCTGCTCCGACAGCCACTCCTTGAGTTTCCTCTTAAAAATGTGCACGTTGGGATGCTTTATACTAGCTGGAATAGAATTGTACAAGGCACTACCAATCACAGCCAGTGCACCTCCTCCTAATTTCGTTCTCGTGGACTCACAACTTGCGATTTCTAGTCTCGTACCTATGAGCGGTTTTTTTGAACTCCATGGTACAATGCGATCCTTGGTCGATCTGCACAAAGTTGCAGACACTCAATTTATAAATGCTGTTCACGTTCAACACATTCGGACATTGCGATTTAAACAAGTCAACAGTTGGGTGACGCTGCCGAAGCTTACATGCATTCTTTAAGCATCTCTTTTGCATCACTTGCAACTGATTAATGCACTTTTTACTAGCCGATCCCCACACGCCTGTAAGATATACTAGGTGTGAATGCGCCAATGCAAAATAAATCTTTATCAGAACAGCTTTTGGAAGTTCATTCTTGAGCTTGTAAAGTACTCCACTAACAGATGCTAGCTTTCTACATATCTTCGTAACATGTGGTCCCCACCTCAAATTCTCATCTATCATGAGGCCTAGATACTTGTAGACGGACACAACCTCCAACTCTTGCCCACCCAGAACAACCGCTCGCGTTCTTGGCTTTTTCTTAGCATTCGCTCGGAAGTGCATCACCTTCGTCTTTGCCGCATTCAGAGAAAGCCTGTTTATTTGAAAGAACTTATGTAGCAAAGCTAAGTCACGGTTTATGTCATCGACATTTTGATCGAAGGTCATGTTTGAGCAAAAGTCTCCCGTGTCGTCCGCAAACAGTAGAATTTCACCCTTCAAAGGCAAACGAAACACGTCATTGATGTATATGAGGAACAGAAGCGGACCTAGCACACTTCCCTGAGGCACACCTATAGTCATGTCAACTAAACTGCTCTGGCTGTCACCAATAACAACACACTGCTTACGCCGGCTAAGATAACTAGAGAATAAATCTAAGAAAGCAGCTCTCTAAGTATTGTCATTCCGGAGCTAAAATTCAAAAACCAAAAAATTCACAATTTTTCGCTTGGGAAAATTCAAGATGGCGTCGCTCTGATAGCTCACATACATTTTCTTAATATCCCAAAAAATTCTCCCGACCATACTCTAAAACTTTCAAGAAGACACCAACTCTCTAGGTATTGTCACTCCGGAGCTAAAATTCGAAAACTCCGAGCATTACCTGAAAAACCCTCAAAATTGACCGCTTTTCCACATGCCACGGCTTTTCCAGAGTTTTCCCGGAAAAGCGGCATATGAAATTTTGGACCGATTCTGACGTTCCCTGAAAATTTCATCAAAATCGGCTGTCTAGTTCTCGAGATCGAAAATTATTTATAGAACATAGATAGATAGATAGATAGATAGAACATAGATAGATAGATAGAACATAGATAGATATATAGAAACCGACAGATCAGAAAAAAAGTTTACGTAATAATGAGAACAATGGAATTCTGGTAAGATGTATGGGAAAGTACCATTTTCAAACCTCGATATCTCAGCCAATTTTCAACCGATTTTGATGAGTGAGGGCTTGTTGGATAGCTGCTGCGACGTAGTTCTTTTTTTTAAAATAATTTGGAGGGGGAGGGGGGCGAGGGGAAAAAACTCAAAACTTCGCCTATACATTGTGTCTTGTCCCAAAGGTTTTTGTATGGAGGTTTTTGGGTTTGTGGACGTTTTTTTTTGGGGTGTGGGGACTGCGTCACGCTCTCCGCTACCGCTTCGAGCATGATAGCCGTTCATCACCATCCGCCTTCAGACGCATACGACACCCATCCTTACTCAGCCATACTGAATGGATCTTACGTCCTTCAGCCAAGAGCTTGCCAAAAAAGGGTGTCACGTGGTTATTTATGAAAACCGGATTTTCGTTTGCGCCATCGTCAATGATGTCCTTAACTTTAACCTCTTTACTCTTTTTGGCCTTCAGAATACGATTTTTAATCGTGAAATTATTAAGTTTGACTATAAAGATATCAATTTTGGAGTCGCCTTTCTTAACACGATAACAATCAAAAATGTCACCCCTCTCCAGCACACAACCGACAATCGAGAACAATTTCAAGGCTATCGACACCAAATTTTCACCATCAGTCGCCGGGACACCCATAACGCTCAAATTGCAAGAAATTACTTTTTGCTTCTGCAATTCATTTTCATGTTTATTTGACTCGATCGATGACTCTATTTTGTTAATTCGTGATGACATGGCGTTTATGGAAGACGCATTTGATGTTACACATTGATCTAAAGCACTAAGTTCCTTAGAGATGGTATGACTATATTCCTTTAAGTCTAATTTCGTGCACTGAGAAGTCTGAGAGTCACGGATCTCTTGAAGAAGCGACATCATTTCATTTCTTGCGCGTTGAACATTTGGAAATGCCGCCTCAGCTGAGCGATAAGAGGCAATGGTGTTTTCACTCGATTCCGAATCTTATTTCGACAAATCATCTCTGTCGATCTCAAGCTGCAGAACATCGTTGTCCATTTTGTTCATAGATTTATTAGACTTTCGATTTCGATGAAAATAAGCGTATAGACCTTGACTCCTAGTTGACAACGATTTCGATTCTTTCATTGCGTGACTCATTAAAAAAAAAAAAAAATTCAACCGGTGATTTTATGACGTACTGATAAATGGAGAGTGTAGACATTAGGTAGCCTCGTTAACTAAGCATGTCGGCAATGCAGTTATTTTATGGCAAACAACTCAGAGTGGCGAAAAATAAGAAAATTAGCTGATTTGGTTCATATTAATTACTAACCTTCAATGTTAATCAATGCTGATACTCTTATTCGATGATTTAAAAACACTTTGAACTAATTATGTTTGCTAATAACCAATAAAAATTGCAAATAAAACCATCCAATCGAAATAGTGACGTCCACAGTCAGCGTTGCCAGTTTGGTAAAGGTTGGACTTCTTTCGCATGAAGGAGCTGCACATTGAACCTATAGAGGAATTTTCTTCATACAACACAAATCTCGTATGTGAACGGCTTAGCAGGAACACATGGTTCCCTCGCAACCTACCAATGGAATCGCCCATTGATTCGGCTCATGCGGCTCATCCAATTTACTTACTTCAATTCACGTGTGGAAATAATGTGTATCCTTGGTATCATAGATACCGGGAGATTTTTTGCCGAAAAACCGAATATCAAGAAATTATCGGAAAACGCGAAATGACTACGAAAACTAGAAGTAGCTTGAAATAAGAGAAATGACTTGGAATACACGACAAAACGAGTTTCGTAGACAATTTATTAGTGTAGAAAAAATATAAACGACCAGAAAAGCTCTTTACTTTCATAGGGAAATTAGAGCCAATATCGTCGTATACCGGGAAATATCAGGAAGTCGGATTTGGATACCGTGAAGAAAACACGCGCTTCAATTTGGCAAAAATGACTTTCCCCGGCTGCGCCCTGAAAAATCACCAGACGATTGGCAGATTTGTCGATGGCAAAAAAGAAACAATAGATTTGTGGCTCGATTCAGCCATACAACTATAATTTTTCGATGTTGCCGAATCCTAAACAAGCTGAAAATTCAAAACGACATCAATGAAGGTACTTAAAATTAAAAACAAAAAAAAATTGCCGCAATAAATTTTTCATGTAAGTGACACCCTGTTGGTCATAAATTGTGTTTTTGCGTTGCCAGCTGCACAGCTGATTTGTGTAACGTCAAAAAACCGGTGCGTGTGACACACTGCGGTCGTGTCACTGCTGTCATTGCTTTGGGAAGAGAGAGTGACATTACGTTTATTAAAAAGCCTTAAATTAATTAATTAAATTCTATTTATTACTATCATGTCTACACGAACAAATACCATCGAACGTAACGGTACAAAAGGAAGTGCCATATCCCCTTGGTCGAAGGCATTAATTGCAAAATCCGAGTGGTTGGACAAGGACGAATTTCTAGACATTATTTACTGGTCAAGGCAAGTGCTCGGAATTATACTTGGAATCATTTGGGGTACATTTTACCTGAAAGGTTTCATTGCTTTGGCATTGTAAGTTCATTTTATTCTCTAACTTCTTCCGAGACTAATGTCTAGCATTTGTAGATTTGCTGCAATCAATTGTGGTGTCGTGTATGTTTACTGCATTAACTTCCAACAAATTGATGAAGAATCTTACGGTGGTGCCTGGGAGTTAGTCAAAGAAGGTTTCATGACGTCATTCGCGGGATTTTTAGTGACATGGATCATATTTTACACGGGACTGCATTTCGACAGTCTCGAAGCGAAAGACTATTAGGATTACGAATAGAAATCGTGGCAAATTCAAAGAGCGCTGCTTTGGATGTCAATTCATTTCAGAACGTAATATTTCAAGTGTAAATCATGTACGATTGAGTTGTTTATAAATTTATATGATCGTAACAAAAAACGGCTTTGTTTTCGAGAACAAAAGTTAGAAGTTATATGGAATAACCGGACGATTTGCCTATTCCCTGGAGTATTTCCGAAATCTGTCTATGTCAAAGTGGGAGCAATCAAGATAAATCTTAGACTTATGCTCTGTCGTTTTTGTTCCCAGACAAGTTGAAAGAATCAACGAATTGTTCTTCTGTTTAAAGTTCACCGAATTTAACAATAAAATGATTTTTATGATATTTTATGATGTTGTTTAGGGACAATATGGACATATGGAACGAGCGGTAGAATACCGTCACGTTACATAGCTAGTCCGACTGTTAGACCGAGCGGCGGCAGTTGTTGTTAGTTCTCACTTCACCTATCAATGAGAAATAAGTACCGACATGACAGGTGGCGCCCATCGCGGTCTGGATGGCAAGCGAGCAGCGTGCTGTTCCACAAAAACCGGCACTGCACGCCCAAATCCGGACTAGGAACGACTTAGGAGTCAACGATAACCAACAACGAATGTCGCTTCAATTAAATGCGGCCGTATGAAGGGGACGTTGACTTCACTAAGAATGTCTCTGATTGGGATCGGCAAGATGTGAAGTCTGAAGTCTGAAGACTTCGGCACAGAAAAGCTTTTGAGATCTCACTGCCTTTTTGGTATACTTGATATAAGAACTCGGCAGTGATCAAAGTATTCGCTTCATCAGCAAAAACCAAAAATAATTTTGACTCTACAAGGTAAACAACGGTTTTCTTGACATAAATAATTCGAAGTTTTAGATGAGAGCGTTCGATGTAATTCTCGAATGCGTTCGATGATGCGTTTGATGATTTTTTCCGAGTTTCTTAATTTGTGTGACGGCTGACGATGGATGTCGCCACAAGGAAAGCTTTTCGGACCACAAGCTGATCAAATTTAATCTTAGAGTTAGCTTCCCGCAAAGGAAACCTTACCGTAACCCGAGAAAGACGAACTGGGACGAGTACAGACGTCTACTGAAAGAGCAGCTTAAACGGATAGAACCTGTTGAAAGGTATCTCACGAGAGAGGCTTTGGAAAGTGCAAATATAGACATTACAGCCGCGATTGTTCAATCTTACGAATTAGCCTGCCCCCTTCTCAATCCTAAGCCTCTATACAAGAATTCCATTTGGAGTAATGAACTTGATAGGAAAAGGAAAGAGTTAAGGAAATCCTGGAATAGAGCAAAACTCAAACAGAGAAAGATATAGAGCTCTTCTCAAGGAAAAATGTAAAAGAATTTTTTCGAGGAAGCAAACACCATTCCGTCTTACGCTTACATTCACAAGCTATCAGCGAACGATGTCACCGTTCAGGTGGCGTCCCTTCTGAAGGAGGATTGTTCTTTCACATCTGATAGCAGAGAGACTGCGCGGAGCACTTGTTGCAAACGCATTTCCCGGCTCTAGGGCGAAATAACCCCGGACAAAATATCCCGGACGTATTAACCCGGACATAATAACCCCCCAAAATATCCCCTATACACACAGACAAAATAACCCGGACTAAACATCCCAATGACAAAATAACCCCAAAGTATCCCCTATACTCATAGTTGAAACTTATTGGGCAAACGGTATGCATTATTTTCTAATGAACAGCCTGTACACCTTACAACAAGTTGACAGAGGCAATTATTTTTTGTTGTAGGGGGCTCTGCCCCCTAAACCCCCGCGCCTGCGGCGAGCTTTATACGCCCTGCAGGCGGCCAAACGTGCATGGGGCTCTGCCCCCTAAACCCCCGCGCCTGCGGCGAGCTTTATACGCCCTGCAGGCGGCCCAACGTGCATGGGGCTCTGCCCCAAACCCCGCTAGGGGCTCTGCCCCTTAGACCCCACAAGGGGATTTATACCCCCCTTGACCCCCCATCGCGGGGGCTGCCGCCCCTCGACCCCGCTTTTTTTTTAATTGTTCAGGCCTGCGGCGCCTTGCTTTTTTTATTATCATGTTTTGCGCCGCATCAATTTACCCATTTCTATTATATCATACAACGCCCAGTCTTTAAATGTTGTACTTTCTCTTTTACTGACTTTGATGTTCAATATGCTTAGGGTGTCCAATCAACAATTGTATTTATTTAAAAATTGGATATATTATGTCGAGTTTTTTTTTGTTCTTGGGGTTATTTTGTCGGTTTATATAATTAAAAATAGGGGTTATTTTGTCGGGGGTTATTATGTCGGTGGTTATTTTTTCCGGGGTTATTTTGCGTCTGCGCCGCATTTCCCAGGCAGTGTCCAACCCCCAGAGATTCTCAAGGATTGGTTGTTTGCTGAAAAGCTTACGAAAAGAGGAAAAACTAAATGGGCCATCTTCAAATTCCATTCATTCAAATCTGCGGGGCTCGATAAAGTTTTCCCTGCTTTGCTCAAAGAAGGTATTGACTTGCTCTTCGATAGACTGCGATGCATTTTTATGAGCTCGATAGCCTTAGGATATATACCAAAGTATTGGGAAAAAGTGAGAGTCGCTTTCATCCCTAAGCCTGGCAAAACGTCCCACTGTAAGGCTAAGGACTTCCGTCCGATTAGTCTTTCGTCGTTTCTGCTCAAAGCTTTGGAGAGGGCTTAAGACTTCTATATCCGTGGTGAAGTTCTCAAGAAATTTCCACTACATGCAAATCAGCACGCTTATCAGATAGGTAAGTCAACTGACACTGCTTTGCACCAGTTGACCCAAAAGAATGAGCAGATGCTTAAGAATGGTAAGGTTGCACTCGGTTGTTGTATGGACATAGAGGGTGCCTTTGATACGCGGATGATACACGGATTTTGAGGTGATTACTAAGGCAGCGGCTGAAAGAGAAGTAAACGGTGTAGCCATCAGATGGATAGTCAGAATGCTGAGCGGTAGAACTGTTGAGACCACCATTTGCGGCACCAATACCAAGCTCGTAGTAACTAGGGGTTGCCCACAAGGTGGTATTCTCTCTCCTATACTCTGGTGTATGGTGATTGACTCGCTCTTGCTAAAACTAAATAACTCAGGCATTTTCACTCAAGGCTATTCTGATGACGTGTCTACCCT
Source organism: Pseudolycoriella hygida (assembly GCA_029228625.1). Classification (NCBI taxonomy): domain Eukaryota; kingdom Metazoa; phylum Arthropoda; class Insecta; order Diptera; family Sciaridae; genus Pseudolycoriella; species Pseudolycoriella hygida. The sequence continues at coordinate 50,424,344 of CM055404.1, read as the reverse complement.
AATCTGTGGGGAATTCGTCACCAATATTGGAGATTTGATGAGAACCGCTATCAGGGTGGTCGAAGTGTGGTGTCTTGAAAACAAGCTAATGGTAAACCCAGTCAAAACCAAAATCATCTTCTTTAGCAGAAGAAAAGCCGAAACTGCTTCAGACCTGGGTAGCGTTACGCTATTCGGAACGGAAGTTCATCTGAGAGCGAGTGTTAAGTACCTCGGAGTGATTTTTGATCACAAATTGACATGGATCACACACCTAGAGAAAAAACTTAACAAATGCATCGGTTGTGTAGAAATGCTTTTGGTACGACATGGGGCTTATCTCCTCAGGCTATATGGTGGATTTTCACAGCAGTTGTCAGACCTATTCTTTGTCACGGATGTATAGTCTGGTGGCCTAGAGTGGAAATCGGCACTGCCAAGAAAAGACTAGATGGGCTTCAGCGTCTGGCATGTCTCTGCATTACAGGCGTGAAGAGCTCAACCGCCACTGCAGCCCTGGAATCTGTTCTCGATGTTCCGCCGCTTGACCTTTTTGTAAAATCTGTTGCTTTTAACACCTCTGTCAATAACCGGTGCAATGGTTTGTGGTCTCCGATCTTTGAGGAAGGACACTCAGCCATCATTAGGGTAGTCAAAGATGAACAGTTGCTTGTGCCCAGTGATCAAATGATCAAAGCGGAATATATGCTTGATGATGACTTCGATTGGATTATCCCTGAAGTAGAGGATTGGCTTGGCGAGAGTAAAATCTTTCCTCCGGCCGAGGGCGTCGTCTGCTTCACGGATGGTTCCAGGGGAGAAAATTTATCGGGAGCCGGTTATTCATGCGATAGTTTCAACATGGAAGGCAACCTACCAACCGGTGCATTGGCATCCGACAATCAGACCGAACATTTTGCTGTATCGAAACTGTGCGATGAACTGATCAATAAAATCTCTGGGGAAAATGTCTATATTTGCACCGACAGTCAGTCCGCTATTCAAGCGGTTAGTTCTCCCTGTATCAGGTCTAGAACCGTACTTGACTGTAAAGTGAGCCTTAAAGAGCCAGTAAAGGTTTTATCCACGAGAAAGGCGATAGTTAAAGAATGGCTTCGAAAAGAGCATATCAGAAGATGGTCGCAGTACGAGGGCGCCAAACACACAAAACTATTTTGCAAAAGTCCATCGACAGAAGTAAGGAAGACACTGTTAAGGTTTAGCAGGCTGGACATCAAGAGGGTTATTGGAGCCATTATTAATCACTATGGGCTTAATAAGTACCTCTATGACATAAGCTGCGTTGATAGCCCGGCGTGCCTTTGTGATCATGGTGACGAAACTGGATATCACGTCATTAGTGTTTGTTCCAGATAGAGACTCTTTAGGAGGCAAATTATGGGTAAACCAGAACTAGATAGCTCTGATCTGATTCTCAACCAAATGGTTATAAACAATCTGGCTGTTTTTCTTCGGAAAACCAGAAGATTCCCCATGAGTTAAAGAAAATCAAATCAAAGAGCGGTGTACGTTGAATATAACACGGTTCCGGTTTCCCGCACAGGAAGTAACGAGTAACATGGATATGACACCACCGAAAATTACCATCTGACATGACTTCTGAAATCAACCCGTTGTACTTACTTTGATTCTACTTTCACATTTTTTACATTTTTATTGTATTGCCTCTGTTTAATGACGAAGTATCAATAAACGAAGAAATTGGGGGGTGCTACAAAGGATCACCGATCCAGGTGCCAATACCTCGACGTTCTTATCTATCTATCTATCTAATGTCTGAGCGTCATGTCAACGACAAAATAATTCAAATAAGAGCTTACACGTTCATAGTACAAGTAATACGTAATGAGTTGTATCCTAAGATTGATTCCAAGTTTGCGGGCTTTAATCTGTAGAGATTTGAAAAGTGTCAGGAGACTTTTCATAGTTGGGTTTACTCAACAACAAATCCTCTGAACTATCAGGTCAATTTCACGCAAAAATTAAAATTGATTTTTTTAATATTTTTCTTCAAATCCTTGAAACAGAAAACGATTTGAATAGGAAAAAAAAGTCAGGTTGGGTTAATCTGGTCGACCTGAAAATTTTGTATGGAATTTTGACCTGATAGTAAGTCCTTATGACAAAAGGAAAAGGTCGACTCAATTATATGAATGTGTCATTAGTCTGACCCAGAAATAATCAATTCGAACCATTAATTGACATTCATCCGAAACGCACGCCTATTAGACCCTCCATCCCCCCTTGCACGACATTAGAACGTATGGCAGCACGCTATTGTCAAACCCCCTCGCCCTTAGTAGCGTGCGTAGTGCGCACTTTGTGAATGGACTCCTATAATTTTTAGCGCATACACATAACGAGGTTATGCGATAAGATGATATACTCGCTGAAATTAGTGGAGGAATGGTATTGAAATAATGACCTTAGGGTAGCTCTCTTTAGTCGGGTCATAAACGTGTAGTGAAACTTAGGCTGTTGAATAAAGACATTGTTCCCGGAGTGAGGGGGAAATATCTGAGAGTCATTCTCGATTTCAAGTTAAAATGGATCGAGCACCTCACGGACAAGTTACGGAAGGCTCTAGGAACCTTATGGATATGCAGGAACTCATTTGGGCGAAACTGGAGCCTGCCGTCCAGTGGCACACTGTGTATGTATGAAGCGGTCATCAGGCGGTCATCGGCTGTGTGGTAGACAAGGCTCGAGATAAAGAACGCGATTAAAAAGCTGAACGAAATTCAAAGGCTAGTATATATCCGCTACGGCGGCTATTGAGCTGCTAAATTGATTTACCACCGATCCACGTGACAGCCGGCGGACAGGTTGTCGCAGAACGATCTTTATACTCCGAACTTCATTTCGGGACATGGGAAAATCAAGAGGGTTATCATTGACGAGGTCATTGCGATGTCTAGCGACCGAATAAAACCGGAGACAGACTTCGTGAAACGCTTTGAAGTCTTTGTATCCAGCAGATTGGAAGGCTCGTCAAGCTGCCCACCAGGTCACCCAAGGAACTGTAAGCTTCACTGACGGTTCTAAAACTGCAGAGGGCGTGGGAGCCGGTGGAACCATCGGTGGACAGATTGTATCACCTATGGAGATTCGCCGATGTCTTTTATGCCGAGACTTTCGCTGCACTGATGGGAGTGGGGAAGGCAGTCTCGGCAGAGGCATGTGGAGAAAATGTGTGGAGAGTAACGAGAGAGCAGATGAGCTGGCGAGGAAAGGCTCAGCGACATCAGGTTACGGGCCAGAATCTCTTATATCCATATCACACTCGGCCTGTGTGAAAGCGGCGAATAGTTGGGTGAGGTCGGAATTCGCTAACTATTGGTGTGTGTATGATTTAGGAATGCACACGAAGCGTTTCTTCCTGACGCCTGATGAGAAATGGGCTAGAGAATTACTAAACATGGACAGGGAACGCAGCTGGCTTAAATAAGACTGTCTAATGATCCCAATTGTACCTACGGTCTTGGTGAGGAGACGGGCGTTCATGTTATATGCGAATGCCCGAAGTTTTCCTCACTGAGGCTTAGGGTTCTAGGAAGTCATGTGGTCCAACCCGCAACAGTGACTAACATGGGACCTGCCACTCTGAATAGGTTCCTAATCGTGACTGGAATGTTTTCAAGATTTATATGATGAACGGGTAACGAAACAAAGGATCGCTAGATCTGCATTTCATGCACTCATCAAGGTCCGACCCAAACTGATAAATCTAAAAAAAAATTTGTTCCCACCGTGTACACACACAACCCCAGCGAATAAAAAATGAACTTCATATGCCTTCAGAATCCCCCATAATGTCATATTTCAAGTCAAACTAAATCTTTGAAAACAACTTGTGTCAGATTTTCTAACTCAATTCCTAGTAGTCTAAAAATCGAAAAAACATGTGCAAAGGACAACACTGCACGAAAAACCTAATGAATATTCACGAAAAACCACCAAATATCGTGTAGGTTCGCGTAGCGTGAGTTTGGTTCATACTAAGGACACTAGAGCCCGAACTCAACAGATTTCCACTAATTTAATTTTTGTGATTTTCTGATGTCCACATCTTTCATTCGAAACCTTGAAGAACGATTTTCATTCTAATTTCGCAGAGATATAAAAAAACACGTTTTTGACCACTTTACGTAACTTCGAAAGTTTTTGACCGATTTCGCCCAAATTCAGTTCTTTAATCAATTTTTTGATTATCTTTCAGGAAAAAAAAGTTCTTGAAAATCAGATAAGATTTACACCCTTGGAAAAAACATGTTTGGCCGTAGTAGAGACTCAATAATTTAAGGGCAAGTCTCGGTCAAGTTTTACTCAAGTTATCGCAGTGACAGACGGACGGATAGGACGGACATTTTTTTATTGCTGATTCGTCATCTAAGGACCATGATCGAAGCTCCCCCCTCTCCAGGGTCGAATTTGGGGTGGTTACAAACGTCGTTGTGAACGCATAAGACCCTTTTCGTTCTTCGTACGGGTCTAAACTATGAGAAAATCACCTGAAGCACTTGTTCGAAGTAACAAAATAATAAAGTTTTGCATTGACCCCAAAAACAATTTTGCGTTGAGAAAAATCCTATTGGCTAGTCTTAGACTTTTTCGAAGCCTAACGTTGCACTACTGAGTTTAAAAAAGTTCACAAAATTCATACTTCGTCGAAAAATGAAATCTCCGAATATCTCTCCCGTCGATACTTTGGCTCAAAAAAGAAACAAAAAGAAATTTCTAAAGAATTAGTCGACTTACTGAGAATTTCATGAAATATTAAATAGGCCTACCGCCTACAAGGAAAATCCCAGATGTAAATACGAAAACCATTTCCACCCACTCACTATTTGCCAAAGGTACATACAAAACCTCCGCACTTTTCCTTTGTAAATATTAAAGTGGATTGACGCTGCTATCGTCATATTCTAAGGCAACATGAAATGAAACAATCCAATCCATCGTTTTGTAATAGACAAAATGTATTTTATAATTTTATTAATTTATTCTTTTGTTTTAACCATTTAGCGATTTTATTTTGCATTTCAATTCAATAATTTGTTCACAATTTTTGATATATAATTTTTTTTAATTTATTTACTTGTCACTTAACTCTTTAATATTATGACTAATTATTGTTTGATTCATCTTCACTTGTAAAATATGCATAGAAAATTTCAAACAAATTTTCACAAAACTTGTAGATTTTCACAATTTTTAAATTTGGAATCTTCTTTTCCCAAAATCCATGTTATCATTTGACGAGCTTTCATACTGGCCCGTACAACTCCACGACTCTTGTACCAATGTGCTGGCGAATTCTCACGCGAACCCTGTAAAAACAAAAACTGTTAATTGAGCGTTGACTTTTTCAGTCGACAACAGACACTTTTAGTCCGCTCGACTTTTGAATTTTAATTAAAACTTGAATAATTTGACACAAGATAGCACTGTAAAAGTATAATGTTTGTCTGCTGATTTTACGCATATACCGTACGTAAGTACGCATATAAGTATCCTACGTAATTCAATTGTAAAGCAGTGGAGAATTCAAAATTGAACCGCGCTTAAAGCGTCTAATTTAATTTCGGAAGGCAGGTGTCGAAGATTGATTAGAATAATCTTAGATTTGTTCTTGGATTTAATTTGATTGATGTCTTTAACATGCTCAGGCCGAGAGCCTACAAAGTTTTGCTTTTTTCTTTAAATGGGTCCGTGTATTTAATCATCTCCTAACTTCGGAATCCAGAGGCGAGGCGCTAACACGAAAGAATCGTGTCGAAATCCAAGCCAACAACGCCAATAAGTAGAGCCCCATCCACATTAGTGAGGATACAGAGATAGTTCTAGATAATTCCAAGATTAGGCCATTTTTCCTTGAAAATCTGAAACACGTGTTCACTACAATTTTATTCTTTACAACTTTTCCTTTGACGGTATATTTCCATATTGCATAGTTGAGCAAATAAAGACGAAAAACCATCTGCTTTCGTACATGGCGAAGAAACTTAAATTTGTCCATTCCATTGGTCCCAGTGCCTAGACCACTGACCAAATATCCACAAAAATCCCATTTTCCCATTTTTTGAGATCAATTGCTTTCGTTTGACACCAAAATGAAAAATTTCCGTGCTGTAATTGCTGAGATATTTGCGAGAATGTTTCACCGACCCTCAAAAAACCATGTTTTTGATCACTTTTTCGACCTATCTATCTATATCCTATCTATACCTATACCTATACCTATCTATTTCGACCGGAGCCACTTAACCGATTTTGCTCATCTTTGAACTCAAAGCATGGGACATATGCACCTTAGTTTAGGGTGCACCGATCACCCATGGCCGTCATCTATAGGCGATATTAAATGCATCCCTCTCACTCCCGCTTCGATGTTGCATTAAAATTGTTTATGGTGAACGTATAGGACCTTTGAACTTCGTATGGTTGCAACCACGTAAAACATATGAAGGGAACAGAATAGATGTTACAAGAAGGCTCGAACGTATCGAGGTAAATATTGCCTTACGTCCACATTAAATTGTATTGGAAATTGCCGATAGAGCAATATTGAAAACCCGTCCGAAGAAACGGTGTAAAAAAACTTTCCGAAAAAACAAAATTGATCTCCAAATAGAGAAAAATGTTCTCCTCAATTTTATCTACGACATAGCAAAAAACCATTTTTGGGCTAGGGTCAACCTTAGGACCGACATGAGGCCCACTTGAGCTCTAAGCACACGCAAAAGTTTCTTTTCGGCCATGCCTACCTAGATCTTTCAAACAAATAATTTTTTTCGAAAATTGGAAAAGATTTACTCGAGTTAATGTACAAAAGACCAAAAACCACTTAAACGGCCTTTCAGGGAAAATTTTTTTTTTGAAAATCGGTTGAGTTTTACTCGAGTTATCGTGTTGACGGACGGACGGACATTTTTCTTATTGTTGATTCGTCATCTAAGGACCATGATCGATGTTCTCCCCTACTCCCGGGTCGAAATTCGAATGGTTACAAACGTCGCACAGTAGGCGAATCCGTTGTATTCATGTTCAAAAATCTATATCTCGTGAAATATTCACAATTTAAATGTAGGAATTCTTAAAACGTGATTTGAGAATGTTCAAAAATGTCGGGAAAAATATTTGTGCATGTAGGCCGCAGATTAATAGTCGTATAGTTGTTAGACGACAGGTTTGATTTCTCCCCATACATAACCTCAAAAAAATATATTTTCCATATTTTCGTCAGAATCTTGTCGAAATCAGTTGTAAACGTTAAAGTAATTCATAATAAGTCGAAACGAGCCTAGTCCGACGAAAAAGGGATGAATTTCAAAATCACGTTTTAAGAATTCTTAGATTTAAATTGTGAATATTTCACGAGATATAGATTTTTGAACATGAATATAACGGATAAGCCTACTGTGGTCGTGGTAAAATCTTACACGATTTTGAAATTTTTTTTGTTTGAAAGGCCTATGGATGGCTGACATTTTATGGAAGAAACTTTTTTCGATTTCGGGCTTTTGGGCTCAGCCAGGGTTTTAAAACAAAATCTCTACTAGGGCCCAACGTATTTTTCTACATAAATCACGTAAATCGTATCCGATTTTGAAAAAATTTTTTCTCCTGAAAGATAATCACAAAATTGATTACGGGATTGAATTCGGGCAAAATCGGTCAAAAACTTTCGAAGTCACGGTCGAAAAAGTGATGATGACACTTTTCGACTTATATCCCTGCGAAATTAGGAATTCGCCTAATTGGTTTTTATTTGGTTTTCATTTTATTTCGATAAAATGGATGATATTAAGAAAAACAATGTTCTACGACATACCTTAAAAGTGTCGCAATTTTTTTTTTAAATTAAAATAGTAATTTCACATTCACATTTTCTGTAAATAACATTTGGGTGTACTAACAGAACAAAAAAAAATTACTTCTTCCATTGTTGAAGCACTTGGTGTGGTCTTCTGTCAAAATTTCTTTTGTTCGGATGTAAACAAAAGCACGTACACTGGGCAGAGAACAAAAGAAACTCCTAAGTGCACGTGGTATTATCAGAATTGTCAACTTTATAAAAGTTAACTGCAATAACTTCATTAACTGCAAACATTCCGGTAACAACCATGAATATGCCGGTTAGAAATCAAAATTACATTAAATAAAATAATTTATAAATTGAAAAATAAAAAAAATTACAGGCGCCCGCCTAATTAGAACGGAAATCGCTCTTCAAGATTTAAAATAAAAGATACCGACAGCAGAAAATCACAAAAATTAAATTAGTCAAATTCTGTTGATTGGTTCGGGTTGTTGATTCTTCAGTGTGGGCCAACTTACACTACGCGACCCTACACGATATTTGGTGGTTTCTTGTGAATATTTCTTTGATGGTGAGGTTTTTGTGCAGTGTTGCAGAGAAGAAAGAGGCGAACTTTTTTGTTCATGGAAGTATGGATCAGAGGCCTCTCCTAAGCGCTCTAAGTCGGTTGTGAGATCGGGCCTAGTGCATTTTTTTCCAAATTTTTCGGCTTCTTCGGACGGGTTTTTCAATATTGCCATTTCGGCAATTTCCAATCCAATTTAATGTCGATGTAATTCCATACACTAAAGAGTTAAGGCAACATTTACTTAAATACGTTTGAATCTTTCTGTAACATCTATTCTGTTGGCCACATCTATTCTGATGCGTACGGGTCCCTTGCATATGTTTTTTTTTTTACTTTTCAAAAATGTCGGGTTTTTTTAGCTCAAGGTTAGAGTCTACTAGAAGCGCCCGGAACAGTTTTTTTGATGTAAGGCGATGAAGAAGTGAGTGAAAATATTTTTTTATAGATTTATCACTTGGGTCGGACATTGATAAGTCCATGAAACACAGATCTAGCGATCCGTTTTTTCATTAATCCGTCAAAAATGGGTCAAACTGTGAGTGGCTTTAGCTCAGTGCAACAGCCTTGTTCTGAAAAACTGCTGCAATGGGATGGTAGAGGACCATCCCTACTTCCATTCCCTGCAAAACCTTCCTTGGTTTTTTTTTGCAGGAAGAGAATACTATTTTTGTGAAAGTAGGGTCCCCAGACACTTCAACTTTGCATTAAAATGGACGAATGACCTGGGTTACTAGCGATCTGAGTGAGGTTTAACCGTTCTAACAATATCAATGTAAATATCGTAGGCCGCGGATACACATTTTCCCACACGCGGTGCCCCACTATTACTTTGAAGCCGTCCTGAGAATGTTGGTATCTCCACTTTTATATGGCAGAACACTAACTGTTTACTTAGAGGACCCGTTACAAGATTTCTGACCCGTGACTTTTCAGCATGTCTACCTCATTTTTGACATAGTCAGAGACGCGAACATCCACATCAAGAACATCCTTTCAAATCAAATATGTCGACTCGAAAAACAAACAAAAAATATAAAATCTGTAGACAAATTCCATTTATTGGCAAATGACACAAGCTTTTTGAAGACTTTTAGCGCAAATACTTACCTCTGTCTAAATTATTGTGGGGCAATTCCATTGGTTTCATCGTTTTCACGCATGAAATTCTCAGTAGTTACAAAATGATAGTCATAGCAAAGTAACTAACCTCTAGTTTTTGTAATATGGTGTCAGACAAAAGTCTCGCAGGCCAATAATATTTCTTGAGCTTTTTTTGCCCGCACGGGCGAATAATGCTTAAGAAATAGTATTCGCCTGAGCAGGTGAATACCACCAGCCTTTAAAAAAAGCTTTAAAAACATATGATAGGACCCGTTACGTATCAGAATAGATGCGGCAAACAGAGTTGATGTTACGAAAAGACTTGAACGTATCTAAGTAAATATTGACTTAACTCTTAAGTATGTGCAATTACGTCCTCGTTAAATTGGAATGGAAATTGCCGAAAGGGCAATATTGAAAAACCCGTACGAAGAAGCATTGTAGAAAATTCGTTTAGGGCCTGCGTGAATCCTCGGACTTTTATTTCCATGGTAAAAATGTTCCACCCAATTTTCTCTACAACATAGATAAAAATTTTTTTTTGTGCTAGGGTCGACCTTCAGGACCGACCTAGGGCCTTAAGAAGAGGCCTCGGGCCCATATTCCCATGAACAAAAACGTTGCAACTAATTTTCTCTACAACATGGCAAAACAATTTTTTGCTAGAGCCGACCTTTAGGACCGAAGGACCAACCTACGGCCTTAAGGGGAGACCCATATTTCGATGAACAAAAATGTTCCAACTGATTTTCTCTACGATATAGTAAACAATAGTTTTTTGGGCTAAGGCCAGCCTTTAGAACCGACTTAGGGCTTTAAGGAGAGGCCTCGGACCAATATTTCCATGATCAAAAATGTTCCCCTCAATTTTCTCTACAACATAGCAAAAAAAAAATTTTTGCTAGGGCCGACCTTCAAGTCCGACCTAAGGCCTTAAGGAGAGGCCTCGGACCCATATTTCCATGGACAAAAATGTTCCAACCGATTTTCTCTACGATATAGCAAAAAATAGTTTTTTGGGCTAGGGCCGACCTTTAGGACCTACAGTCTACAGGCTTTCGGCCTCAAATTTTTTCTTGAGGACTTTTACCTCTGAAATAGAAAAGACATATGGCTCTATCCATTGGGCCTGAATTAGTCCAATGGCCTGACCTCAAAAAATCTTTTTGCACAAATTGTTGGGCTTTCATAGACCTATCGAATAAAAAAAGATTTATGAAAATCCGAAGAGATTTACTCGAGTTATGTACAAAAAATTCGTAGAGCCCTTGTAAAGACTCAGTTTTGGAGCCCTAACTAAGCCCAAGGACCCAACTAAAAAAAATTTTCTTCCATAAATTGTTGGCCTTTCATAGACCTGTCGATCAAAAATCGGATAATATTTACTCGAGTTATGTACGAAAGACCAAAAACCACTTAAGCGGTCCTAGCTCGGCGGCCCTTGCCCCAAAAGTGTCCATCTGAGAACTCAACCTTACTTTTTCGATAACCTTTCAGGAAAAAAATATTTTAAAAATCAGTCAAGCCTTACTCGAGATAACTTGGGGACGGACGGACGGATAGACGAACGGACGGACAGACGGACAACGTTGTTTTTTGCATATTTCTTCTATTTATACCCCAAAATGAAAAACCCACCAACTCCCGGGTCAAAATCCGACGTGTTACAAACGTCGTGGTAAACGCATAAGACCACTACTTCGTACGGGTCTAAAAAGCGACAAAGAATTAAAAAGACACTCCTGTCGTAGCTCTTCGCACGGGTCACCTACACCTACCGTTCAATTTGCTTATTCCATTCAAATAGTAACGTATACGTTTCGTCGGTTCATTGCAAACAAAGTTTCTGTTTATGCTAATAACGAAAACGGTACAATCTCAATTTGAGGAAATTTGCTTCACAAAAAACTATATTTTCCATTAACGACCATGTGGAAGAGCAAACATATACTCACGAAATATGAATAAAATCATAATTTTACGAACAATAAATATAAATAAGAGAAAACATCCTCTCGTAAGCTCCACCAAATAAATGTTGAGGCAAACATCACACTTAAAATACGAAATATATATTGCTCCCGTATTTAACCATCTGCATTTTTTCATATAACACGAAAGTTACAACGAAAGAGAGAAAAAAGGTGTTGCCATCGTGTATGGAAAGGTTAAAGTACATAAGTCCCTTACGTCGTTTGCTTAATGTGTTATTTGAATAAAAGAATAACAAAATTTGAATATGAATTTCCGTACCTGTAAAATATTTTGTTCCTTTTTTAGCCTAATTTGTGTTAGTATACCAGCAAGTAATTCGTCCACGTTGTGATTAATCCCAACACTAACTTCAATAAATTTCGCACGGAACGTGCAGGCTAAACAACGTCCATCTAAAAAAATTTCATGAATTCAATTATTATGGTGTAGAAAGAGTATTTTTAGAATGAAATGGTCTCGCAAAATGGTACAATTCAAACGTGCGGTGTTTTTTATTTTCTTATTTTTTTTGTCGATATTCGAGCTACTTATTCAGCCCGTGCCTTGAACATTAACTTCTTGTTTTCTGTAATGAAAAACCACAAACAAAAAGCGTAAAAGATTTATGGGTAGAACGAAGATGAAATGATGTATTGGAAGGAATATGAAACAAAAGTGAAATTAATTAAAATTTTATACTTTAAGTGTTTCGAGTAAAGTGGTTTAGGAAGAACGTTGTCTCTCAAAATGTAAATATATTTCCACTGCATATCACATTGTATGGTACAATGCCGTATATCACAAATGAAATATTTCATTCAGGAAATCGAGAAGATTAATAGCTTAAGGAAGCATATGGTAGGTGTATATTTTAGCAAAATCCATACGGAAATTGCGTCAAATTGTGCAAAATATAAATTACATACCTTGGGAAGACACGGCCCTTGATCGCGCCAAATCAATTTTGTTTGCAACTAAAATTACTGGTCTAGTTCGAATTAAGTCCATATCTTGGAAAGAAACCATTAGCTGCTCGGCTTGTGTAAATGAAGCCTTGTCAACCACAGAGTAGACAATTACAAATGCATCACATTTTTCCAACTCGTCCTGGAAAAAAATTGTAATAAAAGAAGTCAAATAAACTCGGCTCTTTGTGTTGTGGATTATTCAAACATTGCGTTGATTTAGTTGGCATTTTCTTTTTCTTTCATGTAGAAGAAGGCTAACTATAGCCTGGGTCGATATGTCGAATAATAGTGGTCACTTGAGGTAGGAATACGTTGGATCTGTCGAGTGTTTTTAATCGGACGTGATGTCTGGCATTTTAAAATTGAAATCACGATTGAGCCAATTTTGTAATAAATGAGGAAATTGTTGCGAACGTTTTCAAATAAAACAAAACAAAAAAATTTTTTTTCCAAAATAATTGGCTAGTGCAAAAATATCCAAAACTTACACCTAAAAACGCAAAAAATATTCAGAGTAAAGTAAATGCACTAGTTATCGACCATGTAGTAGTCTCCGGCCAAACCATAGTTTAACTAGTTACCGGCCACATTTGGCATTGAAATGTTACCAGTGCTGGCCGGAGACTACTACATGGCCGACAACTGATCCATTTACCCTACAAATTTTCCACTCATTTTGAAAACTTTAACATTTTCTATCTTATAGATACTGCCAGCGCCATCTAGTACATACGAGCAAATCTGTGAACTAAAATCACAACTTATTGTGTATGTTGGAATCAGGGGCGTGACAGACTTTTGTCTTGATCTTTGCAAGTAATACTCAACGTGAAGTTAACTGCAGCTGCAAAAAAATCACCTGATTTTTGAACTTTTCAATGAAGCTGATTTTGGTAAATTTATTAATGAAATCAGCTGATTTTTTTGCAATGAAATTAGCTTCGGTCACAATTGCAGCTAACTTCACGTCGAGTATTACTTGCAAATATAGAAACAAAGAACTGTCACGGCCCTGGTTGGAATTAAAAGTCAGTTTATTCCAACCAGGGGGGTGACAGTCCTTTGTTCTCAAACGTGCAAATGCTATTCAGAGTGAAGTTAGCTGCAGTTGCGATCCTAGCTAACTTCATTACAAACAAATCAGCTGATTTTTTGAATTTGTCAATGAAGTCAGCTGATTTTGGTAAATTTGTGAATGAGTTCAGCTGATTTGTTTGTAATGAAGTTAGCTACGATCCCAACTGCAACTAACTTCACTCTGAACAGCATTTGCACGGTTCAGAACAAGGGACTGTCACCCCCATGGTGGTGGCAGTCTTTTGTTTTTATTTGTACAAATAAAAACCAACGTGAAGTTAGCTGCAGTTGCGACAGAAGCTAACTTCATTGCAAACAAAATCAGCTGGTTATTGAAACTTTCAATGAAGTGAGCTGATTTTGGTAAATTTGTGAATGAGATCAACTGATTTGTTTGTAATGAAGTTAGCTACGATCCCAACTGCAGCTAACTTCACTCTGAATAGCATTTGCACGGTTCAGAACAAAGGACTGCCACCCTCCTGAGCTAACTTCACGTTGAGTGTTACTTGTACATATTAAAACAAAATACTGACACCCCCCTGATTCCAACTGTCAAAGTGACGTTTTAAACGTCAAGGCTATAAATCAAAGGAACAGAAAAATTCCAAAATGTCGTTAAAGTCTTTAACAATAAACCAAAAAAAAAAAACGATCTAAAAGACGAAAATTTTATTTTATCTAAATATTTGAAGTTTGAAACGTCATTTTGAATGTTGTTGAAATATATCGACTTTTGATCCTAACAGTCCCAATTGTTCAAAGGCTTTACCGGGAAGCATTTGCTCTATAGTAAGATCTTTGCGTGTGCGAAACGAAAAAGTTTTTAAAATATTAGACTCATTTCCACGGCATGCTGCATATTTTAGTCGCTACACTAGCGCAAAAATTGTTTTCGCGGGTTCTTTGTGAGTAAAATGAAGCGCATACTGATTTGGAGATTGTTATTTTGAATCGCCTTCAGCAGCAAAATAGAAATCTGCAAGTATGCAACAAGGCTGCCACGCTATGCACTATTGGGTTGATAACGTTAGTGTCGCTATTCGTTTTGGATAGCGCATAACGATAGCGACGCTACAGCTCGTCCAAAATGAATTTCATAAGATATGTAAAAATCTTTTGTTTTAAATAAACAAAAGATTTTTTTTCGTATCAGTTTCACTTTGGACGAGCTGTATTTTTTTCAATAGCGCGATAGCCTTGATGCAGCGCACTATTTCTGTGAAATATTCGACACGCAAAATTCTTTCAATCAAAAATACTTAAAGAATAATCGCTTCATTTCAATTACAGAACGACCCGCACTAGTAGTTCATATTTCGATTCAAAGGTTATTCGTAGATAATTCTATTTGGCACGTTCATCATCGGCAATGAATATGGAAATGAAGTTTTCTTTTAGTCGAGTCATTATTTTGTTGAGTTAGACTTTGTAGGTTAATGGTTTCATTATTAGCTCCATATTTCGTTTCCGTTTCTTTTGCAAAAAATAAAACATATGTCGCAATTCGCACGAATTTCGCCATAAATGGTCGAAATATCAGAAACTTTTTGTGTTATAGAAGGAATTACTTTGGACAACGTATTCCTTCCGCCTAAACATGGAAATTGAGACATTCATAGAGTGGAGAGAGAGTAGATGAGATAAATTTCTTGTAAAAATTCATTCAAGCAATAGAAATGAATTTTTCTCAGCGACTTATAGTCGTTTGACTGACAAACTACTCAAATTGTCTGTTAAAGCGGATCAGTAATGAGAACGAGTCCCAGTTAATAAAACTGATTTTGTTTTAGGCGGTGTCAAACTTTTTGATGGAAATTTTGACATTGCCTGCAAATAACCAGTTGATTTAACTGGTTTTTAGCACATAAACTGATCAGGTTAAACAATCAATTGTAGTTGCGAACGAATCTACAACCAGTGAGGGAACTTCAGAGAAATTAAATTTAGATTCACTGCGGAGATTGCGATTTCAGGACACATTAACTAAGCACGCGTGTGTAAATAGTTGGTATCTGTGGTATCGAGGATTGGTTTATTTGGAGAAATATAATTCATTTCGTATGCAAACAGAATACAACTCTAAATACTTCAGGGCTAAATTAAAGAACGTCCGATAAAAACGATATTTTTGCAGAGAAACTTCAATAAAAAAAAATTTCAATTTCAAAAAAGTACCTCAATCTATAATATAAAATCCAAAATGTCACTACACCTTACTACACCTCACTGCGCCTTGCTGCACCTCACTACACTACACCTCACTCCACCTTGCTGCACCTCACTACACTACACCTCAGTGCGCCACACTACACCTCACTGCACCTCACTGCACTACACCTTACTGCACCTAACTGCATTTCACTGTACCTTGGTACACCTCACTACACCTTATTGCACCTTGGTGCACCTTACTGCGACTTGATGCACCTTACTGCGACTTGATGCACCTTACAGCCTCTTATTGCATTTTGGTGCAGGATGGTTAATGAAACTTTTTCGCTTACATCTGCACGAAATTAGCGCAGAAATCTGTCCTTAAGGTTTTGAATGAAATATACGGACTTACGGAAAACAAAAAAATTGGTTAACGTCGGCTAATTAATTCTGAATGGTATGGGCCTAACTCGCACTATGTGACTTAGTGGATATTTCTATGGATATTTCCATGGATATTTTTTTAATGAAGAGAAAATAGGGGAAAATTTTGTTGTCCTGGATGTAGCGATCCAATGCCTGTCCCTAGTAAATAGGCTGGCCCAATAGATGGGTCCAACCTAGATCTCTGGGTCGGTCTGTTGGTCGACTCTAGCACAAAAAATATTAGGAAATAAGTATGGGTCAGAACTGAAAATAGGTGACACTGTGTGACTCTTTTAAGCTACAAACATGTGCTTTTAAATTTACTTGTAATGCTGTTTTCCCCCTAGATACGGCGCTGAGCCCGGGTAACAATGCTAGTAGCTATATAAAATCGTTGTTTTTTCATCCCTAAGTTGAGCTACTTTTTTGAGATTGGTAAGTTTTTTAAGAAACTTTTCGCTAGAAGATAAGTCTGCACTTTCAGCCAGGACACTTGAAAATGCCAAAATTAAGGAAGTAGCGAGTACATAACATCGTATTAGTTTATAATTTGACACCTGGCTGCGTACTTGACCCCATAAAATGCGAATAAAGAAGGCAGTCTGGCGCTGAGCATCTGTTTTTAGCTTAGCACCCTGGTGCCGAATTGAAACTTATGTGACGTATAGAACTCACTCCTGCCTCCACTTTAGTAAGAACAGATGTTCAGCACCATGCCGTCTTATTTATTCCCAGCTTTAGGTCTCATGTAGGCAGCCTGGTGCCGACTTCTATGGTGTTACTAACTAATAACCTCACTTGTTCTTCCAGTTAGGCGTAGTCAGAATTTCAGCACAGGCTACCTTGATTGACAAGGTTTTACCTTTCTTTAGACGCCCTCTTAAATGTTTCATTCCGTCTGATCTACATTCTAAATTAAAGCACTTAGGCCATGATTGTTGGGCCAATTTTTCTGCTTCCCTTTCTAAAAATTAAATCTAAAAATCTCATTTCGGGTTCGTTTAGCCGCTTGCTCCTCGTGATAAACGAAAGCACATCGGTCCATTTTAATTTCAGTTGCTCTTCAGGGGTCAGATAGAAGTCTCCCAAGAGCTTCGATCTGAGACCTTTCAGAGCCGGATAACTACCCTAACCGTTTCTGGTTCTAATCCACAGTTGTTGCCAGTTGAGTCTGGAATGATTCTTATCTTGTTGAGGTGGTAGTTCAAACGATTCCAACCAATTTACTCAATTCTTTTCTGTTAAGGCTCAAAAGAAATTTTGTTTTCCCGGAATTCCTTCCGGCCCAAAATTCTTTTGATTGCTTACAGGTTAAGAGCGTGTCCCATGGATTCGTTCTTGCTTTCACCAGCGATTTGATCAGACCAGAGTAACTAATGACAGCAGGTTCTGGTTCGATGAGATTGGAACTGCTTCCTTTTCTGGCCAGCTGGTCAGCTTTATCGTTGCCTTGTACTCCTGAGTATCCCTATACCCATGTCAATGTGACTTCATTGTCTTTTGACATAGTTTCCAGCATTTCGAAGCACTGTTGAACCAACTTCGACGAAATCTTGACCGATGACAGTGCCTCTGAGCAGATCACAATTTTCTTATTTCTCATGCAATCTCGCTGCATCATATCTGAACCTTCACACCTGAACCTTCGGTTTTCTCTGACTGTAAGACGGTGTTAATTACAACATCCGCTTCCACTGGAGACGTTCCTGATTACTATTCGGATCTCTTTGGCAGGTAAGTTTCGAAACTTCTTTCGAAGCAGGAACGCGCTAGCATATCAACTTCTCTAAACTCGTCACTGAGTTGCGCGAGAATACTTGCATGACAGCCTGTACACTATCATTTCGGCTTCCTGTTTTAAAAACAGGTCTAGCGGCGGCAGTGACAGTAGTATTTGTATCGCCGCTGTCGGCATCATCACTCCAGTTATGCTCAGGCACACTAGCCGTTGAACGCTATCGATTTTCTTTCGCGTAGCACCCAGTTCAGCTCGTGGTGCCCATACTATAGTTTCGTATCGAGAATGCGGGGAAATTTTTGAAGAAAAATTTCTGATACTGGAAAATCGACTGACTGTCAATTTCACTTTTTGGATACCGGGAAAGAAACATAATTTGTTACTACACCTGTTCCTCTAACCTTCAAGCTGATGAGAGATTATGAGAAATTATTGAACAAAATCGTACTATGCACAAAAAGAAACAACTAGAAAACAAATTCAGAAGTTTGACAGCCTCAATAAACAATCTTTGTACGTGTATAAACAGTTCTTCTAGTAAAACACAAACCTTAAGCCCTAAATTCTTTGTTTCTATCAAAGTAGTACCGCTAATTCAATAATCAAAAAATCTTTTTCGCCCATTGATTGATTCCAAATGTCTGCATTATATCAAGCAACTAATGTGTTTGTAATTACAGCGATCTCAAAGCGCCACACTAGTAAAGTGGACCTATGAATGTAAATTTTCCTACGCCATTTCACAGGTGAAATGCATCAAACAAAATATAAGTCGGATTTAATGGAAAACTCACAAGATTATTTAGGTTATCAACAACGAAAGCATAAACAAATCTTGAACATCGTGCAATTTGTATTTCTTTTTATAAAGAAAATAAATAATTTTTGCCATTTTTTTTTTCTTATTTTTAGAGACTATCAGTGTCATAGATCTGGGTTGCTTCAAAATTCGTTGACGCATTGGTTGTTATGATATGTGGCTGGCGCAGAGAAAGATTATAAACATTATGAAAGGATACAGTCGAATCGAATGTATTTTTTTCTTCGTTAATTTATTGGGTGTAATGCGATTGAATCGAGTTAAGTTTATATAAATAATTATAATAGCGTTAATGGCAAACGAGGGAAATGGATTTGAAAAAAAAAACTTTATAAATCATCAACGAGAGAGATCAATCGATTTGGACAGATTTGTTTTATTTTGCGAAATCTATTCTTGAAACGAATAAAAAAACAGTCCACGGCTATTGCTATCGTGGCACATTCAAAGCCAGTAACAGCGGTCAGCTAAAAATTCAAAAGATATTATTTTATGGCTGGACGTACATGTGTTAATTATTAATAATATTTATAGCGTCTTCTACAAAGTGTATCTGGTAATAAATATTTCTTTGTTACGTTAAAGTAATTTTCCATGTAATCTGAGGTTAAAAAAAGAGTTAACTGAAAAGTAACTTAGTGTTGGAGAAAATGTTCGGCAAACTAGTTTTTTTTTAATGAAAAGTCACGTGGTCTCGATTTTATGCCTTCTTGCCCACGTTTTTAGTGCGACATCGGCTTAAGTCAAAGTATGCAAATTATCAAGACGAAGTTCATAATTATAAACATAACCGAAGACACGTACGTATCAGAATAGATGTGGCAAACAGAATAGATGTTGCAAAAAGACTCGAACGTATCTAAAGGATCAATATTGTTGATCATTATTTAAATGGAGTGTACCGCTAAAAAAGTACCAATAAAACATGAAACTGTACAGTTATATAGTCAACCAATGTGTGAGTGTACCAATATTCGGAAGTTATTGTTGGAGATTTGATAAAAATGTTGTAAGAGCTATCACCGCTCCAAGAAGTGCTAAAACTTCAATTTTCCTCATAAAATAAAAAATTTGGTGCCGCTGGAAAGATGGAGAACTAGGCTATAATATAAAAATACTTTTAGGAGACTGGGGCCAACAGCTTATTCTATAGAATAGGGAAAACCCCCCAAAATGCAGGAAAATACACTTTTTCGATTTTTCGCACTCTTACAGCCAAAAAACCTCTTACAGAGGAGGTGTGACACAAGTCTTTATGTCTGCTTACAAAAGCTGTGAAATCAGAAAAGTGTGACGCATTAATCATCTAAGGTAAAACTATTTTCTTCCAGTTACAAAAGGTTTGAAATCAGAGGGGGGTGACGCATTAAGCTTCGATTCGCAACAAACATTTTTAAACAAAATTATGTTGAGTTCAAAAAATTGCGTCACAAATGCCAGACCCAACGACGAAACAGTTTTTCTGTACTTTCAGTTTTTACGCTGCGAAAATTTACTTTTATTTCTAATCACATCGTTTAGGGTAAATTTAAATTTTTGCGTCTAAAAACTGAGTGTTGAAAAATTATTCCGCTGGTGGGTCTGGCATTTGTGACGCAATTTTTTAAACTCAACATAATTTTGTTTAAAAATGTTTGTTGCGAATCGAAGCTTAATGCGTCACCCCCCTCTGATTTCAAACCTTTTGTAACTGGAAGAAAAAAGTTTTACCTTAGATGATTAATGCGTCACACTTTTCTGATTTCACAGCTTTTGTAAGCAGACATAAAGACTTGCGTCACACCTCCTCTGTAAGAGGTTTTTTGGCGGATATCAGTACTTTTGTAAGTTTGTAAGCAACTTTCTAGCTGCCATAGTTCTAGAGGTAAGAATCATCCCTCTGGAATCTGGAAGTGGCGTTATCCCGGGATTAGGCCATATTTTCCCAAAACCATGAAACACGTGTTCGCTTAAATTTAAATCTCTACAACTTCGCCTTTGGAACTAACTTTCTAACTCTCATAGTTCTAGAGATTTGGGTCATCCTGCCTAATTATGGAAGTGGCCATATACCTGGATTGGGCCATATTTCCCCAAAACCCTGAAACACGTGTTCGCTTAAATTCAATTCTCTACAACTTCACCTTTGGAGCCAACTTTCTAACTCCCATAGTTCAGGAGATCTGGGTCATCCTGCCAAGCCAAAAATTGCCACAAACAAACAAACAAAGAAAGAAATAAAATATTGAAAGAAACAAAGAAAGAAAGAAAGAAAGAAAGAAAGAAAGAAAGAAAGAAAGAAAGAAAGGTTTCCCAAATTGACTAGTTAAAAATATTCGATTTGAGTCCATTTCCATACAAAATAGCAAAATTGTTTAATTCATATCTCCGGAACGACTGAACCGATTTTAATGAGTGAAAAAGCATTTCGACCCAAAATTTTCCGTAGAATCCGGGAAAAATATTTTCCAGGGGGTACGTAACTCGGGGGGGAAGTCAAAAAGTTCCTGTATATATGTTCCTTAGTCTACGAAAAAATTTCTTGTGAATTTTTTGGCGTGTAAGACTTGCGTCACGGCCCCTTACTATCGTGGGGCAATGATATCACCCGAAAAAATTTAAAAAAATATATTCGATGATTTTGCATTGAAACAATATTTTGTGTACAATATTTAAGCTATTCCGGAATACTCCTCACGAAAATTAACCAGCCTATTATTGGTGGATAATACTAAAATATCGGTAGATAATTAGCGCTACCAATAAAATATTTAATTGACCGGTAGCAAAGTGAAAGTATCGTTAAAAAAAGAAATGTACCGATAAAACCATTAAAAATACCAATATCAAACATTTTCCTTGATTGGTAGTTAATTTCCTTCAATTGGTAGATTAATACATTTTTATAGGTAGATGTTTCACATTTATTCGTAAAAATTTGGGGAATAGTAAAACGTTGGTATGAATAGAAAGCTGGTACATTAACTTTGTGTTGGTTCAGAGAATAAAATATTGGTAGATCCAATAATTTATCGGTGAATTGGTTTTACAATTGGTAAATATATTTTTATGTTGGTAAACAAAATTTTACTTCATTGGTATCATTTTAACGGTGGAGTAAAATATTCTTATCTGTGAACGTAATTTAAAATATCGGTTTATTTACTTTTCTATCGTTAAATTTATATAAATAACGATTCATATATTTTAAAACCATTAAAGCTAGGTAATAATTTTATTTACGAAAGTGTAAATACGCTATCAAAATCACTTCTTCGCAACTCTTTTTCCTCTTTTTATTGGGCTGAGCTCTTCTCTTTTTAAGTGTAGGTCTTGCAACTATTTGAATGGCAACACAAAAACCTACGTGGCTAACAGAACAAGAAAAGACGAACTTTTCTTTTACGAAAAGTCATAAAACTGAAATTATTGTACAAATATAGAAATTAGCAAAATGGAACGCCGCGCCGAAGGCCCAAATATAAAAAACCCAAAAAAGGCGGGGTCGAGGCGGCTAAGGGGTCTGAGGGGCAGAACTCCTTGCGGGATTTAGGGCAGAGCCCCATATGGGAAGATATAGCTGAACTTTTGGGGCGACATAGTCTACCAATTAAATATTTTATTTTGTAAGTTGTGATATTTCCTATAGGGTTATTATAACTACGGATTATTAAGTCCGGTCATTTTGTCCGCGTGTTGCCACAGTTGTTGGGGGATATTTTGTCAGATGTTTGAGATATTTTGTCAGGGGATATTTCGCCCTAGAACCAATAAAATCACTGAACCGTTATTTTAACTCACGATTACCGTTACAAATACTTTATTTTACCCTTAAGATGAAATATTTTTATCGATGTTTTATTAAATCTACCAAATCTAAAAGCAATTCACCGTTAATAAATCAAGTCTACCAATATTGTAACTAATGCACCGATACTTTATGCCATGTACCGATAACATATAGAATATACCAATATTCAGTTGGTTGTAGCACTACCTTTTTCAAAAGTTAAATTCTATCGTTAAATGCTCATAGACTACCAATAACTTGAATTTTGAACCGATATTAGGAAAAAAAATCGGTAGATAATTCGAAAATTTCTCCATTTTTTTATATTGGTTCAATCGTTTTATATATTGCTCAATATTCTTTGATGTACCGGTAATATATATTTAATATCGGTAGCGTTTTAGCGGTACATTGATTTTAAATATCGGTACTTTGAATTTATTTTATTGGTTGAATCATTTTAAATATTGGCAGTTAATTACGATCCGTATCCGTATCTAAATATAGAAATGAGCGAACAATCCGATGTTTTATGTTCTCTTATAAATATAAGAATTTCAAAGATCCATAGAAATTACCCAAGGTAATGTCAAATGTCCTACCGAAGTACGTCTAAGACCATTGATTTTGATGGCCTAAATGTTTTCCCCTGCACCATATTACAAAAAATCATTAAAGTATTTTCTCTAAAATGTAATTCTCACCAACTTTGCCTTAAGAAGAAAATTTCAAACTGCCGTAATTTTACAGATATGTGTCATCCTTCCCAATTCTTGAAGTTGCTTTATCCCAGGATTTGATCATTCTTCCCTAAAACCCTGAAACACGTGTTCTCTAAAATTTCATTCTCTATAACTTTGCCTTTGGAAGCAACTTTCTAACTACAACAGTTTTAGAGGTATGGGTCATCCCGCCCAGTTCTACAAGTGGTCATATACCAGGATTGGGTCATTTTCTCTTAAAACTCTGAAAAACGCATTCTCTAAAATTTTATTCTCTACAACTTTGCTTTTAGAGGCAACTCTTTTACACTCATTTTTCTAGAGATATGGGTCATCTCGCCTAATTTTAGAAGTGGTAATATTGCAGGAATGGGCCATTTTTCCCTGAAACACGTGTTCCGTAAAATTTAATTCTTTACAACTTCGCCTTCGACAGTAAATCTCCATATTCCATAGTTGAGCAAATATAGACGAAAAACCATCCGCTTTCGTATATGGTGATATTTGCGAAAAAGTTTCACCGACCCTTAAAAAACCATGTTTTTGGTCACTTTTTCGAACATATCTCCGAAACCACTTGACCGAATTTGCTCATCTTTGAACTTAAATCATGGGACATATATGTACCTTTCAGGGAAAAAAGTTTGGGGTAATCGGTGCAGCCGTTTAGAAAAAAAATGACGGGACGGTCAAACGGACTGATTTTTTGCTGATTCGTCATCTCTAGACGATATTAAATGCATTGCCCTCACTTCCGCCTCGATCTTCCCCATGTTACAATAAAATTGTTTGTAGTAAACGTGACTTTTGTACTTCGTGCGGGTCCTAAAATAAATTTTTTAAATGTTGAATAGAAAGTAGTGAGTAGGGAAAATTTAGGGGTGTCGTTAGAGGAAAAGGTGGCAACTTGCCACTGGCAAGGGTCAGCCGTCTGCGCTGGTTCGGACACGTTCAAGGACTGCCAAAGAGGATGTGTATTCACAGATTCCGGGTGCTAGGCCTAGAGGTAGACCAAAGAGCAGATACTAAAAGTGAGCGACATACATCATTCAATACATTTTTTATACCTTTTCGTTCCTATCGAGGTCGGAAAATTTCGATCTCGATGAAATCGGGAAATTTTTTTAATTTTTGGCTCGCGGGATTGGATTTCATGCTCGGAATCAGATCTTTGTTAAATTAAATAGCTTTAAATTGAAAGTCCATTCCTCAAAAGTTTCTTACGCAGAAAGACCGTCGTGAATTTTACGACCTGCATAAAAGAAACAGTATAGTCACAGACTGCAGCTCCTTAAGCCCGTTGATATTACTTGCCTTCAAAAATATCAGAAAAAATATCCCAAAACGATCAAGAACCCGTGTGTGTACACTTATAATAAGAAGGGAATTTAAATAAATTCTTGCAGAATGTCGTGATTAAGAGAATTGAATTGATTTCGGTACCAAAATATATAGCACAAAAAAATCTCTTACAGACGAGGTGTGACGCAAGTATTTATGTCTGCTTACAAAAGTTCTGAAATCAGAAAAGGGTGACGCATTAAGCTGTAACGTGACGAATTGCATCGCACGCTACATTGATTAATTTCTCGTTATTAAAATCAAGAAAAATAAATCGCAAGAAATAAAATTTTAAATATCTCTTGCACACACTATTTATTTGCGTCACAACGACCTCTGTGGACTGTACATGTCGTCATAATTAATAATAAAAATGTAAAATCCAGCAACACTGGATCGCCAATTTAAATTTAACGAACAATTTGAACGTCAAGAATTGGTAAAGGATCAATTAAACGGAGATAGAAAGAAGGTTCATTCCGGGACTACAGCTTAATTAGATCAGAAGCAAGTTTCCTTTCATCCACTTTAAATTATTTCAAATTAAAAGCTCATAAGGGAGACGTTCCCGATCATTATTTCGTTTAAAATATATTTAAATAAAATTGTTATCGCTTTCTGGCTTAAAAGAAAGAAAGTCTTTTACTCATCATTTCATCAAATATTACATTACTTTGGAACATTGTCGATTGGCAGGAAAAATTAGTCCGTTGTAAGATCAACAACGTAACTTCGCTTTAATTTTTTTTTTGCGCATCGAAGCTTAATGAGTCACCCACCATTGATTTCAGAACTTTTTGTAACTGGAAGAAAATCGTTTTGAATAACGTGCTTAGTGCGTCAGCCTTTTCTGATTTCAGACCTTTTGTAAGCAGACATAAAGACTTGCGTAACACCTCCTCTGTAAGAGGTTTTTTGTGCGGATATCAGTACTTTTGTAAGTTTCTCTACAAATCTACAAAATCTACAAAAAATTTGTTGTAGTTGAAAATTGCAAGAGAAAGCCTCCTTCATCACAAAACCCTAGGAATCCTATTGGATGACCTCACTCGTGCCGAGAATCACCGAAAAATATAAAAAACGTGATGGAAATTGAAAAGTACTAGAGAAACTCTTCCAATTCTAGAAGTGGCTTTATACCGGCCATATTTTCTTAAAACCATGAAAAACGTGTCTTCTAAAATTTAATTCTGTACAATTTTTTCTTTGGAAGCAACTTCCCAACTGCCAGAGTTGTAGAGATATGAATCATCCCTCTGAATTCTGGAACTTTTCCAAAATCATGAGACAAGTTTACGCTAGAATCTAATTCTCTACAATTTTGTCTTTGGAAGCAGCTTCCTAACTAACATAGTTCTGTAGGTTTAGGTCGTCCTGCTCAATTCTGGAAGGGGCCATATACCAAGATTGGGCCAGGATTGGGAAACACGTGTTCGCTAAAATTTGATTCTCTACAACTTCACCTTTGGAAGCAACGTCCTAACTCCCATAGTTCTAGAGATGATGGGACATATTGCCCAAACCTGCTCAATTCTAGAAGTTGACATATCCCAGGATTGGGAAATATTTCTCCAAAACCCTGAAACACGTGTTCCCTTAAATTCAATTCTCTACAACTTTGCTTTTGGAACCAACTTTCTAACTCTCATAGTCCTGGAGATTTGGGTCATCCTGTCACAAATTGCCACAAAGAAAGAAAGAAAGGTTTGACCAAATCTACTTTTTCAAAATTGTCGATTTAATTTATATCTCCGGATTGGCTGAGCCGATTTTAATGAGTAAAAAAGCATATCGCCCTAAAATTTTGCGTAGACTTCGGGAAAAATATTTTCCGGAGGATACGTAACAAGGGCGAGGTCAAAAAGTTCCTGTATATATGTTCCTTAGTCTACGAAAAAATTTCTTGTAAATTGTTTGGCGCATAAGACTTGCGTCACGGCTCTTTGCTACCGTACTACCTTCGGACCTTCGGATACAGTCAAAATCCCATGAGAATTGTTTTTCACTTGCACATTAATTTAATTTTTACCCATCTCACAGAAAAAGATGTTTGATAACAAATCATTTATTCGTCCTTTGAATAAAAAAATATGTCCCCCGTCTTCCCTAAGTACACGCAATAAAGCAATAAAGACTTTATGAAGTGTAATATTCCTCATCCCAAAATGAAACTTTCCCAATTATTAACTCAAAAGAATTGTTTTATGATATATCTCTGAACGTATCTTGAATATAAAAATATGAAAAAATGGTGAAAACCGGAAGTTCGTACGGGAAAATCAGTTCACTTTTGTAATCACAGGTGCTACGAGGGGCACCCTAAAAGTTTCGGGAATCGGCTATAAAACGATTTTATTCCTTCTCAAAATAATCACCATTACAATCTATACACTTTTTCATCCTTAAAAACCAGTTTTCGAAACATCGAGTCCATTCGGAAGTTGGGATTTGGGCCACTTCTTGTTCATATGCCTCGACAGCAGCTTCCGCAGATAAAAATCGCTTCCCACGCAACTTATTCTTGACACTCGGAAACAAATAAATGTCGCACGGTGCCAAGTCGGGATTGTAGGGTGGATGCAACATCAAATTGATTTTTTCCTTCTCCAAGAACGTCGTGGTCAGAGCACTTGTGTGGGAGCTTGCATTATCATGGTGGAGGACGATCTTGCGATTTCGACTCTTTCCACGTAGTTTTTCAAATACTTTTGGCAAACAAATCGTAGTATACCACTCTGAATTGATTGTTTTACGATCCTCAAGTGGTACAGTAGCCACATGACCACATTTCCTGAAGAAAGTAGCGACCATTTTCTTGGCGACGCTTCGAGCGCGAATTACCTTTGTTGGTAAATCTTCATTTTGAAACACCTAAACGGTGGATTGCTGTTTTGTTTGGGGATCATAGCTGTAAATCCAACTTTCGTCACCTGTTACGATGCTATATACTGAATCAGAAGCCCCATTGTCAAATTTTTTGAGAGTATCTCGGCACCATTTCACACGAGCCTCCTTTTGGTCGTCTGTCAATTTGTGTGAGATGCACCGAGAACAAAGCTTCCGTGTGCGTAAATGTTCGTGTAAAATTGTTTGTGTTTGACTTTTCCCGATCCCAAGGGATGCAGCTATCTCAGCATAGGTCACATGTCGATCGGCTTCAATCATGTTCCGGACATGGTCAATGTTTCCATCAGTGATGGCTGTGGAAGGTCGACCTTCACGAAAGTCGTCACTGAGGTAAGTGCGTCCCGATTCAAACTCAGCGAACCACCGATGAACAGTAGTCTTGGATGGGGCCTCATCTCCAAATGCTTTTTGCAAACGATCAATACACAATTTGGGAGTCAAGCCAGACTTAAAGTCGTAGAAAATCATGACTCTAAAATTTTCACGTGATAATTCCATTTTTTCTCTGCAATGACTTTTTGGAATTGTTGTATCTTTTGACTGCTACTATCGATTTTCATTTTGATCATCATTTTTAAATTAGGAAAGACCAATTTAATTTTTGTGTAAATTGGCGAAAAGTTTACACGAGCCGATATAGCCGATTCCCGAAACTTTTAGGGTGCCCCTCGTAAATGTTTCTCTCAAATAAATTACTTTTATAACTTAAAAGCAAGGCCTTATGAGTCGTTCTATTATGATTTTTATAGGGTGCAAAATCATTTATAATTAAATTGTGCCCATAACAGGTAAATACTTCAGATAATATGCTATGAAACGAACATCACATAAAATTCTCTGTAAATTGAAACACATCAAACCCTATACCATAAATAGCGATACTTTGGCCGTATAAATGCAACAACTTTGTGAAAAACTCACGTATAAAACTAAACGGAAAAACAACCATTTCAAGTTAAATATTTTTCCACTTCAACAGTTTCCCATTTTCCTTCATTCTTCTTAGTTTTTCTTCTATTTTTCCTTCAACGATCTAAACGCTACAATGTTACTATTGTGGCAAATTTCATTAAGCGTCATATTGTGCTTGTACATACCTTGTTTCCTCGCCTGTCCGTAACGAATTTTAATTCAGACTCTTCTCCATTTAATATTATGGATATATTTTGTTCGCCGGTTGATTCTAGAAAAAAAAAAAACAAAACAAAAAATTATGTGAATGTTACTCACTCATTCATATTGAAAATCGAATGATTTAGGTTTACGCAGATAACTCAAGCATTCAGATAGAAAATGCTAACTTTTTCAAATGATTCTTTTTTCTTAGTATGAGGTTACCGTTAACACGCACGAATAGGAATAAATTTGCATAGCTTCATTTCCTCCATTTCAATTGACTAAATCGATGTGTAAAAATGCAAACGAATAGGTAGGGACTCTACTTGAGGTAATCAAATTTTGGTTCGATTTATTCGTTTAGAAAAAAAGTTACATTGTTATGCGATGAAAATAGAACACACTCCAATGGGCCAAGGCCTACCAGTTCAACTAGGGTTCATTCCAACGGTACGTAATGTAAGTAACGTTATTTGTATCTTTTTTACTCTTACTACATGGTCTTTTAAAATTGAGAGAAAACATGCCGTTCTTTACATTACAACACATCTGCCTAATTTCATCGGTACCCTAACCTCGGTAACGAATTTCATCTCTTTCACTCTTGCAATGTGATTTATATTAACAAGAGACAAAATACTCGTTCCCCAGGTGACAAGACATCTACTTTGAAAACTTTGTGAATTTGTTTGTGTTCCCCATTATTTTCAATAAAAATTGGTAACATTTTTAATGAAGTGAACGAAGATACATTTGTGTACACTTAGTTTCTAAAGCATTTAAATTATTTACAACGGTAGAATGGCACTTGGAATGAGCCATAGAGCAATTGAGTGCGTCGGTCTATTCCTACGATTCCAACTCTGCCGTGCAACACATAAAAACTTTGCGATGAAAGAGAGAAAAGATTTTGTATGGATTTTTTCATAGGAAATCTTTTCTCTCTTTCATCGCAAGGTTTTTATTCGTTGCACGACAGAACTGTCAACATGGCGTTTCAAACGTCAAAGTGCTGCAGGATTTTCATTACTTTTCTCCTCAATTTTTCTTTTATCTACTAACGAAATACAGATTTCTCTTCTGTTTTCTTAACTACTTTCATAACTGACGTTTAAAATGTTATCCCAACAGACTTAAAAGACCTTGACCCTTTTATGCATTGCAATGTTACAGTGTCTAATTTAGAGATTTTGTTGAGTGAAAATATAAAAAGTCGCTCATTACTCTTCGAAACTCAATCAAGTGAGAAGATCTAAAAAATAATTTTATTTTTTATTAATTTAAATCTTTGAATGACGCTATTAGTAGCAGCAACTGATGCCTTGATTGACACGAAAAGTTAAAAATAATTTGTAATATGAAAATTATTGTAGACTTAAAATCGTACTTAACAACGTGAACATAACAACTGGACTATAAGCAACATTGATTGATTGAGGTGGCTAATCGACAACATGAAATGGCCGATAGCCAACAATCACTTTTTATAATTTTTATTCCTCAGACAACACAAAAAATTGTTCATAGTAGCTCTTTGTGGAATTATCTCGTATCAGGGTGTTTTAGGAATGTATTTGGCTCATCGGCGAAATTTTTTGCTACTGCCAACTGTTTCACCACTGCTTCTTCGACAGAAGTCTACATTATAAATACGAAACACACTGCATCTTGATACCCTTCACTACCCCTTGGTGCACCCCACTGCACATTACTGCAGCTTGGTGCACGTGACTATACATCACTGCACCGTACTGCCCCTTGGTGTACCCGACTACACCTTGATACACTTGACTGCACCTTGATGCGCCTTACGGTACAATAACTCACACAACTCAACGGAGGCCAAAAGTCGGTGCTACGTTTGGTCGAGGGCAAAATAGTTAACTTTTGAAGCGCTTCAGAGGACGTAAAGGAAGATATTTTTGCCCACCTAAGGCCTCCTCAAGCTACGGCTGTATGGTATGGTCCTGCAAGGCAGGAACAGCTAGTGTGAAGAAAGAGCTGACGCACGTGCAAAGACTAGCATGTGTGGGAATAACTGGAGCGATGACGTCGACCCCAACGGCAGCTCTTGAAGTCTTGCTGTCACTCAGTCCCATTGATTTATTCATAAATCGAGAGGCAGAGCGGACAATAGCGAGATTATTCACGAGCGGCCAATGGTTGGCGCTGAATAGGAATATGGGACACGCGGCCATTTTGAATTCACTGAGGAAAGACTTTAGAGAAATAGAAATGCCCAACGACCGCATTCCAACAATGTTTAAATTCGAAAAAAGCTTCGAGACACTCTTCCCGGGTAGGGAGGAGTGGCTAGGCGGGACTTGTCCTGTGTTTGGGTACTTTATAGTTTACACAGATGGATCCAAGACGGAGGACGGAACGGGGGCAGGTATTCATTGCGAGGAATTAGAACTTAACACATCAATTCCCCTCGGAAAACTTGCCACAGTGTTTCAGTCTGAGATCTTTGCCATCAAACAGGGTTGCAAGAGACTGACAGAGAAACGACTTATCAATAAGAGAATAGCAATATGCTCTGACAGTAAGTCGGCCATCGGAGCGCTCTCAAGTTGCAAGCTGTCAGCGAGATCGGTACTCGGGGCTAGAGTAGCCCTGGAATCCCTAGCAGTACGAAGTATCGCTTGTTTGGGTCCCAGGCCACTCAGATGTCCCGGGTAACGAAATTGCAGACGAACTAGCGAGAAGAGGCAGTGAGAAAGAGCTCATAGGCCCGGAACCGGTAATCGGAATACACGAGGGACTAATATCGACGCTGATAAGGCGTAGAACAAAAGAAAGGCACCAGCGTGTTTGGGAAAACTTAAATACGTGCAGACAGGCAAAGGAATTTTTGGCAGGTTGCAACGAGCACACTACCAAATATCTTTTGAGCCTGGACAAGAGATCCTTAAGAAGGATAGTAGGAGTGCTGACGGGTCACAATAATCTGAGATACCATCGAAACAAGATGGGACTCAGTGAGGACCCGAACTGCAGGAGGTGCGGAGACGTGCCGGAAACAGCAATGCAATACCTATGTCACTGTCCCGCTTTAGCGGGACTCAGGGCGCAATGTCTGGGGGACTTCTACCTAACAATAGAAGAATTCCGTAAAGTACCACTCCCAAAAGTCCTCTCTTTTATCACAGGGAACATTTGGTTGGAGGTCAGCGCCACATAACCACCACAATCATCATACACGAACAATAGCCAGGAACCATAAAACTCACCCCATCACACTACACGACACACACACACACACACACAAATCGGGAGCAGCACAATGGACCCAAGAAAGATGGCCTCAGTGCTAATAATTGTGATCAATTGTAGCTTTTATACCCGTGAAATAAATCAATCAAGGCCTCCATGTCGACGCTATGGTAAGCCGAGGACCAAAACATTAATTGTTGTAGCGGAAGTCGAGAGGAGGATTGTATGGCAGAATAATAAAGGGCAAAATACTAAATTTGACGTATATTTGATGTATATACGATGTAGTTTTGATATATTTGTGATGTATAAGTGTTGTAAAGGTTGTATTAGTGATAAGTTGTTGTTGTTTTGGTGTCGTATACATCCACATAACTTTTACAACACTAATATATCACCACCAGTACATTACTAAACACCACCAGTGCATCACTAATACGCCATCAGTACATCATTAATACACCAGCAGTACATCGATATGTTATAAATTTGTACTCGTGATGTATTAGTGATGTATTAGTGATGTGCTGGTGTTGTACTGGTGATGTATTAGTGTGTTGTACTGGTGATGTATTAGTGTGTTGTACTGGTGATGTATTAGTGTGTTGTACTGGTGATGTATTAGTGTTTTATACAAGTGATGTGTATATGGTGATAGAATTTTTTACGTCACACATGCAATTCATACATAATGAACACATCAAATATATGACACCAAAACAGCAACAACACATCACTGATACAACCTTTAAAACACTCATACATCAAAAATACATCGAGAATTCATCAAATTTACATCAAAGTTTTCAAATCAAATCATGACCAAAATAATTGTCAAAATGAAAACTTTGGTGTAAATTTGACGCATATTCGATGTATTCTCGATGTATTTTTGATGTATGAGTGTTGTAAAGGTTGTATATGTGATGAGTTCTTGTTGTTTTGGTGTCGTATGCTTGGTGTATTCATGATGTATGAATGTTTGATATAAAAAATTCTACCACCAAATACACATCACTTGTACAACACTAATGCATCACAAGTACAACACCAGTACATAACTAATACACCACGAGTACAAAGTTATCATGTATCGATGTACTGGTGATGTATTAGTGATGTACTTGTGATGTGCTAGTGTTGTATTGGTGATGTATTAGTTTTGTACCAGTTTTGTGAATGTACACGGCACCAAATCAACAACAACACATCACTAATACAACCTGTACAACACAGATACATTCACTCGAGGGTAGTAATGTCTAAAACGTGATTTTTCGAAGATGATCAAAATTAGGCCGATCGGTCCACAAAGTGTTTTTTTGGGTTGGATCCACACCACGCAAATTGTTGTCATGTCAATTTTCGGAAATCATTTGACTGGTTGGGGATGTAGAATCCATGTAGTGGATGTAGGTCCAGCGATAGACATGCAGTTGATATTTTGTTAAGGACACGTGATGTACATACAAATTACATACATACAAGACTGACGGGGAGACGGACATTAGGCATCCGGAATTAAGAGAAGGATGAAATAAAGATAATAAAATAATTCAAATTATACGCCATAGAACGCCATAAAAAACGATCATAGTTCACAACTGTTACGTGTCAGTCCTGCTCTCCTGCTCAATATTGTATGTACATTGTAGGTCTTAGCATAAAATGGCGGGCAGGATTGACATGTAACCGCTGTTAACTAGTGTTATCATTTGTCCCTTACTTTTTTTTTTGCTTTCACATGTTTTGTTTGAAATCTTTTAATTTGGAAGATTCGAATGTACCTGTACCCACAACGTGAAATCGTATGTTTTATTAGCATCACGAGGAAAAGTGAGACACAAATGTGTCACATGATCTCTGTTAACACATTTTCTCTAATGAGTTGATTATTTGGATGACCACCCACCACATCGGTTCAAATTAAGAAAAAATTTATTTGGTGTTGATGTTGTTGAGATCTCCTAATGGAATTATTTCCCATTCTGGATTTGCCCTATTATTTGAAGACAGGATTCCTGCAGTTGACTACTTTTTAAAAATTCGAAAATATTTCTTACATTTTCGGGATTTGCTCTTTCCATGAATTTACTAGGTGTTCGCTTTGTGCAACTTGTATTTTTGGTCTAGTGTTAAACCACCATAAATTAAATTAACGCTACTGACTCCAGTTCCAGTTACATAACAAGTTCGGGGTGTTCAAAGAATCTATAAATAAATGTTGTAGTTTTAGATTTCATCATGTGTACGTGTACATGTGATATGAACCATATGAAACAAGTGAATGCGGAAATAGATGGTTGAAAATAATGTAGGTGGGTATGTGTTCATATATGCTAAACTGTTCCAATTTTAGAACTTCATGGGAAGTACATTTCTATTTATGACAATTTTAGGTGAATGCAACTTTTGTACAAGTGATGCCATAGCTACTTTTTTTCTAAGTGTACAGACATCAGCAAGAATATCTCGTTATTTCATTCTGAATGTCACATAACCAAACGTTGAGTGTCTGACGGCTTATAACAAGTGTATCCGTTACCGTTGGTTGAACTTTTCGATGTTGTTTTTCGTAAATAAAATGCTTCTTGGGGCGGTTATTCGTTAATATCAAGTTTTTTACTAACGAGTGCTCTTGGCGGAGCTTAGTGCAGTGGTGGAGAAAAGCGAAAACAGACAAATTTAAGAAAATATCATTAGATCAGACACATCGAAATCCGGAAATTTGTAAAAAAAAACGGAAAAGATCCGTAAAGCTCAATTTGAAAACGTAGGAGTTTTTCATGCAGAGAGTCGGAGGACATCATTTTCAATTGTTTCACTCACGTTCGCTCACGTATGACAAATACTATTATCTGATTGGCTTAGAGCAATTTTTACCGCTCACGTATGACACTGTTCAATCAGCTGTTATGCTGTTTTGGCTCTCTGAAAAGTTCCTATAAGCGCGAACCTGTACGATTCAGTATAAAGCTTCATCCAATCGATTAGTCGAAGAATGTAATGAAATTTGTTCCGATTCACGCGTTTGGTGCGGCGTCGGCTTATGTCAAAGTATACGAAATTTCATAATGTACCGTTTCAAAGTACTTACCAGGACCTTCGTAGGCATTAATGCACTCAGATGTTTGAAATTGTGAAATTAATGCATTTTTTCCCACCTCTGGCGCTCCCAACATGTAAACACGATATGAATCAACTGGACCGTTTCTTGTTGGAAGTTCAGCAGGTGCTTGATATGACATTGGGCTAGTCGGTGCCAGACTATTTGATCGAGATCGTCGTCGACGAAATGAATCACCACGATTGATAACCCCTGAAAATTGAAAGGAAAAAAAATGTTACAAAAATTATTCAAAAAAACATTCAATTCGCTGGCATTTACTGATGTAATTTGGACAATTGAAATTTTAAATTGAATTATACTTTCCAAGGAAAGTGTTCATTGTGGCGAAAGGAACGTAAAAAAGCTGTTCTAGCATTTAATTTACAATTCAACCAAACAAACAATAGATTTTTATAAATTTCCCTCAATTCACCACTGAATTATCAACCTTCAACGTTTCAACAGAGGGAAAAAAAAGTGTAACGGCTTCCGAAATGAAATATTGAATCCATCAAAAAACCATCATTACCCCTATACAGTATAAGAATTTTTCATTCTGCTCAACATTGAACATCGGGAACATTGTTAGCTTTTGGTTTTATTAGAGAAAAGATGTAAAAAAAACATTGTGTTTTCAATTTTGTTCAATTTATATAGGATGTTTGTATAAAAATACTTACTTCGTCCTCAAGTACCTATTTAGATTTAATTCGAATGAATAAAGCATGCGGTGAAACAATGTTCATAAATAAATAATAAATGAAAGTAACACTTTGAAAAAGGCATTATTTTTATTCTTTTATTGTAGGGGTGGTTCACTAAGGGCGACTCTAGAAATAACGTAACACATATTCAGGGTAGGGATAGCGACGCTACTAGTGAGCTAAAATGCAAAAAATCTCGCAATTAGCGACTAGCGCTCGCTGAGTCCAATTAGCAGATACAGATACATTTTTCTGTATACGTGAGAATGTATTGGTTCTGACGGAAAATATTTCGTACCCCTTGTAGTGTAAATAACTATTCCCATCACTCAGGACGAAAAGTTGCTTTCCGCGCTTTTATGTGCACCAACACACTCTCAACTATTACAGAAAAATATCCTTCAAAATACCCCAATACGCACTCGATGTGTACTTTTTGCTTGGGCTTCGCCTGCGCGTACTTACACATCTCGTGTGTATTGGGGTATGTTGAAATATACTATTACCTGCAGCAACCCGCGAAAATGAGTCATTACCTGATGACAGTTGCGGTAATTTTCATTTTCGCGGGGCTTACAATATGGTTTGTAAATTTTTATTTTTATCGTGTGGTTGCATCCCGCGCCTTCGGCTTATACTATTTTTGCTACTAATTTAGACGACACAATAACGCAGTGTGTTAGACTGTGAAATCACATTGAATTATTGTGTTGTAAGTTCGTGGTTTAAAATCGATGACATAGCAGTAAAAAAATTCATGCTATGATTGTGATATTGAATCGACAAGTGACATCAGGTGTTAGTATATTAATGTAATAGCAACACCAGTCAGAGTAAAATACTTATAGGCGACAAATGTCATTCAGCACCATGGCACGAAGTCCGGAGTTACATGCGTAGTATACTTCCAGGTGCAAGAAAAATAAATGGGAGTAACTGTAATGCACAATAACAAACACGAGAACCGTAAAAAGTACTGATGATGTCTATACGACAAACGCGCGTATACGTAGCATATCAGAGTTACAGCTGAACTTAGTACCGTGCATACAGAAGAAAATTACAATGGCATCAATAAATGGGCGATTCCATCGGTAGGTTGCGAGGGAACCATGTGTTCTTGCTAAACCGTGCACATACGAGATTTGTGTTGTATGAAGAAAATTCCTCTATAGGTTCAATGTACGAGTTGTACGAGTTTCATGCGAAAGAAATCCAACCTTTGCATTCTTAGCCAGAAGACGGTTCCCTAGTAACACATTTTCAACTTTTCAATGGAATGGTCCAAATACATGTAATAATGTCAATGTTTAGGTTAAGATATATAAGGATAAAGTTGATGGTTGGCCAGAAATGACCAGTTTCAACGTTTACGAAATTAAAAAATTTGCGGCGAATCCCTCTCACATTCACGCACACAAGTTTAACTTCAATAAAGACATTAATGAACAAAGTATGATGTAACTCATTAGAATTGTTTTACTAACGAATTGTTCTAAGGCTTTCGAGGTTATGTGTTGGGAACATTTCATTTCGACATTTCTGGGTTGTATAAAAGGCGAGTTGACATAATCTGAGTATCATTCTATGGCCATCGTTGCTGATATACACATGGTCTTAAGACAAGGTGTACTGATGAGTCGTAAACGACGAAATCAGCACTTTTAGTTTTTCGATTTTTGTTAAACAATTGGAAGTAGGATGGAGAATTGTGAGTGGCTTTTAAATGTTGATTCAAGCGGGTGGACTTTAATCTGCCGAAGGTACAGCAGCCATAGTAAAATATTACTTCTATGGGTGCAATTGTACCAAAACGAGAATTTTCTCAATTTTTACCTTCATTTCATTTCCCTTGAAAGGAAAATGTGACCCAATTCCTTGTTTCTTGGGTGACGACGCCTAAGGCTTCGATACTCGAAAACATTAAAAAAGAGCGTCACAAACTACCAACTTAATAGTTTTCCTGTTCTTTCAGATTTCACTCCCCGAAAATTTGACTTTGAAATTATCAACGGTTCCGCTTAAAGCCTAGTATCCACTTCCGCGTGAAATGAAAAATTTTTCACGACCGTTATTCTACACTCGCGAAAAAATTCCACAGGTGAAAAGCATCGTGAAATATATAAGGACTGCATTTATTTCAGCTGAAGAAAATACATGAGTTTAATTAGTTAGTTGGTTTTATAAATAAAATGTTTCGCCGAGATTTTTGGACGGGGGGATCGTTCCCATGATTGAGGCTACATTTCCTCGTTGAATGGCCACAGCAATACGTTGAAGTAAGTAACTTGTGACTCTTTTCTCATGTGTGACAAGTGAAATATATCTGTGTAGAGATGAAAATGTTTTACCAGTGAGGTACGCACTCGAAATGAAAAGTCTCATGAAATTTTTCATGAAAAATGAAGTGAAAATTTGTGTGAACTTTTTATTTATAATTATAAAATTCAAAAGTTTGTCTGTTTGTCTGTCGGTTTGTCGGTCACAAATTTCCAGCGTGAACCAACATAGGTCCGACCTGCTTGAAGAGTTCCGAGGAACTAAATCAAAAAGTCGTTTTGCATTGCCTTTTATAAGCCGAAAGCCAAAGAAAAGGCAATGCAATAGTAGATTCTTTTGCATT
>CM055404.1:50359365-50380745 GCA_029228625.1 Pseudolycoriella hygida | reverse complement strand
TGACGCATTAAGCTTCGATTCGCAACAAACATTTTTAAACAAAATTATGTTGAGTTCAAAAAATTGCGTCACAAATGCCAGACCCACCAGCGGAATAATTTTTTAACACCAAGTTTTTAGACGCAAAAATTTAAATTTACCCTAAACGATGTGATAAGAAATAAAAGTCAAATTTTCGCGTAAAAACTGAAAGTACAGAACTCAACATAATTTTGTTTAAAAATGTTTGTTGCGAATCGAAGCTTAATGCGTCGGCCCCCTCTGATTTCAGAACTTTTGTAACTGGAAGAAAAAAGTTTTACCTTAAATGATTAATGCGTCACACTTTTCTGATTTCATAGCTTTTGTAAGCAGACATAAAGACTTGCGTCACATCTCCTCTGTAAGAGGTTTTTTTTGCTCCCATTATGTTAACAATTCAAAGGGATAGAAAATATATGAAAAATAAGTAATACATCAAATTGGCAAAATCAATGGGTATATCATAGTAAATCATAAAAAAAAAACATCAAAATCAAAATTCAAATTCGGAACTAGAGCAGTTTCATAAAAAAAAGAGAAAAAAAAAGGCAAAAAGAAAACAAAACAATCGATCAAAGGGCAAAAATATGTAACCGTAACTTGATACTTATGAGATCGCAAATTGCAGAATGAAGTACCCAAAAATCATGTTCTCAAACACAGTTAGGAGTGTTCAATTCACTAGGATCGACCATTCTCATTCATGAAAAAGGAAGCAAATGCATTCCAAAGCGCTATTTTTCCAGCAAATATAGCTTCAGTAAGTGACAGTTTGTGTATATCATGTCCGTATATTTAAAGGCAACGAGTTAAAATTTTTGGCTCCAGCGGCACTGACTCTACGCTCCCCAACACAGGTCCTTGAAAAAGGGACAAACAGGTAACTCGAGCTCCTAGTACGGTAGTCATGTGCCGGTCTACTGAAACTCAAAGTATGATGACACAGGCCTCTCATTAAAGCAAACACAAACTTACAGACCGTGTACCTATATATTCTACTGACAGTCAATAAGTTTGGATAATGATCCGAAAAAAGCAGTTCAGCAGGATACCTGTAGGGCAACCTATGAGCCACTCTCAAGGCAATCCTCTGCTTCCTTTCGACATTCTCAATTAATCTTCTGCTTGCACAACCCCACACACCAACGCAGTAAGACAATCGAGAATGAATCATTGAAAAATACAAGGACTACAAGGTTTTTACAGGCAGAACATGACGTAACCATCGCAGGATACCAATCTGACCCGAAACTTTTGAGCAAAGTTGAGTGATATGGAAATTCCAACTCATGTTTCTATCGAGAATAACACCCAAAGATTGTATTGAGTCAACAGATTCAATCTACACACCATTAGCTTCAATTTTCAAGGATTTATCAATTTTTACACGAGGAGATCTAAAGTGAACAACATTACTTTTCTTCAGATTCAATGCCAGTCTATTAGCATCGAAATAATCTATCAGCAACTTCAGATCTTCATTAATAACATTGTTTGCAAAACAAACGGAAGATGAAAAGATACTGGAATCATCCGCGAGCAAGTAAGTTTGGGACTTCAGAGGCAAGAGGTGCAGGTCATTAACAAAAATCAGGAACAGTAGCGGTTCCAGAACGCTACCCTGAGGGACTCCCATAGACACAGATGCCCAGGGGCTTTCATGTCCATTCGCCACTACACGCTGGAATCTGTTTTCCAAATAACTCTCCATAAGCTCCAACCCCTAATACCAGGAACTGAGATTTTTTCTAAGAAAAGCTTGTGATTGACCGTATCAAAAGCCTTAGATAGGTCCAAAAAAAGACCAGTCACAATTTTCCCCTTGTCAACATGAAAACATATATAATCGACCAATTCGCTCAAGGCGTAATGGGTTCCACTTAGGGATCTAAAGCCATATTGTTTACAATAAAAAAACTTTGTCGAGTTGAGGAAGCTCAAAATATTTGAGAAAATCAACTTTTCAAAGACCTTATTTATAACCGGCAAAACAGATATTGGCCTGTAGTTGGTGACATCAGTTGAGTTTCCTGATTTGAAAACTGGCGTAATGTTAGCTTTCTTCAAGGAGTCAGGGTATTTCCCAGTGGTCACGCATAAATTATAAATATCAGCCAAAATTGGCGAAATAATCGAAGAGCAACATTTCACCGATGCCACAGACAACCTGTCATAACCTGGGGATTTATTACCATCCAGCGATCGTATCCATTCAGAGATCTCACTCTGTGACACACCACTCATGAAGATAGACTCAGAATAACTCTTCAAGGTACCGAACCCATGAATATCGCAATCATCGCGAGCTGGAAGACTAGAGGCCAATTTAGAACCTATTTCAGCAAAATAATTGTTGAATGACACCGCAACCTTATCATCATCAACCTGGATATTATTGGGCTTAATCTTAATCTTTGGGTTACGACATTTATCGCTTCGAATAAGCTTGTTAGGGACCATCCATAAATTACGTACGCTTTTTTCAGTGCTGTCATCAGATTTAAATCAACAATAACTTGGAAAATATTCACTTTTGAGACGTCAAATGTATGACCGACCCCCCCTCCCATACTACCCCCCTCCCATACTACCCCCCTAAATGGGTGGTCGGCCACACATTTGATGTCTCAAAAGTAAATATTTTTCAAGTTATTGTTGATTTAAATCTGATGACAGCACTGAAAAAAGCGTACGTAATTTATGGATGGTCATAGACATAGAATGTGTTCGGCTGTTTCGATGTCCCCGCAACGACTGCATAGAGGGCTGTTTGCTAGTCCAATCGTATGCATATGTTTATGAAGAAAGTTCTAAACTGCGAGAGCGTTCTTATAGGAAACAATAACTGAACTACCACCTCATGGATACATAACACTTACAGCTGGTAAGTTGTAAGTAAAGTAATGTTTTGGGGACTGTGTGCGTCACCAATATATCATTATTACATTATTTGTTTTGTAAAGTACGAAGTTACTAGCTATAGATCACAAAAACAACAAATTACGATACATTTGTTGCACGATTTCACAAAGCCGTTCGATTTCGTCGATCATGTACTGCTTCTCAGGAAGTTAGAAACGTAGTTCAAGTTCTCCAGGAGAGCGTTGAAGTTTGGGATCGGTTACAGTGCGTAAAAATTGTGTATTATTTGTCCTCTCTTGTTGCGGTGCGAGTAGGGGTTCCGCATCAGTTTTAGGTCCGCTACTCTTTTCTCTATTTATTAATGATCTGCAGGCGTGTTACGTCACAGTCAGCCGGATCTATTTGCTATGCCGATGCGTGTAGGGGCGAATGTGGTTAAGTCGCTTCTGGTTCCTCATTTCGTCTATTGCGATGTGATTTACTTTGATGGACTCAAAGCATCTGATAAAAAATCGCTCGAGCGCTGGAAGTGTGCGGACCGCCCGAAACTCGCAAAAAAACCCGACCCGAACCCGAATGAATTTGACGGTTCGGGCCGGGTCGGGTTATTTATTGTCGTTTTTTTGTCGGGTCGAGTCGGGTCGGGTTTTCGGTTTTCGTTTTTTTGTCGGGTAGGGTCGGGTCGGGCTTTCATTTTCTTTTTTTCGGGTCGGGTCGGGTTTGATGACTTCAACTGACCAAACCCGACCCGACCCGAAAAAATTAATTCACATTCTGGTTTCTAGCAAATAACTCTTACTCACTTATAAATTTTTTGAAAATATTTATGAAGCAAATCAAATTTGTTTGTAATCCTAGAATGAGGTATGCTTGCTGAGATGGAAGCACGACTTTTTTACCCGTACGAACTAACGTGGCTGAGATAGTGCGAGTCGACGATACGTTTCCGAGACTTATTCGGAATCATATCTCATCCTGATACACTTTCAGTCATTATTTCTCATGTGCAAATATAGTAGATTATTTTCGATGCTGTGAAAATAATTCATTACATGAGGGATCAATTTTGTGATATGAGCGGAACTTACGAGTATGTTTTGAAGCAACGAGCTTTGGAAACTATTTTTGACGAGGGTAGAGTTTGTATATCCTCTTTCTGTCACTTCAAGCAATATTAGGATAAAGTTTTTAGTGAATGAAACAACAACAAAAATACAAATAGTTTTTGTATGAATGAAAACAATTCATATGCATTATGTGGTATCGCAAGTAATGGGTCCTCAAGTAATGGCCATTACTTCTGGGAAGTAATAACTATTACTTGAGGATCAATTAGATGACAAAAATTCTCTGAGGGAAATCAAATTTTCTTACAGGGGATTTCGATAGTAACGATGAATTTTCAGATGGGGGAGGTAAAAAAAGTATTTTCACAGTACTTCCAAATGAACTCGAATAATATCTAAAGACACACACAAACTGAAAATACCCACATAAAATACCCTGTACGGATTATGTATCCAAAATTCAATACTCCAGTGAACACATTTTGCATTATATTTTGAATAATGTTCATATTATCTGTGAACAAATCAAACAAAGTAGTCGATGACTACTAAAATACTGTCCTCGTTGGCTAAAATGCAATCTTCGACGACTATCGTTTGTCTTTAACTGGATCTGGAGCGTCTCAAGGATACATATTAAGCGAATTTCCCCTAAAAACCGATGTCTAGAAGAAAAATGTTAAATACGAAGCAATGAAAACAGTCGTTCCCGTGGACCAGCATGCTATGAAAAAAATATGGTCTTGATGAAAAACACATAACCTCACAACCGCTGAAAAGGAGGCTGGCTCTATTGTAGCACTAAAGCATTGAACAAAGATGGCCATAGTGCTTCTAAAAGTTCATATCACATCGAACTTGAAAAAGAATCGTAAACATATGCGTAGGAGCCTGAAGCAAACCATAGATATTCTATTAGAACGATCGAAAGAGAGGTGAACCTAACATAGGTTTTAAGATAAAAGACAGAACCGTTCATTTGCTTAAATTGTTTAGCGAAAAGACAAATTCCATTAAAAGCTCTTCATCAACATGCTCCCAGAAAAAGGGAGCTTTTTGACCTTCAGTTGAAATAATGGTATTTCTAGGTAACCAAACCGATGGATTGGTGTACCATCCGCCGTACAACGTACAACCATAACCTGATACCAAAAGATGCGCCTAGTTCATTCACATAAAGAAATAACTCCGTAAAATGCGAATCGAAGCACTACAAAATCTGTATATGTCCTCAAAAAGCTTTTTTTTAGGTGTTTCATTCTACTACTTATAGCTACGCAATAAGTGACGCTAGCTTAAAACGTTGTTCGCAAACATATCATGAAAAATGTCAAATTTTTCATATCCGTTTGATTCTCTAGCATTACTTGGCTAGTTTGGCCGATTCTCAAGACTTAAAATGTGCCCCTCGTAGTAGATCTAATAGGACGTTCGGAGTAACAGCGCCATTCACGTTGACGCGGGCACATGACTCGCTTTTTGTCAGTAGTCTGGCGAGATACAATTCACCACCTGTTAGTGCCAAACGCACGGACTCTATGGACACTTTTAGGAGTATTTGTTATGACCACATCCGTCGTAGACCGTAGTTCTTTGGTGACTCCTGCTATTTTTTTTAACTTTTCATTTTACTGCTTTCGTTAGTTCACGGTTAGGTGAGGGAGTCTGGTGGTGAGATGAGGTGAGGTGATGTCTAGAATTTTTGATCTCCTCTATAGAGTTTGCGCTCTTCAATTTGATTATTATTATTGCTTTTTTTATTATTTTATTTTAGTTATTAATATAGCATTTCTTCAAGTTCAAATTCGCTGCATATGCCACAAGGCCTTCGACCTTTTATATACGAAATAAACCTATGAATGAATGAAAATTCTACCAATTGATTACTTCTGCATTGATTTTTGGTTCATTTGATTAAATTTCTTGGTTTTGTTAATTTTTTCCCATATGTACGATTCATTATATTAATTAGAGTCAATATACTCAGAACATACACATGCTAAAAGCAGATATTGTTTCTATTGTTAAAAAAAACCTCACCAATACATCGCAACATTATATCACCGATACATTGCTTTACAACTCAATAACTATGTGTTATGTATTGGGGATGCATCACTCATATTTTTGTGATGTTCGAAATATACAGTACAACTTCGATTATCCTTCAATGCAGAACAATAAAATTCTTTTGACAGATAATCAGAGTGGTACTGTATCACTTTTTTAAATTATTAAAATTTATGCATCATAAGCACATCACCACTGCAACAGCAAAACAATATAAAGTAAGGCCGTTACATCCTATACATCACCAACAAATCATTTACATATCAATTTAACAAAGTTGTGTAAGTCATATTCTGTATATCAAATTTAGTATTTTGCCACGTTTTTAGCGTCACCCCAATTGATATCAGTTGTTTTGGAAGAAGTAACAAGGATTTGCGTCACACTTCCCTTTTTAAAGGGTTTTGTTGTGATATAAGGAGTGTTTTCAAAAGTGAATATTCTGAATTCTAAAAAATGTGTACAAATATCAACCCTAAGCTAGGTACTATTCGCAATAAATTCTAGAGTATGTATAAAAAACTTGAAGCGAATAGCTTTCAATGTTGATGTTCATGGTTCACATAGCAGTCGCATCTACAATAATTCTGAAAACAATTGCACGTGGGTGCAAATACAGTAACTTTGATTATTTTATGTTCCTTCGACGATGAAACTGCTGTCGACAACATTCTAATGAGTTTTGTGTAAATTACGGCTCTTCCTTCGCTTCAGCCGAATTTCGTCAATTATGAAGTTGATAACGGTTGTTAACCATCAAGCTAATTAGAAATCGA
Organism: Pseudolycoriella hygida; assembly: GCA_029228625.1. Lineage (NCBI taxonomy): Eukaryota > Metazoa > Arthropoda > Insecta > Diptera > Sciaridae > Pseudolycoriella > Pseudolycoriella hygida. Next base: position 50,373,949 of record CM055404.1, on the reverse strand, counting down.
CATTAGCACAAGTTGCTTCAGTTACTATTTAGTTTCATAATAAGTGGAACCAAAAAAATGAAACTATTTTCACGTTGCATATATGCGGCGCGGCGTTACAATAGTTCTACTTTTTCTGTCCCAGGTTTTCTGAAACTTAAAGTATCAAACTATCTTCACGCTGCTTATATGCAACGTTACAATAGTCACACTTTTTTAGTTCCACAAGCTGGCCAAATCTGAAAATGCAGCGTGAAGATAATGTCACTTTTTTTAGTTCCACAAAAAAAGCTGAACTAAAAGAGTGAAACTACTGTAACGCTTGCGTCGAAACGATGTTTCCATTTCCAAAAAGGAACGCGTCGCCGCTAGAAAAAAATTGTTGAATCGTGACGATGTTATATGCTTTGGTGAAATGGAAACATCGTTTCAACGCAAATAATTAAAATTTACACGTTGTTATGCACAATTTCTGTAAAACTAATCACTACAAAACCCCCTTTTAAAAGGGAAATGTGACGCAGGTCCCTTCTTCCAAAACAACTGATATGAACTTGGGTGACGCAGGTGGAAGTCGTTGGCACCGCCAGGTTTTTGAGCTGCGAATTGCAAGGCCTAAAATTATGCGCTAGGCTTCCCTGAGTTTTGTTCTGTCATTCTCGAGTTTTGTGCTATTTCCTGTACGTAGAACAAAACTATTTTTTGTTGAAAACATGTCGTTTTGTATGGGAGACCCCTAATGTACCAACTTTTTCGAATCTATAAATGCAGATCTGAAATCTACATCTTTTGTGCTGGCTATATCAAGGTTAAATGGTTTTGTGCTGTCACCTGCAAGCAGAACAAAACTATTTTCTAGTCGAAACATGTCATTTTCTATGGGAGACCCCTAATGTACCAACTTTTTCGAATCTATAAATACATCTATAAAATATATTGCGAAATAGATGGAAAATGTTTACAAAGAAAAATATAAAAGTGAACGTCGGCTCGTGTCGAAGAAAATTTGGAATTGACTTGGGAAGTGGTTTTGTAGATTTACAATGATAAAAAGTGTCCATATGTTTTTATTTCGAAAAAAAAAACGTCGCGGTATGCTGACATGGCCTCTGAAGGTTCCGGCATTTCGGCATTCCGGCAAATAGAGATTCCTCGCAAAAAGCCTATACATCTAGCTTTCAAATGAAAACGTTATCAATTTTTTGAATCAGTATTACTCAAACGACCCCAAAAAAAGTGAGGAAAAAAACTAATTTTTAGAGGTCAGCGAAACATTTTCGCACATATCTCAGTGATACAGAGTATGGGAACCTTTCGTCTGGGTGTCAAAATAAAAAGAGAGGTACGAGACTCACGAATCGGCCGAAAAAAGTGTGAAAATAGGTTCAATGGCTCGGAGTATATTGCTTAAAGAGTGCATTGGTTTTACGTTACTGATGGTTCAACGTTTGTGTGTCTGGTGTGCCACCACCACATTTTCATGCCTGATTAGATAGAAGGTTGATAGAACGATTTTGGATTTTCCCAGCGATTTTTCATCGGCCAAAGCACCATCACCGTCGGTGGCAAAAACAATTGATTTTCCATAACTCAGTGTTCCGGGGTTCAATGTGGAGCTGTCGATGATTACAGGCCACACAAATGTCTTTACATGGCTGAATATGGATCAATATACAACTACTATTATTAGTCCATAGACCACAAATGTTAGTTTGCGTGCGAGCACGCACTTCTTGTTACAACACCCCCTCCGTACGCAATTGTACGCTTTTTAATACCCTCAACACCTCGTGCGTACGTAATATGTGGATGGCCCCTTAACAAGCTTTAGTAGCAGGGTGGTCTACTTCAAAATTTCCAAAAATCATTTGCAACTTTCTAAGTCAGTGTTTTCTGTGATTGAAGACCGTTAGATCGCCGAAGAGAGGGAGACCAACTTTGGGTAGAAAATGATTTTAGATTTATATGTGAAATGAAGTTTTGAAAGTTATGTTAGATCAGGGACGCCAAACATAGGAGTAAATGACAAGGGAAACCTCGATAAAGCATCCAACAATAAAAGGCAACAAAAAGCGAAAATAGAAGACAAAAAAACTTTACTTCACTGTCCTAAAATCCGAGAAAAAGTTATTTAAAACTCAATGCTGATTTGTTGTACACGATTCCAGTCAGTGTCAGACTTAATAAAGTCGCCCAATTAGAAATAATTCGAATTTTTTCAGAAGTACTACATTTTGAACATTTTAAAAATTGACAACCCTGTGGAACATAGCGTGGAAATAGTAACTTATTTAAGGAAAACCAAAATAAGTGCATAAAATGACATAAGCTAGATGGAAAGGCATAAAAACTTGTCTTAAGATCATAATCTTCTTTCCCAGCACAGTTTAATTCAATTAGAAATGTTGTTTAGCAAAAATGAGTCACCATTATTGACTCAGCAGAGTTGTCATATAAATATCATCCTATTTTTGATAAGAATACGTTCTACTAGACCTCTCCCCCACTAGAGCGTGACATCACGGCTCCTTACAGAGATATAAATTTGAGGAAATTTTTTCTTCTGAGTGCCTTATATCAAGCAAAATTTGCAATGACTTAGAAAGGTGCTTTGGCTTAAGAACGCCTTGCTGCGACACGAGTGGGTGTTATCGCCAGCACAAAGCGTGTAGATTTAAGATCTGCATTTATAGATTCGAAAAGGTTGGTACATTAGGGGTCTCCGATACAAAACGACATGTTTCAACAGAAAATAGTTTTGTTCTACGGATAGGAAGCAGCACAAAGCTCGGGAATGACAGAACAAAACTCAGGGAAGCCTAGCGCATAATTTTAGGCCTTGCAATTCGCAGCTCAAAAACCTGGTGGTGCCAACGACTTACACCTGGGTGACGCTTAAAGCTTCAGAACGCAAAAAATTCTTTTGAAATATTTTCGATTAAAAAATGGGTCACAAATACCGGACTCTCGCAACGTAATAATTTTTCTGCGCTTTCAGCTTTCACACCCCAAAAATATAGCTTTGTGCGATGCATGGAGTTCGGGCCAAATTTTTGTGTGTCAAATCTGAAAGCGCAGAAAAATTATTACGTTGGTTGGGAGAGTCCGGCATTTGTGACTCATTTTTTTAATCGAAAATATTTCAAAAGAATTTTTTGCGTTCCGAAGCTTTAAGCGTCGTCACCCAAATTGATATCATTTGTTTTGGAAGAAGGAACGAGGATCTGCGTCACATTTTGCTTTTAAAAGGCGTTTTGTTGCGATATAAGTTCTTTTGAAAGTAGAAAAAGAGTTTTTGACGAATTTTATATAGAATTTCATTCGAGACGGCGCGGCGCCGGCGGCTACTACCCCAAGGCCGAAAATGATCCCCCAACTTTCTCTACAATATATCAAAAGTTTTTTTTAGCCGCTGCCGCCGCCAAACCCAATCGCGGCGGCTCCTACTTCCGTAGGCGAAAATAATCCCCACAACTTCCTCAACAACAAATAAAAAGTTTTTTTAGCTGACGCCAAACCGAAGCGCCCCGTCTATTTTCCGCGGCGATCAACCCGATGCACTACACACCCAACCCAACCACTTTCCTTCTACCTGCAAAATTTCAAGAAAAGTTATGGAGCCGTTTTTGAGCGGGAGTCAAAAAAGTCGTTTTTCGTACAAGTAAGTGCCAATGGAAACCAGTAACTAACTAACTAAGCAACTAACTAACTAACATAGGATATTTTCATTAACTTCGGATTCTATGAAAATGGAATTTCATTGAAAATGATAATTTTCTAAAGGTCATATCTCCGGATCCACTGATACACACTTCGTCTTAGAATTTTCCGTAGAATCCGGGAAAAACTTTTTTATTTATTTCGGCCAACGGCTTTCGCTAACTGGCTATTAAGTTTACAATGAACACATTTAAAAAAGAAAAAGAAAAAATTACGCAACACCGAAGATGGACTGACGACCCTTCGAAGTCGACAGCCACCTTTTGCTTCTTGTCCAATTAAGTAGGGAGTAACAAATTGATACTGAAAATGAAAAAAGCCCGTCGAATTGTTCGATGAGGCAACAACGTCTCGTGCAGCCAATGGTCCACCTGAAACAAAAGGGATTAGCGGAAGCTACACGTCTTGACTAGCTGTTTTTGCACAAATCGATGTGACTTACGATTTACATTTGAGTAAACTTACCTCGCGCCCATGATAACACTTAATTGATCGGCTTAGTAGAAAGTGAGAAAAAAATTTTCTTGGTACAAGGAGGTACATTTCGATTTAAACAGTTTTAGGTTTGTTAGAGTTTTAAATGTCATTAACTTCAAATCACATTTCTTTTACATTGAGATACTTGGTTTGTACGTGCACGTTACGTCTCTTTCTTACGCATACATCTTATGTAATGTGACATTTAAAACTCTGACATATCAAACATATCTAAAAAGTGTTTAAATCGAAATGTACCGCTCTGTACGAGTTTGACTTCTTCATTTCACGTTGTGCCTAGTATCTTTATAATTCTGCGGGTTATGGCGCCGGATGCCAATAGTCTCTTAATAATACTGCAGCTATTCGCACCCGGTGCCAATAGTGCCAATTAATAAATAATTAATTTTGTACAATGAACGAGCCAATCAACGTTATCAATTACTTAAAAAGAGAAAAACAATTTGCTACCTCAAAAATATAAGGAAAACATTCCAAGAAGGATGAATTGATTGATAATAAATCCAAATCGGGATATCTACCAAACATAAAAACATTTCATCCTTAAAAAATACGAGATCATCGAGAAGAATAAATCCATTTCACTACCCCAACTTCTTATAATGTTTCATTGGATTAATCTGACATCATCACGAAAAACAAAAGATTTATGAAAAAAGCTTTCATCGATGTATGTGCTACCACACCTCCGACCGTGTTTATATAAAAATTCCGTCATTCAAATCTGTGAACCGAATATCAAAATCTAAAATATGATTTTAACTCGTCATGATTTATAACAAAGACTAACGCCACTCATGTTTCTGGAGAGCGGTTTTGAAGCTAACGTGTTATTAAAAAATAATTTATTTTGTCATACGAGAGCCACCAACAGCATTCTATCTTCACAAAGAAGAAATGTTGCAATAAGAGCTTACAATTTTCATAAGTTCAATTACTGAAACTCAACAAATTGAAGTTATAACTTTGTTTTGCAGAAAAGTAATTATAAAATTTTGTAAACTATTTAGTCATTCAAAGCGAAATTAGAAACGAAGCGCAGTGTAACGTTAGGCATTGTTTATTGTTCCCAATATTTCCATAAATTATTTACTCGTCAAATTTCATCATAAATATTAATTTTAAATTGTAATCAAAAATAGATTTTAAGTCAACACGCAAATACACAAATAAAACATTTTCTATGGAAAGAGGACGTCCACAAAAATGTGTTATTAGGGGAAAACAGTTTACGTAGGCAAAAGCTTAGTCGTTTTGAGAATCAATTTTCTTTTGAATTTTTCTTGAAAGTGTTTGAGGATTCTTTTGAATAAAAAACATAAGCTACGAAGCAGGGTTGTATTCGCTAACCAATTTTTTTAGCGACGCTAACGCTATCGCTAACTTGGACACATTTTTAGCGTCTCTAACGTATTTCGCTAATCAGAAAAAATTTAGCGCACTAATAGCGGTCGCTATTACCGAACGCTACTTTCCGCTAACTTTGAAGATTAAAATATAAATTGATACTGACTGTCTTTGGGTCTCAGAGCGCTGAACAACAATTCGCTTCAAAACCACTGGGAAATTCATCCCTTTTTCGTCGGACTAGGCTCGTTTCGACTTATTATGAATTACTTTAACGTTTACAACTGATTTCGACAAGATTCTGACGAAAATATGGAAAATATATTTTTTTGAGGTTATGTATGGGGAGAAATCAAACCTGTCACTTTGTCTAAATCTGCGGCCTACATGCACAAATATTTTTCCCGACATTTTTGAACATTCTCAAATCACGTTTTAAGAATTCCTACATTTAAATTGTGAATATTTCACGAGATATAGATTTTTGAATATGAATATAACGGATTCGCCTACTGTGCGTCGCCACTAGCGACGCTAGTGCAACCATAGTCATTTCCGAAAAAAATAGTCACAGAAGGGTACCACCGCATGGGAAAAAAGGCAAAAACTTGCTGTATGTATAGTTCAGCAGTCTACACAAAATTTGTGTCGTGTAAGACTTGCGTCACTGCGGTCAGTGCCCTTACTTAGCTTGCGGCCATGATCTCATAATGTTTTCTCGGTCGCCACTTGCAAGCTAGCATGCGGCGCACCGGTGTCATCGCTCGCTCAGCCACCATTTTGCGGCCGCACAGGTCCGTTCGTAATTTCAATTGTTTGGAAGATGGAGAGGTAGAGGGTATACGAAAAGAGGTATTGTTTCAGATTTCGTTAATTGTTGTTATATTTAGCACCGATTAAGAAGGCGAAAGTGAACGAAAAACATTTCACTTCGACGAGTTCTTTTTAGCTGGCATTAGCGACCGCTACTAGCGGTAGCTATTAGCGCACTAATTTTTTGTCGATTAGCGAATGACGTTAGCGACGCTAATATTTTTTTAGATTAGCGTTAGCGTCGCTAACAAATGTCACTAGCGAGCGCAACCCTGCTCTCCACGATCGTTTGAAATACACGAAGTAACACTCCTAATAAACTCATCGCATGGAAAATGATGAAATCATGAAATTTACTGAAATCAGCCACCTGGTCGATACGTCAAACCATTGTTTCCCAAAAATGGGCACAAGTCTTCAAAGCAACGCATCCCTTTATAGAATCCAAAGGAATCATGATGTAAAATGAGAAAAGGAATTTCGAGTGCCGATGCTTAGAACAAACAATTTTATGATGAACTAGCATTGTTACCCGGGCTTCACCCGGGATATGGTTTTAGAAAGTTATAAAGATTGTTCGGTTACTTATACCATTATTGTTTTATACTTTAAACAGTTATGTACATAATCAGTTTTTGAGCAAAGAAGATGACCGTGTAAGCCAATTTTGAAGAAAAAAAATCGGCTGGGTGATATTCAAAATTACTTGTTCGACAGTCGAAGAATTTAGGTGTTTTTAGGCGCATAACTTGTCAACCAACATTAGAGCGAAGAATATTTTTGAAAATATCATATAATTGACTTTTTATATGATATTTTCAAAAATATTCTTTTGATATTAGCCCATGAGGCAATTTCTTTAAATTCCCAAAAATGAAGTTTCACAACTTAAACTACAAAATATTAGGTCGTGAATAAATGGCCCCTCGGGCTTCGCTTATAATGTACAAGAATTGATCAGAAACTTTATTCTTGCTGGAAATTTACCAAAAGTATGTCTTATAGCTTAAAAGAGTCACACAGAGTCACCTATTTTCAGTTCTGACTCATAATTATTTACTAATTTTTTTTGTGCTAGAGCCGACCAACAGACCAACCCAGACTCTAGGTTGGACCCATCTACACTTGTAGTGGGCAACAATGCACCGCTGAGTTTTCTTGACATCAATGCAAAAACATATTTTTTGGGGTCTCAGCTTCTCTTAGATGTACACATCACAACTCAATTCATCACAACTCAACTCAATTCAATTCATCACAATGTAAATGTAGCCCAATTCATCACAACTCAACTCAATTCATCTGGAGAATAGACGCTTTCTCTAGTACTTCTCAGCTTCTCTTAGTATTTTCAACGGATTTGGGTTGCTTGCCGCTTGTAACTTAACTTTTGTAGGATTGAGCGGTTGTTTCGGCTGATATCGCACGTTTTGGCAGTAACGTCAGCCCATATATATAAGCTTAAGTTTCTTGAGAACCTTTGCTCTAGGACCGATTATCCCCAGTCAAAATATCCCCGGACAAAATGTGTCCAGACAAAATATCCCACAAAAAACAGACGAAATATCCCCAGATGTAATGTCTAATCAGAAATGGTGAATATGTGTAATATTAGATATTATATTGTGTGTTAGGGGGCTCTGCCCCTTCACCCCCGCGCCTGCGGCGGGCTTCTGTGGGCCTTGCAGGCAGCCTTACGTAAATGGGCGCTGCCCCAAACCCTGCTACGGGCTCGGCCCCTTAGACCCCGCAAGCGGGATATTCCCCCTTGACCCTTCTTTTCGGGGGTCACAAGCTCAGAGAGCTTTTTGGAGAGCCCGACATAGTCAGAACAACGAAAATAAACCGACAACGTTGACTCGGTCATGTACAACGAATGGACGAACATCGTATTTCGAAAAAAAATTCTGAAATCCAAACCTGAGGGCAAAAGGAGTGCAGGGCGACCCAAATCACGGTGGAGCGACGCTCCTTTTGTCAACTTAAGAACTATGAGAGTAGTTGTGTACACCTGGCTTCGAAATTAAAGAGGTCATTATATTGAACGCGATGCGAATCGCATCGCGTAAGGTTTGTGTCTCGGTTTGTGCAAAACCTCAACTTGATAGAACAAAAATTTGTTTTGTCAAGTTGAGCTTTCACACAAACCTTACGCGCAGAGGTGCCGACTTTCATTTATATTACTGTGGGCTGGTCTAATAGAATTTTTTAGCGTACCGTAAAGTCGGCTAACTTCGTCCGGTTTTCGCTGTTTTTAGTGTATTATTGCATTTTTAAGACTGCTAAAAAATGAAATCGTAACGAAATGACGATAACAGACCCGATTCTGAAAGCATGAACCTTTCAACTAAACTTTAAATGTGACATTTTGTATGGAACTTTTTAAAATCTATGAACACACGTGGCCACTCATTTTTAGCAAGTGACTCTAACCTGTCGTACCTTTTTTATAAATGAATGTAAAGTTTCAAGCTTTCATAATCGAAACTGCATTCGTCGTTTCGTTTCGATTTCAATTTTTCATAGCAGTCTTGTAAATGCAAAAATACACCAAAAACAGCGAAAAAACCGTCAAAGTTATGGTACCTGGTCAAAATTAGCCGACTTTAAGGTAACCCACATGTGGGTAACACATATATGCTCGTATTTCCATTTGTCAGTTTTTGTCTCTAGATTTGCAAAAAACTAGAAGGGACAGGGAGGAGGTATTACGCATATATTGACTTCTAGAACATCTAGAGTGCTCAACCTTATGACATTCGATAGCTCTCTGACTTTAGATCTGCTAAAGTGCCGAAAAGGGGAGCAGACTTACGCAGTTCGATAGTTCTTTATCATGAAATTTATCGAAATATTTTCGTTGCGTTGTTCCCTATAACGCTCCCCCTCTCGGCATCCCCCGATGGCACCAGCGTCGGCACCCATTTTCGAAACCCCTTGTTGGCACCATTTTCGGGTGTTTAAGAAAATATGATCCTTCAAAGTTCGATTCGTTTTTTAGGTAATTCGAAGATTTTGCAAAATTACCATAGGCGAAATTTTCTGATTTTAGGGTTAATTGTAAGTAAGAAGTTTAGTAATGGACTAAGTGAGTATAGCGCCGCAGGCGAAAATTTTTAAAATCTTTGCTGGTTATTTAATTAAATCGTGATATTCACTTGAGGGCTGCAGATCAAGATGTAAATATGTATCTTCTAATTCTCATCCTGTTTCCGAAATGTAAAAATTTAAGAAAAAATTGAAAATCTGCTGATATTTTTACTGGAGGCCTCAGCCCCGCGACCCCCGTTAAGTCGGCGTCTCTGCTTACGCGATGCGATTCGCAACGCATTCAATATACTACCGTGTTAAGCATAAATGCCGTATCGCACAATCGAATGGCTTTCAATTTGTATGCATAAACAAAAGAAGCTTACAAAGTTCAGGTTTGCGATACGGCATTTACGCTTAACACGGCAGTATAATGATCTCTTCAGTTTTGAAGAAAATCTTACGCGCTGCTAGACGCTTTTATCTCTACTAGATCCTTGCAACGTCCCAACAATCTATACACGCATGTATAAAAAAAATTGAGATGAATGAAAAGCAACAAACTAAAATATAATTTTCCTTTCATATTTATAGCAACCTCAGGTACACAACAATAAATATATTAAATGACTTTGCTAGAAATATCTACGACAACAAAAAAATAATTTAATTTTCATATTTTCAGCAACCATCCGGTGAACTTAGCCGACTGCCAAGATTTTATATTAGAAAGGAAATTTTTTATGGAAAAAGAAGACAAACGTGAAAAAAGTGCAAAAATGTTGATTGAGTCCTTAAGCTAACATAAAATGCAGATAAATTGGATAAGCCACCGACTTGATATTGCAAATAAAATCAAATCTAGGGAATAATAAAAGGAAAAATTAAATAAATTTCTATTTTTATTGTAGCATGTAGCTCATAAAATCGTTTCAACTTTTCTAAATAACTTTATATTCATAAAATTTATTTGCTTCATAAATATTTATAGTTGTGGTTCGTGATGTTTCGGTCAACTAACCCTCCGATAAGAACACAATTCACACCTGGACGTTTTACTTGATACCGAAACCGATTACAAGTAACCACAAGTCGACCTAACATAATTTTGTTTGCATATCTAGAAAATGTTTCATGAACGCATAGCTATCGACGACCGACGACGGACGACGACGCTACAAGAAAAAAAGCTCAGCAAAGTTATTTATTCAATAACTACGAAATAACAAGTACGATACATATTTACACGCTTGCATATTAAAGTAAACCCCAATCACCGGGAGCTGTTTATATTCGATTAAAATTATTTGCAGACATTTATATAATTTCAAACACGCAACTGTTACTTGCAGTATAAAATCGTTCAAACGATAACCAAATTTAGCAGAAGTGGAAATAAGAAGTGATTGTCTGAGCCAAAAAGTAAATTTGTTTTCTATTTTTAAGACCTATGATGACATGATTTATGTACAAGTTATTCGGATTTAAAATATATTAATTGTCTGATAGTTGTAGAAGCTTCCAATAAAATGCAATTTATATTTGCCGAAGCAAATTTGCAGTCCACATTTGTTCTAGTAACACTTGAGCTTTGCGAACTTAAACTGTCTGGTAAAACATCCCAAAATTGCCAGGGGTGTAACGTGCTTTTTTCGGTATTATCAATATATTTTGAATTTATATTTATGAAATTAAAATTTTTTAGTCTGAAAATTGTTGCATAACACAAATCCTCCTCCATAGATTAGAAGACCTAATGCCTTCATTAGAAAACGTCTTTTGTTCTAACTTTTTTCTCAAACCAAGTCGAGCTCTATACTCACAAAATCGCCAAAATGTGGCTCTCTCGAATAGTTTTATAACAATACCCCACATTGTGCAATGCAGCAGAAAATCAGTCTCATTTTTCTGAACTCACTTAACTTAAACGGATTGGGTTTTTTTATTTTTTAAACATCCGAACCGAACCCCCGAACCGTGACTATTTGACAGAAGGAACCGAGCCGAAAGTTTAAGAACCGAATTGTTTCTCTTAATTATTCAAAACCGAAGGCTTCTGCTTAAAAATCCTGTCCTTTCTTAAACACCTGAGCGCTACAATAGTACCACGCTTTCAGTTCCACTTTCCCGGCTTTAAAAAAAATTGGAATCATTGTAAAACTGCATACATGCAACTTTACAATAGTTCCACTTGTAGAAAGAAAGTGGAACTAAAACATATGCAAGGTACCCGTACGTATCAGAATAGATTTGACAAACAGGGTGGCAGGACATTTCTCAGCCGCAAATAACGCCCGGGGAGTTAAAACCACCCGGGGCGTTATTAATGCCCGCACCCCGGGCGCTAATAACGCTCGGGGTGTTATTAACGCTCGCACCCCGGGCGCTAATAACGCCCCGGGTGTTATTAACGCCCGCACTCCGGACGCTAATAACGCCCGCACTCCGGTTGCTAATAACGCCCGCACTCCGGGCGCTAATAATGCCCAGCTGAATAATTGGATAAACGCTACAAAATGGCACTTTAATAAACAACTTTATTTATAGAGCATGTAACTAGAAGAAGTTGACTAAGGGGAAAATTTTCCTTATACAGAACGTCAATATAAGGAGTTGAATAGAGGAAAATTTTAAAATGCGGTGAAGGTTCCCACTTTTTGTGTAATAAGTTTTTTAAAAATGTTGATAGTTACAGCCTTATCCTTTTAGAGGTGAAATATCATAGCCTCGCAGAGTAAGAGAACTAATAGTAGGTTTGAACTTTCATATGAAAACCCCGGTATAGATGACATTTGTGCAATGACTTCTAACAGCTTCAAAAAAACATGATGCAGTTTGAAAGTCCGAAAATTTCAACTAGAAAATGGTGACTGTTGGTGACTTTCTATAAAGTGGAAAATAAACCTTGGCTGCACTTTACTTATACAGAATGTAACTAGAAGGAGTCGACTAGAGGAAAATCTTCCTTATACAGAATGTCACTAGAAGGAGTTGAGTAAGAGGAACATTTTCCTTATGCAGAATGTCACCAGAAAGAGTTGACTAAGAGGAAAGTACAGAACGTCAGTGGAAGGGATTGATTAAGAGAATCATACAGAATGCCACTAGATGGAAGAATTTTTTTCTCTGCTCTTTTATTTTTAAAAAAGTTGTCAATAAGAAATCAAAAAATTACATGAAAACTTTATGAAAGTCATTGATGGGACCGCGGCACATTGGGCATTGTGCTTTTTTGCGCTTACCGCGGCCCATCATCGAAAGTACGCAACTATTCCAAAATTTGTGCGTGACGGTGCAGTCCAAGTATTTGCAGAGCAGCGCAAGAAATTTCTACAGGGCAATAGATTTATTAGCCAGACCGAACAAAAATTTGACGAAAGATCAATGAACATTATTCAGTTCTTTGACGAAATTGTGGAATTTACCAATCCAGAGCACTACGATTTTGAAATTTAAAAAATTGAGAAAAAGGGGTGAATAAAAACAATACAAAACGAGATGTGTACATTGAAATGTCCTAAATTTCTGAATTCAAATAACTTCCAATATATTCTTCAAGCTCAATAGTGAACGTGTACCGAATTATATAGCTGGGCGTTATTAACACCCGGCGTGCGGGCGTTAATAACGCTTCGTGCGTTATTTGCGGCGGAGAAATTTCACTTCATCGACAAACAGAATAGATGTTGCAAAAAGACTCGAAGGTATCTAAGTAAATGTTGCCTTACGTCCACATTAAACTAAAATGGAAATTGCCGATAGATCAATATTGAAAAACCCGTCTGAAGCAACGACGCAAAAAACCTCCTCACCAAATCACTAAAAAAACCTGAAATTAAAAAAGAAATTTCCAAAAAAAGTTTGAAAAAAAATTAAAAACAAATTTTTTCACACAAACAAAATTGTACTAGATCTTAGAATTGATCTAGAACACTTAAGAGAGGCATCTAACTCACACTTCCATACAAAAACGTTTGCCTCTTTTTTCTCTACAACATTGCACAAAGAAATGGGACGGGTGGTTCAGTGGTGAACGCACTGGACTTCCACCGAGAAGGCCCGGGTTCGATCCCCGGAACGGGGAATTTTTCTCTGAGAAATTATAGACTGTACAACGTCCCTAAGTTCACCCAAGCTTCTTAATTGGGTAGTTGTCGGGATTCGATACCCATAACGAAACATGTGTACATGCGTGACGTCACTCACAGAAGCGTTCCTGAGCGATCCAAAGATGGCGCCACTTAACGAGAAGAATAGACACGATGACGACAGCTCAATCACACATGGGCTCGTGCGGTCCCAGAAGACAAAGATGTCGTCACCCGGTCACCGAAACTGTTGGCTAGCCAACCTCCCGGCAACAGCATCCGAATAAACAAATCAACTGTGAATGGAATGTGTGAACAATCACAAGTATTAAGTTCTAACATACAAATCATGATGAAATAACCAAACCTGTCGTAAGACCTCTTGGTCTATCATAATTGTAAATAATTAGAATTTAATGTACAACTGTAAAAATAAGATGTAATACACCATACGCTAAATAAATAAATAATGCACAAAGAAAGAAATATTCACGAAAAACGACCAAATATCGCGTAGGGTCGCGTCGTCCTTGGGTGGTGAGTTTGGCCCACACTAAGGACACTACAGCCCGAACGACTCAACAGATTTTCTATAATTTAATTTTCATGATTTTCTGATGTCCATATCTTTTATTAAAAACCTTCCATAGCGATTTCCGTTCTAATTTCGCAGAGATATAAGTGAAAAAGTTCCAAAAAAAAAGTTCCACCAACCTTCAAAAAACCACGATTTTGACCACTTTTTCGAAAGTAAATTCGAAAGTTTTCCACCAATTTTGCCCAAATTCAATTCTCTTAACAATTTTTAGATTATCTTTCAGAAAAAAAAGAATTTGAAGATAGAGATTCAGTTTTAGGGCCCTGGCTGAGTTCAAAAGCACAAATTGTCAGGCACACCCAGACCTTTCAAACAATAAAAAATTTATGAAAATCTGAAAAGATTTACTAAAGTTAGGGGCTGTACATAAATGACGTCACGCGTCCTATAAAATCCACAAAGTTCATAACTCCAAATTGGTCGGACATTTTGCTTATGGTACTCCGGCTAACCCCCCCCCCCCCCGGTTTGCCGGAGTCCTATAAACAGAATTGGGTGTCCTGACTGAGTT
>CM055404.1:50287929-50350000 GCA_029228625.1 Pseudolycoriella hygida | reverse complement strand
TCGTCCTTCTTGGTGGTGCATAACAGCTGACAATATACCCTCCGTCAATTTTCGCAATCACGAATCCTTCGTGGGTGCCTGATACAACTTCTTGTATGGGATACTTTCCCGTCGTCAATATTGCGGCCATCCCGGCTCTGTCAACAGCCCAGTTACCGTTGTTTTTATTAATTCGGTACGGTTCTGCAATAATTGCTACGTCACATTTTTGCTCCGCTGCGGCTTGCCAAAGAAGTTGTTGTGCCATGTCACAATGATTAAGGTTTATTTGGATCACTTCCATTCTTGTCCAGTCTTTGATTTAAGCGCCTGTTTATAGACTGGGCATCTCGCTCCACCCGTCACGTGGTCATTTTCTGACGTGCACAGCAGGCATTTTGGTGGTTTCGTGCAATCTCTTGCTAGGTGGTTTTCTTCCCCACATCTCCTGCACAACTTGGATCTATCTTCGTTCTTGCAGTTCCTTGCTTGGTGTCCAAAGTCCATGCACTTAAAACACCTTTCCAACTGCTGGGTTTCCCTCAACGGGCATACGGACCAGCCCACCTTCATCTTGCCGATTTTCAGAATCTTAATCGCTGCGTCCACTGAAAGTTTTATTTCCGCCGTTTGGAGTTCGTCTCTCGTTTTTCTCATACGTATCGTCATGGAATCTATCTCGTCATTTATATTACCTTGCTCTTTCAAGGCTTTTCGAAGGTCTTCGCTTGTCGTGATTTCGTCCATATACCTACATTCAATCGTGGTCATGTGGGACAACGCTCTCACTTTTGCTGCTTCGCCCAGTGACTTCTTGACTAGTTCTTTATAATCTGCACTTTTAATTTCTGGGCCCTTCTTGAGTTATTAATTCATTTATTCACCGCCAAAAAATTAGCTGAATTTACACTACAATAATAAACCGTTTACAAGTCAATAAATACAAACAAATAAGGAAAATAGAATAAAAATAAAACACAAAAATTTAAAATCAGTTACATTCTACGTAAATAAGTCAAAATTTCTTCTCATAACGGCGGTTCGTCGTCTTGTTCTAAATCACTTTCCCCCCTCAGCCTTTTTTTCACTTCAGTCCTGAATGCACTTTTGTTCAACGGAAGCAATTCTCTTAATTCGTTCACCAATCTGATCATTTTCGCCAACGGTTGATTATGGCCGTAATTTGTTTCATAAATCGATTCAACTAAGTATCTTTGGTTCCTCAACGGATAATGCTGTTCCCTTCTGATGAATCTCGTTTGAATGTTTGGGTCATTTATCCTTTTATGAAACAGATCATACATCATCATTGCTGCTGTTACTTTCCTACGAGTTGACAATTTTTCCAGTCCAAGTTCTTTACAGCGTTCTTCGTAGGGCGATAACCGATAAGGCGGGATTCGATTCATGTCACCAAGTGCGTACAAAACAAATTGTTTCTGGACGGACTCAATATCGTCAATGTAATTTTGTTGATATGGATCCCAAATAACCGATGCGAATTCCAATTTTGACCGAACATATGATTTGTACAACACCACCAGCGTTCTTGTTGCAAATTTTCCTTTTGACACTGACTTGATAAAGCCCATCGATTGTCTCGCCCTAGTTATACTCCGTTCAATGTGTGCAATAAGCGAAAACTGAGGATCCACCGGAATGCCAAGATCTCTGACTTCTTCCTTTCGTTCAACGACGTGGTCACCCATATAATACGTGACGTAGTACGGATCATTTATTCGTGCAATGGTGATCACTTCACATTTCGCCAGATTAAATGGAAGTCGATTTGTTTCACTCCAGCGCAAAACATTATCAATGTCGGCTTGAAGAAGTCTTGCATCAGCAGTTGAACTAATTTCCATTACCAGTTTTATGTCATCTGCAAATAATAGTGGAAGTGCATGTACAACGTATTCAACAATGTCGTTTATACCAATTAAAAACAGCGTTGGTCCAAGAATACTTCCAGCCGGAACACCCGATGTCGATGTATAAACTCTAGACATAATGACACCGATTTTGACGAAAAACTTTCGACCATCGATAAACTCAAATAACCACTTCGCGGTTTTCCTGCCTATCGCAAACGATTTCATTTTGGTGATCAAAATCCGATGCCAGAGTTTATCGAAAGCATTCGCAAAATCACCGTAGAAAACATCGAGTTGTCGTTTTTTCGAAAATGCTTCATGCGCTGCGATGGACAGATTGAAAAGATTTGTTTCAACTGAGCGCCTCGGTCTAAAACCATGTTGACTATTTGATATACGTGGGTCGATACCGCCTAACAGCTTCGGTTGTATTGCAATTTCATATATCCTCATTACCACTGAACTGATGGCGGTTATACGATAATTTCGAACGTCGTTTTTCTTCCCTTTCTTCTTATAAACCGGAATCACCTTCGAAATTTTGAGCTTTGATGAGATTCTACCCAATTCCATTGATTTCTGATGCAAAATCCAAAGTGGCCACACTAAACCATCCGCACACTTTTTAATGACTATCGGAGCAATATCATCAGGACCAGCACTACTCTTTGCATCAAGCTTATCTACGGCTTTTTCAATGTCAAACATTGACAGTTCAATTTCCCATACATCATGAGTTTCCTCTCCATATACATCATCAAACACGATCGGCACTTCGTCTTTTACATATAATCCCTCGAAGTAATCGGCAAACATCGACACAATTTCCTCGGGCTGGTCGGACCGTCTATCATTAAAAAACATTTCACGAGGATACGTCTCACTTTTTTTCTTCGCCCTTGCGTACGACCAAAACTCTGCAGGGTTCCCAATGATGTCACCTTGTACTTTATCGATGTATTCTTCATTCAATTGCTCGTGTAATTCGTTGAACTCTTTCAGTACCTTTGCGTATTCAGTTGTCATTTCGTTTTTCGGTTTCCTTTTGTACGTCTTGTCTCTCTTGTTCTTTTTCTGCTGCCACTCTCGAGTCCACCACTTCGGTCTGTTGTTATTCTTTTTGATTCGAATTTTTGGGATATTTTCATCAATCAAACAATTTATTAACTCAAAGAAGTAGTCGAATGCTTCTTCGACAGTCATCTGATCGAAGATTTCTGCAAAATTCATTCCTCCAAGCTGCTGCAACATACGTTCATAATTTCCGGTTTTGTATGAATATATTTCGATGTATTCGTCAGACGGTTGCATGTCTCTTTCGGCGTAATATTCAAATTGCAACTCCATCGGAACGTGAAAACGGTCAGTTTCATTATTCAGTGTAATAGCTACAGGAGCTTGACATACATGGGTATCACCCGTTACATTAACGAAGACCAGATCCAAAACGTTTGACGAAATGTTCTTGATGTTTGACAGCTGAAACATTGGCAGGTCGTGCATTTTCTGTAGAAACTCTGACGCTGTTTGAAAATAATATGAATCGGTATTGGAAGCTATATTTTGCGGCAAAAAGAAAGTCTCGCTGTCGTCGAAATTCCATACCATGTCGTGCAGATTGAAATCTCCCAAAACGATCACTCTACTCTCACTTTCTATTAACATAACCCGTCGTATCAAATCATGATGCTTAAGTAGAAGATGTGGAGTTGTCGGACTGTTTACATACGCCAAATAAATTACAAGCGGACATGGCACAAGTTCAACTTTTACACAAACACACTCACAGTCAGGATCGTTGATGCTTTCGATTTGTTGGCTTCGGAATTCTTCATCCACCAATACTGCTACACCACCACCGATTGCATTTCTGTCTCGTCTATACACAATAAAATTTTGCGGAAAGTAGTTGTGGCTATCATGATCCTTGCAAAAACGGGTTTCGGTGAAACATAAAGCTTTATAGATAGAATACTTGATTCTATATCGCAGATCAGTTCTTGCTGGAATACTCCGGACATTTTGATAGTACAGCGGTAAATAGCAGATATTTCTAAAACCTTCTGAAAAGTCTCGTTGTCCCTGAGTCTCGGTTGACTTAGATTCGTCGTCCTTAATAGCGTTTATGTCCAATACTTGTGGTTCATTTATGACCTTGTTTAACGGTGCGAAGAAATTTGTAATTTTCGATTGCCTTGTAGGACGTACAGAAACAGTTTGGACTAAGTCTGCATCTGTTCGTCTCTTACTTCTACGTTTTTTGGCTGTGCGGACTTATCAGCTGGACCAGTTTTCTGTTGTGGCCATCGATTCAATTTTTCTCCTGTAGAAGATCTTAATTCCAGATCGAATTCGCGAATCTGACTATTTGACGGCCAGTACATAGGATCCATTAACGTTTCGAAATGGTCTTTTGAGCACGCAATCCGAAATGACACGAACGAATAAGTTGTTAGATCTCGATCCTTTTTGACCAGTTTACGAACATCAAATTCAGCTGATGCAATTCCAATGGATGTTTTGATATATTCAGTCAGTTCTTCTTCAGTCGTATCTCGATGAATCCGTGAAATCCATACAGCTTTATCTGTTTTCGGAAGACTATTTCGTTTCAGTTTAGGCGGCGAAATCGGTTTACCAATTACATTTGATGACATTCCGTTAAAAACTGGCTTAGAAGAATTCGGTGTACGCATCGGTTTCGAATACTTGGGTGTACACATCGGATTCGATGACCTCGGTGTCTCATTCATCACAACTCTTTTGAATCCTTCATTTACAACTTCAGCATATGATTTTCGAATTTCGCTCTCCGTTTGGCTCAATGACTCCTTAACAGATGATAGGTTTTCACTACTGACTTTGATCGATTCATCAACCACAATGCTTTGCTGTTTTAGCGTACCATTCATTGTTTCAATCGAAGCCTTCAAACTTGCGATGGTGCTCGTTTGAATTTCGACTTTTCCGACTAAGGCTTCCACAGCTGTTTGAAGCTGACTGCACTGCTTGGCATTGTTGTTCTTTGACGGAGTTGTTACTGGGGTAACTGACTTCGTTAGCGACAACGCCGAATTTTGAAAACCCATTGTGGTTTGAATCAGGTGAGTGGGTTTTCGCTTCGGGGATGGCACCTCACGCGGATTGTTGACACATTCATCGCAGACCATCTTAATGTTGTCACTGACGAAAATATCCTCCGGCCGCTTTTCAATTTCATAGCATGCCCAATGCATCGGTTGCTTGCATATAAAACAGTACATAGTGAGATCAGGCGATATGTTCTTAGTAGGACAGCTAACCGTCGAACACTTCCTCGTTGACGGCATGATGCAGTGTCAAAAAACAAAAAATCCAATAACTTTTTCTGAACGTTACCAATAATTTGCGAAAATGTTTTACCTGGTTGGGTCTTTTACTTATTTTAATAATCAAGAAAAAGAAAAAATCCCAAAAAGAAAAAGATATACAAAGCCAAGTTCAAATTTCCGCGCCAATGAACATTCGAAAATGACCAATATCGATGACCTGTCACCTTGAAGCTGTGAGCACTGTTTTGGCGGGTACCGGCGTGAATTTAGGACCGAAGAATTTGCAATAAAAACAATCAATTTTACGAATGAATTTCTGCTACTCTGCGGCTTTATCACTCGAATCCTCCAGCTCTCCACAACACCTCACCAAACTTCAATTCAAATGACATCCACAACAAACTAACTTAGTTGATAATATCGTTAGATAATCAAATTTAAAAATCACAAAAACAGAAACAACTTGTCATCTGTCTAACTTGACTTTTGACTCCGCTGTGGCTTGCCAAAGAAGTTGTTGTGCCATGTCACAATGATTAAGGTTTATTTGGATCACTTCCATTCTTGTCCCGTCTTTGATTTAAGCGCCTGTTTATAGACTGGGCATCTCGCTCCACCCGTCACGTGGTCATTTTCTGACGTGCACAGCAGGCATTTTGGTGGTTTCGTGCAATATCTTGCTAGGTGGTTTTCTTCCCCACATCTCCTGCACAACTTGGATCTATCTTCGTTCTTGCAGTTCCTTGCTTGGTGTCCAAAGTCCATGCACTTAAAACACCTTTCCAACTGCTGGGCTTCCCTCAACGGGCATACGGACCAGCCCACCTTTATCTTGCCGATTTTCAGAATCTTAATCGCTGCGTCCACTGAAAGTTTTATTTCCGCCGTTTGGAGCTCGTCTCTCGTTTTTCTCATACGTATCGTCATGGAATCTATCTCGTCATTTATATTACCTTGCTCTTTCAGGGCTTTTCGAAGGTCTTCGCTTGTCGTGATTTCGTCCATATACATTCAATCGTGGTCATGTGGGACAACGCTCTCACTTTTGCTGCTTCTTGACTAGTTCTTTATAATCTGCACTTTTAATTTCTGGGCCCTTCTTGAGTTCAAACAGCATTTCGCCTTTTTGCGTTCGTCTTATTCTCGAGACATTTTCACCCAGGTCCTTGAGGTCTGGGTCTTCTTTAATTTTTTTTGAGGATATCGGCGTACGTCATTCCTGTTTCTGCCGCCACTATTAGAGCATCAGCTTTAGGTCTCAGACTTCTAAGCTTTTGCTTCTCGCTCTTCCCTTTCTTCTTTTTTCTCACCTCTCTCCACTCGCTTATACTGGGCTTCGGTGTTTGTGCATCCAGTCTGCTTGTGGTCCTTTCATTGTTTCTCCTGTCCCTTTTACTCCTTTTTGCCGCGCTTCTTGGAGTGGGCGTAATATCCGGTGTTTGTCTTCTTTTTGTCGAGAGCGGGGTGGCTAGCACCTCGATACCTTCGCCAACTTCAGTAACTTCGCCGACTTCAATGCCTGCTCTCGCCTTCTTGTCATTTGCTTCGAATCTCCGCATCCTCCACGGCTTATCTTCCTGTTCCACTTCGTTTAGGCAGGCTCGAATGCTGATCACCTTCGTCTTAATGTCTTTGTGCACGTTATTTTTATTTTGTATAAATTCGTGTAACCCTTTCACCATCTTTTTAACTAGCTCCAATTTTGTCTGCTTTGGTTCATCGTTGTCGTTGTTGTGGAGAACGTCTGTGTGGATAACCTCTATACTTCTCGCTTCCCTTCCCGGGGGCGACCTCGCCACTTTCGATCGTCTTGCGAACACGTCAAATAGCTGAACCTTCGATTGATCCATCCGCTGATCCTCCGATTTCCTCTGCTGATTTCCCTGTTGATTTTCTTGTTGATTTTCTTTTAACTCCTTTCCTAATTCCATGCTGTTGGGTCCCCCCTCCAAGCCGCTATCTCCAACTCGATTGTGTAGTTACCTTCGTGATCTCATGGTTATCTATGCAAGCAGTGAGGCCATGCTAGGGTTGACACGGTCCTTCATGGGGCACCGCGTTCAGAGCCAGATCGGTATTAGTCAGGAATGTTCATCTGAGCCTACCCCTCCTTTTCACAGGACGAGCTTTCGAACGTACTTGGAGGCCTGCCAAGGTTTTACCGGGACGGGGGCAACCATGATATTAGCCCACTAGCCGTTTCGTGAAGATGTCACCTTTCCTTATTAAGGTAGTGGAATACCACAGTTGTCAGCCCTTATCTAAAATTTCATCCGCTGGTCGATATTCTTTGTCCGTGTTCAATGCTTTGCCAGTATGCCGTAATTAAGACCGCACTGGCGTTGGTCTTAATGTGCCCGTGGCACTGGTGAATGATGGTAGTCCATCTGACTAGGACTTTGCATGCTGCCGTTGTCTCTTACCGCCGAGATCCTTCGCCACCATGCTAAGCCGCCATCCCATCTTGATAGCGCCTAGCTGTCTTCAGCCCTCTCTCAACGTAGCGTCTAGGTACTACCCGAAGACAGCCCCCCTCATCCTTCAGCTAAGTGACCCACACTACTACACCAGGGTTGGTTACCTGATCGTTCGTGGGGTTGCTCACTATAACAGGTGTCACCACGGGTAGGATAGGATGTAGGAGTAGGTGGACAGAGGCTAATGTACATAAGGAGTACTATATTGCGCTTAACACACCATTTGACAGCCCAAGTTTGGAGGTCTGTCGGTGGAAGAAGCAGCAAGGGTTAGGTGGTGCCCAGATGGAAGATAACAGACTGCCGAAGATGATCTTTTTTGCGAAATTTTCCGGGTAAACTATGAAAGAGGGTTATCGATGCAAATAAATCAGATCTGGGCATTAGAGAGCTTCCGTTGTATGCGAAAATTAAAGTTGCAAAAACTTTAGGAATATTACTCGACATTCATCATTGAACAAAAAAGTATATGGGGTCCGTTCGATCCGAGGTGATTTAGGAGTAGCTCAATGGCGAAATATGACCAAACTAGCTTGGTTACCCGGGCTTCGCCCGGGATATGGTTTCAGTAATTTATGAAAATTGGTTACCAGTAAACATGTTTTTGATTTCAAACCTTTATGTCTCCAACCAGTTCTTTGCTGAAAGTTTCTAGGAAACCTCAAATTACATAAAATACTTTAGTATCCTACTTTGAGCTCTGACCCGGCAAAAAGTTGAAAATTTGCTTCGTATCATGCGTACATGCGTATCGTTAGGCCCACGTCAACTACATAGACCCTCCTACCGAAAACACTCAACAGATTTCCGTAAACTGAGATCTTC
This sequence comes from Pseudolycoriella hygida, assembly GCA_029228625.1. Lineage (NCBI taxonomy): Eukaryota > Metazoa > Arthropoda > Insecta > Diptera > Sciaridae > Pseudolycoriella > Pseudolycoriella hygida. The sequence continues at coordinate 50,341,534 of CM055404.1, read as the reverse complement.
TTCACAATTTGCGTGGTGTACTTTTTACCCTCAAAGAAACACTTTTCTCATATAACTCCGCCCGTCCGATCGCCAGATTTTGCTCGTCTTTGAAAGTCAAATCGCATAAAACAAACGTGACTTTGCGATTGAAGTGAATAAGAAGACAGATGAAAAAAGTAATTTTTCAAGGTACAGCCATTTTCTTTCTTTCCTTAAGTGAAGTTATTTTTGTGCAAGGATAAGTTATTCAGACATTTGTAAGGCAAAATTCTCCTACAGTTATAAATAAAATGAAATGGCGATACTCAAAGTGTCATGAAATTTACAAAACCAAAAGCTGCGCAAAAGAGTCCTCTACCATCTATCAAAAATCATTTTTAGGTCCTCGGACGACCGTAGTATCTTAGTTGGTTTCTGGGACCAATAGTTTCATGAGAAATTGAGTTCCCCCTGACGTCTACTGCAGCAAAGCAAAAATTTTGGACCTCAACCAACCAGCCTTTTCGTGATGCACGTGAGCCCGTGTTCGCCGGATTGTCTAAACTTTGTTTACCTGTATTTAAAGGAATTAGCTTTTTATATGAAGATTTACTGTGATGAGTCCTGGAACCAAGACTCGTATGGGTAAAAATGTTCCATTTGACATCCTGTTAAACACTTCAATAATTGATTTTTCAGCCATCGGGTGACCCTGGGTTAGACCTGGACGATTGACAAAAATATTTCACTCGTAGTCCTCTACAAAACTTCAAAAATAATTTGTTGGTCCTTAGATGACGATGACGTCTGGGACATTTGAATAGACAAAAATGTTTCCTCGACATCCTCTACAATGATTTCAAAATTATTTTTCTTATTCTTGAATGACTCTAGGATCAATCTGGATGCCCGAGTGAACGGGAACACATTGTTACATTGGTAAAATGCTCCCCTCGACTTCCTGTACAACAATTCGAAAATTAATTTTTTGGTCCTCGGCTGACGATAGCGTCGACCTGGAGGCCTGGGAATCACACTTCAATGGGCAAAAGTGCTTCGCCCTACGTCCTCTACAACACTTCAAAAATTAATTATTTGGCCATCGGCCTCGCCATCAACCAACCGTTCCACCGACCTTGGGCCTCGGTTGAGCTGAGTAACTTATTGTATAGAGAGGCGTTCCAAGGTGCACCAATGTGTAGTGAGGTGCACCAAGGTGTAGTGAGGTGCACCAAGGTGTAGTGAGCTGCACCAATGTGTAGTGAGCTGCACCAAGGTGCAGTGAGGTGCAGCAAGGTGTAGTGAGGTGCACCAAGGTGCAATGAGGTTCACCAAGGTGCAGTAAGGTGCAGTGAGGTGCACCAAGGTGTAGTGAGGTGCACCAAGATGTAGTGAGGTACACCAAGGTGCAGTGAGGTGCAGTAAGGTGCACCAAGGTGCAATGAGGTGCACGAAGGTGCAGAAAGGTGTAGTGAGGTGCACCAAGGTGTAGTGAGGTGCATCAAGGTGCGGTGTGGTGCAGTGTATTTTGGGTTTTATATTATAGAAACGCGAAAATCGTGAAAAATGCAGAGTTCTGAAAAAGCGTACGATTTTGGTCGAAGATGAAGAGTTGTGTTAGGGCAAGTTCGGTTTAAACCCTTACGAATAGTCCAGAAAGAGGGTTTTTCAGGTCGTTGGAATATCTATGGTATGTCTGTGCCAGGAGAGCCCGTCAAAGAGGACATGCCAAGCTGAATTTCTGTACTCTAAGCCGTGGCGAATATTATAGATCATGAAAAAAGTTCTTCCATGAAATATTAGGCATATATTCTTCTTTAAAATAACGCAAAAACCTTTGGTGAACTTAAGCCTAAATCAGACAAACTCGACCGAAACTCGATTTATTTACATGATATTAACATTACAGATGGCTTTTCGAGTTTCGAGCTTCGAGTTTCAGCTGGATTTCGACCTTAAACGTTTATTATGTAAGACTAAAAATAATAATAATTTTTTAGAAATTTTTCGAAACTCTTAACAGGGTTGCATAGTTAAAAAATTAATTTTTCTCGCTGTTGGCAAGCTTTTTTCATATGCTCGTCTCACTGTGTCATCCAAAATACACTCAAACTATTTTTCCCTTAAAGTCACTACCGTACACTTTTTCAGAACTCTGCATTTTTCACGATTTTTGCGTTTTTGGTCACATTTCGTCATTGAGCTAGCCCTAAATCACCTCGGATCGAGCGGACCCCATTTACTTTTTTGTTCAATGATGCATGTAGAGTAATATTCCGGTTGGTGCCCAAAAGTTTCTGCAACTTTAATTTTCGCATACAATTTTGGACCCTCCTACCCTACATGTGGGGTGAACTCATGATAATAACGTTAGACATCACATCGAATACACATAGTTCAGTAAAGTATGATAATTATGATGAGGAAAATAACTTTCATTTATTTTCCTATTATTATATTCACCTGTTCACGAATTTTTCCTGTGTTAAAACACTAATAAATATTTGAAATGTAAAACATCGTCATGGCTAAATATAATTGTTAATGAAGCCGAACAAAACCAATTTTTTTGTACTTTTCGTAGTTATACGAATCAAAAATTCACTATAAGTAGATTTTATTGTTGTTTTGCATTTGTAATGCACCATAAACCAAAAGTCATAAATATTTATGTTAGTGAGTATACATGACAGCTGCCAACGTTTTCGTATTTAAATCAGAATCAATTTAATTTATATCCCTTTATGTATGGGGAGACTCGTACAGAAATAACTTAATTTCACAAAAGAGATAGTGTAGGGTCCCTAAATTAACATTGGAATTTGGTGAGCCTGGATTTATCGGAAATATATAATGATAAAGTTTCTGACTTTACTCTACAATAACCTGCGAATAATTTTACACAGACTTTGAGTCTAAAAAGTTTCTAAAAGGATAAAACTTGTTGGTAATGTTGCAGTAGCCAAGTCGGGGAAGGCAGCCTGGTGCCAATAAATTATATTAGGGAAGTTTGAATCTACTATCCAGTACTTTCTGGCGCAAAACTTTTTGATTTGACACCAGGCTGCCCTCTATGTGACCTTGAACAATGAAAAAGAAGGTAGCCTGGTGCCAAAAATTGAAGAATATCACTATGAAGGCATTGACGAATGCTTAACAGCGCACCAATTTTCATCTTGGCACCGGGCTGCCGCTGCCTTCTACTTTTAGACGAGCATAGCTTAAGAAGGAGGCCTGGTTCCAAGATAAAAATTGCGTTGTGAATGATTCGTCAGTGCCGTCATAGTGTTATGCTTAAATTTTTGACACCAGGCTGCCTACTCTGTGCAAGGAGTACTTGCTATTAGCTTTATTGCCTTACGTCATTTTTTGATCACAGGCTTCCTAGCCGAAAATGCAGTGTTCCACTTGTTGCAACTTTTTGAAGGCTGTGTACTTCGGATTCAAGATCCATTACTTTCATGCACTAGAGGAAGGATCATTCTAGTGCACGAAAGAACTATAATTGCTGAATGAATTGTCAGCAAAACTGAAACAAAGTGCGCCATCAATATGTGGAACTTCACCTTAACTGAGCCGCTGAACCTAATGAGAAAAAATCAGTTGCGAAACAGAAGCGAGGCATGAGTGAGTAGTAAAGAAGTTATGTGATGGTACTAAAAGTTAAAGATGTTAAAGTGGAAGATTAAAATGTTTAACTGCCTGAAGCGAACAGCCAGTGAAAAATAAATAAATTATTTGTAGTCGTTAATCTCTTTTAGTCTACGTTACAGAACACTTTCTCTAGGGTACAGCTACCAAACTAAGTGACTAAGCAAGCAGCGTAATGAAATCTATTTCGCAAGAAACTTACAAAGTTTAGCAAAAGTTTGGTATTTACTTTTCTTGCTTATTTACTATTTAATGCGTCATAGAAAATATTTACGGCTCTGCCAATGCTATAGGAATTAAATTTTTAATGTTCGAGTTGATGTTTGTTTTGTGGATGGAGAAATAATGTAAGTAAATTAAAAGTAAACTTTATTGCTTTCGCTTCTTAAGAAAATATTTTACACCTCCATTGAACACGGCAAAGGAAAATATTTTCAGAAAAAAGCACCGTTTGTTGGAAAATTAGTTGCAAATACAAACTCACATTGTCCGAAACACTCATTAAAGATTGGCAAAGAGCACGCCAGTAGAATTATATTTCTAATTAACGTTTGATCCTGTATCCTGTTCCCATAATTGGTTTTTGTATAGAAATGGCCGTTACATTATTACATTATAATGGGTAGAGCATACATCTTGATGAAATCTTCGTGAGCGTTATTTTTTCTGATTTATTCTGTGTTAATTTCACTTGAGAAAGTAATAAGAATTCCAACATCTGAAAAGTTGCGCACCGCATCTGTTCTTTCTCTATCTTTCTCCATAGTTCACATAAAAAACGTACATTTTACAGAGTACTTGAACTAATCAGTGGTTTCAATGGTAGAGTGGATCTGCATCTGCCGGTGTAACTCTTCCAAATAAACATATGCTCTGACAGTCAAGCCTCGCTCACCTCACAGCTTCTGATGGAATGATTAGACTCACTAAATGAGTTAGGCCTTTCTATCACAGTGAAACTCGTCTGTGTCCAAGGACGCAGTAATTTAGAAAGAAATAAGAGTGAGAATGGCACTTACGGACAGTGAAAATCCTCAGTCTACGACTAGAACATTATGACAGACTTCTACAGTACGCAACACAAAATAGCCTCGCTAAACTAAACTAAAACTAAATAAATTAAGACAAGGCGTTAGAACTATCATCGGTTTTATCACAGGAAACTGCAGCCTTAATAATCGCCTACACAGTATGTCATTAACTTCAACAGCAATGTGCAGGAAAGGCAACGAAAATGAGGAAACTGCCCCACAACATGTCCGGCAATGACACCACATAGAACAGAAGGTTACATAATACCACCGGACAAAATAACCTTAACCATAATTACAACACGGACACAATAACCCTGGAACAAATAACCCAATAAAAATAAGCCCGACAAGTAGCAAGATGTTATGCGTCGATTTGACGACATTAAACAATTTCCGTTTTTCAAAGAAAAATTGGCAGGTAGCACTGAGATCTACGTTGCCGTTCAAAAGTTTATGGCGTATATGGAGACTAATAATAATAACCTGATTAAAAGCAGTTGTAAATTGGACTGAATGCATTTTGTGGGCCGCAGGCCAGGAATATTAAAAAGAGCGGGGTCGAGGGGAAAAAGAGGAATAGCCCCACACGTGCAAGGCGTAAAGCTCACCGCATTATTAATTATTGTCATCATACACTTACGGAAATATATTTTTGCATCAAATAGAATTTTGTACTTCTGCGCAGCTTTTTGGCACTGCAACTTGCGAAATGGAGTTGTTTTTGTCACTAGATATGAGGTTATCAAACGAGCGAACTTTATGCAACAACTTGTGAAACGTGAACTTTTGAATGAACTTTTTATAAAAATTATTTATAAAAAGTTACTTTTTATAAAAATTATTTATAAAAAGTTACTTTTTATCACTAGTGACAAAAAGTAACATTTTATCACCCAAATGAGTGATAAAAAGCTACTTTCTGCAACCGGGGATTGAAATACGACATATTTCTACATCGATTACTAGATTGAAACATTCAAAATTTCAAGACAAATTAGGAAATGAAAATTGTATGAGTTATTTCCACACTGTTTTGTTAATTTTAGTTAGGAAATGAACTTCGTATGAGTTATTTCCACACTGATTTAGAATTATTCAAAAGCAATGCAATGTGATGTTAACAGTGATTGCTTGAATGAAAATCGTAATTTTGGTTGTTTGTCTATTTCAAACGGTTTTGCAGAAAGCACTGTGTGCAACACGCATTGGAATGTTTTTTTTCAGCACACGTCCTAAATGGAAAATATAGGACTAATGCTGAAAAAATCAACATTCCAATACTAGTTGCACAACGTACTATTTTATCACTAGTGCGACCTCGAGCTGGCATGGCAGAGTACCGTTCGAAGAGAAATTTCGAGAAAAAACTATTCCGAAGAAAAAAGCGACAACATGACAAGGAAGTTTTAATCGAAATTGAAAGGTTTGGTAATCGAAAAGAGACGCGGAATTTTTACCGGAAAGTAAACGAATCGAGGAAAGGTTACAGTCAACAACCTTTATTGTGCAAGGACAAGGATGGGTTGGTCTTAGCAGATGAGGAAAGGTGCATCAGACGATGGGCGGAGTACTTTGAGGAACTGCTGAACCCGAACAGACCACCGAACCGAAACGACACCAACAACAACTTACCATTTCAGACCGCGCAGCCACATATTGCAGAACCAACGCTACAGGAAGTGGAGCATGAAATTTTAAAGCTCAAAAATTTCAAAGCCCCAGGAACCGACAACATACCTGGAGAACTTTTCAAGCACGATGGTAACGCATTATGTATGGAGATGCACGAGCTCATCAAGCGCATCTGGAATGTCGAGGAGTTGACGGGACAGTGGAAGACTAGCATCATCTGCCCTTTGTACAAGAAAGGCGACAAATTGGAGTGTGGCAACTATCGAGGAATTTCGCTTTTGAATATCGCCTACAAGATATTTACGAATATTCTATACAAACGCCTTTTTCCATACATGGAATCTACTGTTGGTGAATATCAAGGTGGTTTTCGTGTAGGTCGTTCAACAACGGACCAGCTGTTTAGCATTAGACAGATCTTGGAGAAGTGTAAGGAGTACAACGTGGAAATACACCATTTGTTCGTAGACTTCAAAGCAGCATACGACAGTGTCAACAGGAGGAAGTTATGGAGAGTGATGGAGGAATTAGGGGTTCCCAAAAAACTAATCTCGCTAACAAAGTTGACAATGGATGGAGCTAACAGCCGAGTAAGGATCCGAAGCAAATTGTCAGACGCTTTCGACATTGAGGAAGGACTACGTCAAGGTGATCTGCTCGCGACGCTGCTTTTAAATTTGACCCTTGAAGCAGCAGTGAGAACCATGGACATCGACACCAGCAGCACTATTTTTACCCAATCCAGTCAATTGCTGGGCTTCGCTGATGACTTGGATATCTTGGGCTGAAATATGGAAGCTGTTAAGGAAAAGTTCACGGCTTTGGACAGAAAAGGTACCGACCTCGGGTTGAAGGTTAATGACACAAAGACCGAATACATGATTGTCTCCCCATCGAATCGACAACACGACCAAAGCGTAACAATTGACACACACACATTTAAGGTGGTAGACAAGTTCGTATATCTTGGATCTCTGCTTAATTCTGACAACGTAATCATGGACGAAATCAAAAGACGGATAACTCTTGGCAACCGGAGTTATTACAGCCTGATAAAAATTTTAAAGTCCAAATCAGTAAGCAGAAACTCTAAATGCGCACTGTACAAATCTGTGATAAGACCAATAGTTACGTATGGGTCGGAGTCGTGGTGCATGACTCAGAAAGACGAACAATCGCTGCTCACTTTCGAAAGAAAGGTACTGCGGACAATTTTCGGACCAGTATATGACGAAAATATGAACAGATGGCGCAGACAATTTAATCATGAGCTTATGCAGCTTTATGGAGAGCCGGACATAGTTAGAACAACAAAAATTAACAGACTACGATGGCTTGGTCATGTACAGCGTATGGACGACAATGGCATCCCGAAGAAACTTTTAATCACCAAACCGGAAGGCAAAAGAAGTGCAGGCAGATCAAAATCCAGATGGTGCGATGCAGCTTTTGCCAACCTGAGAACTGCGGGAGTAACCAGCTGGAAGACGTTAGCTGAGGATAGGTCCGGTTGGAGAAACATGTTGGAGAAGGCCAAGACCCTTAATGGGTTGTAGGGCCGGTTAACGAACGAACGATAAAAAGTAAAACCAGTTATCAAACGACCTCTCTAACGTCAACGAAACGATGCATGAAAAAGTTCACTTTTCACAACGGCTTTGCATAAATAATATTTAAATGTTTATTACCAAAAAACGTTTTGAGCGACTTTGGTGCAGAGGTACTTTTCAACACCTGCCATAGCCGAACGAACTTTTCTTCTACGATTTTCTCAGAATAGTCCAGAGATTCAATTAAGATCAAATTTTCGAAAATCGACGATGTGATGTATGTGAGCTCCATACAACCTGGTTGAAGAATTGGTGAATTCACTCTTAAGCGTAAATGCCGTATCGCAAAACTGACCTTTGCGAGCTTCTATTCTAACTGAAGCTATTTCAGATTTTTGTAGTAGTATAGTTTATTGCAAAATTTGCGTTCACTGCTCAGCGAACGTCGGAGCGTCCTTGTAAAACCTTTGTAATGTCTTTGTTTATCGTCAAACTAATACTCAGTCGAAGTAATACGAAGTAATTTAATCGTGATGATCAAACTATCATTTTCTCTCATTGAAAAAACTTGAAAATAAAACATCAATTTGAACACCTAACGATTTGAGTTTTATTTGCATTTCCTTAGCAAAAATTTTTTCTTCCGGATTTGTATGAAATATGTAGCGTTACGTAACACCTCCGCTCTCCCCTGTAACGTTGTGTAACGCTACGCTCAGACCCTCTCCTCACCTCTCAGCGTTACATAATTTATGAATGGCCCCTATATTTTTTTTAAAGGTCTAGCATTTGGAAACGTCCTGAAGCCAGATCATGCACGCAGCGTTAACGGAGTGCGTGACGCAGCCCCCAACCACAAAAAAAATCTTCAAACCCAAAAACACCATACAAAACCTTTGGGGACAAGGAGGATGTATAGGCGAACTTTTGAAATTTTCCCCCTCCACCCCAAAAATTATTTAAAAAAAAACTTTCTGAAAAAAAAAATGGGATTAGGTCTGTACTCCGGGAGTGGCCAGTCAAATTATATTATGATTTGTAACATAACACATTTGTGAAAAAATATAAAACGATTCAATCAAAGTTGCAACTACAGTGAAAAATTTCTTGTCAACATGTGTAAAGCAAGGTAAGATGAAACTTCTGTTGGGGGCTTCTCAGTCCCCAACAGAAATTCTATTGGGGGCTGAAGCCGCTACAAAATTTTCTCTTAAAGGATTAAGTCTCAGCGTACAGTGGAAGTCGGCGTGCCTGTGTGGCGTGACGCTCTTTTTGCATTTGATATGATTTTTCACACATTGAAGCAGAAAGCGTCACCCATGCCATAATGTAATTTGCAAAAAGACCTGCGTCACACTTGCACTTAAAGTGGTGTGTTGGCGAGTGTAATAAATTCAAGATTTTTCGAGAGTACCAAGAACTTCCGAAGTTTCAGTTTAAAATTAAAAATCTGCTCAAAGTTAAAAATAAGTTAAAACTTTTACAAAAAAGACGCATACATCGATTGACCTTTGGGAGTACTCCAACATACGCTTATTAATGTAGCACTAAGTGCTAACATATCAAATCAATGAATAAGTTATCAAATCCATAAAACTCGAACCATTATCATAAAAAGTTTCCCGCATATCCTACACATAATAATTGTGATGAGTATGATAAAACATCCGCATTTTGTTTCGTAAAAGCCCGCTAAGTCCACTAAAATGAAAAGTGTTGATTCCATTTCAATTTACACCATTTTCACAATACTAAAAATGACACATTAATGTAGATAGTAATTTTGTACCTATAACAAAAAAACGGTAAACTTTCCATGGTTTTCATACATGTTAACGGTATATGTTGTAATGGTGTCACGATGAAGATGATGTTATGATAACAGAAATCAATATTTTATGCTTTTAGTGTTGTTTTTCTTTTGATAAAAAAGCAAGAGCAAAATATTGATTTTGTTAAAGGTTTTTCTCGTGTTATTTATAGGATCAACACTACTGAAAGATTTTTATAGTTAGGGAGTGTTTCAGTTTTTCGTTACAAACCCATAAGTGAATTTTTGTATTCCTCGTTGCATACGTTTTAATATTTAATTATTAGTCTCAAAGGAAAACGACAACCATTTGCATTTTTAGATAATCACATGTTTGTGCAGTGTATATTTTTATACATATCAACGGCGTCGATAGTTCATGGACGGGAGAGAGGGTAAATGGAATGTTGACGTAACCCTTTCGCAGGTAAGTTATATGGAATCTCCATACCGCCGAGTGTAGAAGTCCCAATAGAAACTTTACGCTTAATTTCGAATTCATATTTTTTTATGGACATGAACTTTAGCTCAATTTTAGTGATTTCAAAAATTCACAATTTACACACCATTATCTAAAGGACCGATGTTCAATCTTCTCGGCTCTATGACCCAAAACAAAATATCACCTGACAAATTATTCCCGGATAAAATATCCCACATAAACCGGACAAAATATTCCCAGACATAATGTGCCCCTTAGACCCCCCTTAGACCCTTTATTTTCCAGTTGAATTCACGGCCTGCGGCGGGCGCTGCTTCTTCGCAATAAGTACTTTCTGAGATGATTTTTTGTTCGAGGGGATATTTTGGTTGGGGATATTTCGTCCGGTTTTTTTCCTGGCAAAAATTGTGGTTATTATATCCGATTGTTTTGTCTGGGGGTATTTTATCGGAGGGGATATTTTGGTTGGGGACATTATTTTTTTGGGACATTCCGTCCTAACCCCTATCTTCCCAGTAGTCCAGAGATGATGGGACACTGTCTTCCACCAGTTTCCAAAGAAATGTAGATAGAGTGTTAAATGAACTTGAACTTGAGATCGATGATAAATATGTACACCAGTTGCTTGGTTGACAGGTCATTGTTCAAATAATATCAGCATTCGCTTTTTGAATCGACACCAACTTCACGCTAAACGAGTGCAAATATTTTCCAGTTTTATAACAACTGGATGTTGATCAGTCAAATTCATGCAGTGAAGTAAGCTGCAGTTTTGACGTTTGTATTAACATTTTTTTTTTTTTTTTGAAAATTGAAGACAATCGCATTTGTTCAGTATAAAGTTGGCGTCAATTCGAAAAGTTAATGTTGAAATTTGAACAATAAACTATTGTACTGTGTTGAACTGTTACCCGGGTAATAAAATATTCGCAAGACTCGGGCCAACTGCTAAATCAAGTTTGATCTTGCTCCCAACTGAAAAAGTGCAACTCGACGTCTCTGTCATGCTTTATTGCATATAAACAATGATAAATTTTTTAATTAGTCCTCTGGAGAAACGAACATGTTGGATTATGTAGACATGGTTACAAAGGATAAAAATGTACAAACTTAACTGTATTCTGTGCGACCATTTTTTTCATGGTAAAGCTAATATTGGAAGAATTTTCCTTAATTCCAAAGTATCAGTACTAATATACTGAAGTACGATGGATTGAGGAAAAATTGGGGAGATATTTTTGGCATAATCAATTTTTCCAAAATATTAGTTATTCACAGTTGTCGCGCTTGAGAGCTTTTATCGTTTTTGGGATGCTCAAATTTCAGGGCGGCCATTTCGCCATTTGAAATAACATACCCCATTTCGTACGTCGAAGAAGTCGGAAAATCATAGAAATAGAGAACACGTTGATATTCCCAATAGCGGGTAATTCTTATTGTGCACAGCTGTTAAAGACATATTAAAAGGACATTTAATTTAGATATTGAAAATAATACTCGGTGACATCGAAATGCATTTTGTAACGGCACCAAAAAGTATGGGAAAATGTATGAAAATAAGTTACACTTGTATTCAATCAATCGATCTTTATATGGAATTATCCCATGGTTACCGTCACCTGGGTAACGAATTTAATCTTGTTCACTCTTTCGATGTGATTTATATTAACATGAGACAAAACACATCAATTCCAGGTTACATAGTAGCGACCAGGGCCTATTTTCGGGAATTCGAATTCCCAAAAATTCCTAAAAACTCCCGAAAAATCCCAAAAGTTTCCCGAAAATTTCCAAAAATTCCTAAAAACTCCCGAAAATCCCAAAAGTTCCCGAAAATTTCTAAAAATTCCCGAAAAATTCTAAAAACTCCCGAAAATTCCCAAAAGATTCCCGAAAATTTCTAAAAATTCCTAAAAAAAACCCGAAAATTTCGAAAAATTCTCGAAAATTTCCAAACATTCCCGAAAATTTCCAAAGATTCCCGAAAATTACTGACTTTCTTTTGAAGAGATAAGCAAGTACTGGTAGCTAAGAGCAGGGATTTCTAAAAATTAGTAGTTCCGGAGATATGGTCCCAGAAGTGTCCAAAAACGTTTTTAGACATTTTCGCAATTTTTGCTGGTAAAAGTCTGAAACATAGCTTCTGAGTCAAAATTGACCTAAAAAGCGTTTGGGTTTTGGATTTAAAACATGAAAAAGGATGGTAAGACTCCTAGACTGGTCATTGCCACATTGACTGACTCTAAGCGCACTCCAAACGTTCAGATGCACCAATCAACCTCTGAATCCTTTTATTTGGAGTATTCTGAAGAGGAATCAACGATTTTATTATAACAAAAATATTTATCATCAAAGTCTACATTTTCACCGATTTTCGTGTTTTTTCACACATTTCGTCAATTAGCAACCCCTAGATCCACTCAGATCTCATCGCTCCCATACTGACTTTTTCTCAGGGCTAGGTGTCCCCAGTTAGGTCCCCCAACTTTTTCGACGCGTCCCATACGATTTTGGACCCCCCTAACGCATATACGTAAAGAGTTTTGCATGATCTTATCTGATAATTATTCTGGGTCTTTGTTTATGGGTTTCAGTAATTTTTGTTAATTCTTAAAAATTTGTCTAAAACTCATTCATTAATTTCATTTATTTGTGTTTCGCATAAAAAACTCACTTTATTTGACCGAAAAACGAAGGCTACAGCAATATAAGCTTTATAATCGAACTGTAAAAGTATATAAGTTTCACAGTAGAACTGTAAAGATACATAGATGACGTGCAGAATGTACGCTCATTATATAGAACTATTCACGCTGCAAAAACTGTACGGGTATGTTATGTTCTCGAAATGGCAAATAGGTTCTCGACTGCGTCTGGAAGCATTTACCATTTCTCAAACATAAAATACCCTTTACAGTTATCTTTATGAGTTAGAAATGAATTTCACGATTATTCCACATTCTTTTTGTTGTTGTGCTTCTGGAAAAACATTTTTAAGAAGCCCGCGTAGTCGTCCATTTAGATCTCCGATTTGCCTCCGTTTACATGACAGTTATCAGTAAAACAATGGAAACCTCTCAACTATCATGTAAACGGTGGCAAAACGGAGAGCTAAACGGACGATTGCGAGAGCGCCCTAAAACAATTATTGCTCTTTGCGTGTTGAACTTTCATGGGGAGTTCCACGACCCTTGTCATATTTACATTAAAATGTAAATAGTTAATCAATGTTCAATCAATTGCTTTCACTTTGTTATATTTGTCTGTATAAATCATAGCAAGAAGTGATGAAAGGTCGTCGAGAGGAATTAATCACTTACTAGCAATCGTCCCATATGCTCCGAATGCTTCGAGTACAAGAGTGCATCATTGCTGTAGGTTGTGAATTCTCAAAAATTCCTGAAAATTCCCGAAAATTCCTGAAAATTTCCAAAAATTCCCGAAAGTTCAAAAAAAAAAATCCCGAAAATAGGCCCTGTATAAATGCTCTTTAGACAACACTGTATGATACTTACTAAATTAAATTTAAATAAAAGCAATATAAAAAACGTTTATCAAATGTAAAGTGACATGTTCAACTACACACAGTGAAGAATTTGATATAAAGACAAGAGAAATATTTCTACAAAATCAGGCAGAGCCGAACAGACCTATATTCGAGCTGCTGGATTATGTGACGAATGGAAGACACCTGTTTAAACTTTTTAAATGGACACCACATTTTCCTGGATATCGTCCCATGAGATAGATGTTCCGTTTTTCTGTTATAAAATTTCATACAAAATGTGTGACATATAGTGGAATATCAGCGAGGGATATGTAGGTAAATAATCTGGATTAAAAGAGCCGAGTTACAAAGAATGGGATTAAAGGGATGATAGGCGTAACGAATAGGTTCATATTACATTATTGTTATTTTTATGTCAGCGTTATCGAGATTCAATAGCTGTAACGGAAATCCATGTTGAGGGATACATTTTTCTATGCTACACTCGTCGCAAATTAACTTTTCGTATACTGAAAGCTTTGCTAGGAATTTGTTCGAACAATGGAATTATTTCAATGAAGGAAAAGTTTTTCTTCACCGAGTGTAACCTCCCACAGGACTTAGCTGACTATTCGATAGAGTCTTACAATTTTTTACGTCGCCTCAAGTGATATGGGTTGCTATAAATAAGGAAAGTAAGTACGAAACTAAGTAATGGTTCCATAAAAATGGATTGGGTTGCCGCAATATTGTTTTCCATTGACCTCGACAAACTTTTAAAGCAAGTTTTGCATCCACGAACATGTATGTACAGAGTTGAAACTAAAAGGTTTTTTGTTTTCATTTGAACTCTCGCAAAGAGGTATCTTGTGATAATGGGGAGCAGTTGGAACAGATATCGGAGTTTAAATATTAAAGATGCATTTTCTCAGAGGATGGCATATCAGTTGAGGAATTTGCAGAAAGGAGGAAAATGGAAAACACAGTGGCCATTAAGTTAAGGCCGCATTTGTTCAATAAAAAGGAATTAAGTAGCGGCACAAAGCTAGCTATTCACAGGAGGGGGAATGTGCAAAATATTTTCTACTGATACAATATTATCGTCCATGAGACAATAATATCGTCTACTGATACAATAATATCGTCTCATGGACAATAATACACTGGGGGATTTCGCCCCCCGCCACAGGAGAGTATGGAGGAGGGTGGTCCATGATCACTGGGCGTAGAGACCACACGAAAAGGTAAAAACGGCCTATAAAGTTTGATGATTTGAACTTCTACCGAAAGAAGAAATTGTAACTTCAATAACCAGTGAACAATGTACACTCCAATAACCAGTGAACAATGTACACTTCAAACCAGTACTACCGTTACAAGGAAAAAAAACTTAGAGAAAATCAGCAAAGATTTTCAGCGAAATTCGCTGAAAAAAATCAAATCTGCGACAAAAATAAAGAAAAGTTCCTCGTCGAGTGTTTTGTCTAATCTTAACGCTAATTCGATTTTTTTCAGCGAAATTCGTTGAAAATCTTTGCCGATTTTCTCTAAGTATTTTTTCCTTATGACGACGGCAGAGTACTAAAATCTATGCAAAGAGTTGCACTTGTATATTATCCTCTACCCTTTTCAAATGACCATTGTCCCTTTTCAACACATTTTTTAAATTAATTTTATGCAATTTGGTTTCGAATATCGTAAGTGCTCCAGTAATTGACCGTGTACCTGTAGTTGACCAGACAAATATTTTGTCTATTTTCAAGAAAATTAAAAATATGTAAATTTGAATAAAAAAGTAATGGTCTCTGTTCAGAATATCAATTGTGTTATTTCACATCACGTGTTAATGATGAATTCCCGTTTTATTTGCGAAAAAGACCGACAAATCATATGGTCGTCAAAGTCAAGTCCTGTTAGAGGTGTTTTGTTACGAAATCGGTAAGGATCTTGTCGATGAATTTAGCATTTTTACGTTTAATTAAATTGTAGATTTTGTGTAATTAATCTTAATTATGTTAAAAAGTGTTCATTATTTACATTTCAATAGCCTTTTCGCTGACAATCAAAAACGTTATAATTTATCGTGGTCAAAAACGTTATAATTTATCGTGGTCAAAACACTGGATTTCAAACAAACCCTGTTTTCGTAATATTTACACAATTGGGCCATTCCACGAAAACTCCGTTCCAACGCTCGAAATGCTCAGTAGTTACGAAAAGATATTCATAGAAAATGGTGCATCAGAAGGATTGATCCTTCAACTAGAGGTTAGTTATTTTTCTATGACTATCATTTTGTAACTACTGAGAATTTCATGCGTAGGAACGAAATGGTCCGTGGAATTGCCCAATTGTGCCGTATTCTGCGTATCAATTAATTAATAATTTGTTAATTGAATTATTATTACTGGATCAAATTTAGTGTCTTGTTCCTGTAGTTGACCACGAAAATGACTATGTTTATTATATATAATATATAATATATATAACTATTTTCACATTTTTCCTCTGTACTTTACCGCTCGACCGTATCTAGCAGTGACAACATAGGGGTGAGCATCGGCGGACTGTTGGGTGACATAAACCAAGTTTATGCCCAGAAGCTTCAATGAACGTTTTGTATTTTTTGTATTTGTATACAACCTTTTCGCCGAATTCTTTGTCACTTCCATTATAACTGACAAAACAATAAAATAATAAGAGTTTTGTTGTAAGTTTTGTTGTTTTAATCAAATATATCTCAGCCTTCTTTTCGAAAAACAAAACTCACACTTTTTAGTAACTTACAAAGTTGAAGGGTGTTTTTACATCACACACTGATGCATTGCATTATATGATCAGCCAATAAGAGCTTTTTTTCTTTTCTTTCCAAAAAAATCAAGAAAATGAAGACCAATTTCTCTAAATCTTGCAAAATCTTGCATGATATGAGATGGTCAACTACTGGAACACAGGTGGTCAGACATAGGAACACTCATTTTTTTCTGGTCAGGTACTGGATCAAAAACAGTGCTTTTGTAAATCCCATTTTATACAGTAAAAATAATATAATTAACAATATTTCCGATGTTCAACTCAATCAGAATAGATCAAATTAAAATATAAAGATATTAAAACCTAGCATTTTCATCAATATAATATAAATATTGAAGATCAAAGTCAAAAAATTCCTTAAAGGGTCAGCTACTGGAGCACTTACGATATAGAACTTTTTCTTTGCGAAATGGCGTTCTTTTCGTAACTAAAAAAGCGGTTAAGAAAAAAGTTTTCTATCACCATTTTTGAGTGGCAAAAACAGCTTTTTTTTTGTTATTAGTAACTTACTACTTTTGAGTACCTACGTGACAATTGTACCACTTTTTTAGTTCCACTTTTTCCCTCTTTAAAAAAAGTGGAACAATTCTAACGTCACATATATAAAGCGTGAAGATAGTTCTCGAGGGGGAAACAACTCTCAAAAATACCGCCGAATTTTCATGATTTTGTGATTTTTTCACGACTTTACTGATTTTTTCTCACACAATATTTGTACTTCTCATGGTTTTTCAGTAAATGCTCAGTGCAAAAGGTCAAAATTTCATGAGCCAATCAAATACCTAAAATAGTACATTACATCGCAAGGAGCTAAAACGGTGCATTTAGACCCAGGTGGTGAAAAGGTCAACATTTTCACCACCGTGGTCTAAATCAGCACCGTTTTAGCTCCGTGTGTTGTATACTATTTTTCGCGCAGACGGACAAAAATTCAGATTTCGAACAAAACACTCACCAAACTTAAGTTCAAATTTCATATTATTATCATAGTAAGTATCCGATTCAATTGTGTCACCTAAATTGTTTTTATAAGATTCGTTGTTCACTTCTGTCGAAATTGTTTTTATTGAATTTTTTTTTAATTCGTGTGTGATTCGTAGAATTGAGTGGATAATAAAATCGACAATAGGTGTGTGTCCGCGCGTGTGTACCATTAAAAGTGAGACTAAAATGAATTTTTTTTTATATTATCTCGAACAAAATGAAATCTTATTTTGTTTATGTTGCAGGTAGGTAAAAAATGACATATCAGACTGGGATAAAAACGACAGGTGGGTCAAAAACGACATTTCAGACAGGACAAAAAATGACATTCAAATGTGACTCGAAACAGATTACTTTAGGATCTATATTTGGTGAGAAAATCTGACGTTTTTTGTCCGTTTGCGCGAAAAATAAAACTTTTCTCGACACATCTCAACAGTTGTTAATAATTGCTCAAATGCGATGGAGACACATTGTATGGGCTGTAAACACGTGACGGCCGGAACATACACGCACATTATTTTTCATGCAAGGAGTGTAAACCTACAGTAAATTTTAAAGACTGTCCTCCTTCTCGGTCCCGACGCATGAAAGATTGAAAGAAAATTCTTAAGCGAAATGAAATGACTTACTTTTCTGAAAGAAGTTCTCATTTACGAAGTATTTACAAAGTTACATATTATGAAATTTGTATGTATGTACACTAAAGAGAATTTTTCGATTTTTTAAAAGTAAAATTAAAAATGTAATTCTTCGACGTTAAATTGATAAATCTGTCATTTTACGATACTCTGATTTTCATTTTCTCAAGACTGGGAAACAGGAATTGTTTTTAGACCCGTTAGAAGAGCGAAGTTCTTCGACGTTTACCACGACGTTTGTAACCACCCCGATTTGGACCCGCGAGTAGGGGGGGGGAGCTTAGATCATGGTCCTTAGATGACGAATCAATAACGAAAAAAATGTCCGTCCGTCCGTCTGTCTGTCTGTCCATCCGTCCGTCTGTCTGTCTGTCCATCCGTCCGTCTGTCTGTCTGTCCATCCGTCCGTCTGTCTGTCTGTCCATCCGTCTGTCCATCCGTCCGTCTGTCTGTCTGTCCATCCGCCCGTCTGTCAACACGATAACTCGAGTAAAACTCAACCGATTTCCCTGAAAGATATTTAGAGAATTGATTACACGGATGAATTTGGGCGGAATCGGTCGAAAACTTTCGAAGTTATGGTCGAAAAAGTGGTAAAAAACGTGGTTTTTTGAAGGTTGGTGGAACTTTTTCACTTATATCTCTGCGAAATTAGAAAGGAAGTCACTTTTTAAGATTTTAAATGAAAGATATGGACATCAGAAAATCACGAGAATTAAATTAGTCAAAATCTGTTGAGTGGTTCGGGCTCTAGAGACCTCAGTGTGGGTCCAACTCACGCTACACGATCCTACCAGATCTTTGGTGGTTTTTTGTGAATACTACTTTAATGAAGAGGTTTTTTGTGCTGTGTTACAGAGATCTTTTTTGTTCGTGGAAGTATTGATCAGAGGCCTCTCCTAAGTGGTCTAGGAACGGTTCTAAAAACGGGTCAGGTGCAATTTTTTTAAGGATTGGAAATGTTTTTTACGCTGTTTCTTCATATGGGTTTGTCAGTATTGCCGGCATTGGAGTCGTTAAATACTTCTGAACTGACGAGCAGAAGGGTCACCATCTTAATACAGCAAAAAGGCCCTTTTCAGGGCCACAGCTTTGTATAGAAAACGGTAATTTTGTTTCGTATTGCGTCTTTAAAGCGCTCAAAATCCTTCTTGTTGGCGCTATAAAGCGCTCAACATCATTTCTGTAGCCTCTTGAAAGCGCCAAATATACTGTCATGAGGACCTGCACTCTTCCTGTACCCTTCTACAACATTTTCTAGTACCGAAAAATACATATTGCCACCACCCGGCTTCCCCCTTCAAATACATTTGTAAATCCTGACAACGGTGCATGCACAAATAGGATTGAGGCTAGTTGGCGAGCCGCTAATGCTACGCATGGGTATTTCTTCTCTGGCTACTTAGCCAAATAAATTTTTCTTAAGAGATGTCGAACGAAGCAACTTGATCCGTTTGTATAGTTCTGTCGCCTTGCCGGCGAACTATACAATCCTTTGCGTAAGCAGTCTGATGACGCCTAAGAAGAAAATAACGATACTTCCACTGATGGAACCAGTTACGACGACCCTACCTTGAATGAAGAAATTTCTTAAGTTAACTGTTAGTATACTTTGAAAGCAAACATTTCTATTTTTCTTTTATTTTTGATAATTTCCTCTTTTGATAGGTAATAAGCATTTCCACAAAGTCAGTCGGGTTTTCCTTTTACGCAATGTACTGAAAGATCATTCAAAGAAGTGACATTTTCACGAAGCCAGTCGGTTTTTCCCTTTTACGGAATTTATTGACAGCACTTTAGAATAGGAAGTATTTACACGAAGCCAGTCCGGTTTTGCCTTTTAAGAAATGTACTTCAATTTCACAACACTCCACACGCACACACTTCCGAATCGTATACATAAACTTTTGTGTCTTTCGTTCAACTACATTGGCGCAGAATTCCTCGTGACAGCGGCTGATATAGACAATATATGCACCGTTGCAAAGCTGTTCCCCGCATCTTTCCAACGGTACCCATATTAACCTTATGCCATGGTTCGTTCAATTATAAAATTTTTTTGAAGATTAAATTCACTAAAACTCTAGCCACCTCCACAAATTGTTAAATGCAACATGTGCATCGTTGGAAAGCTGGCAATTTTACCTTTCCAACGATACTCATATAGTTGGTTAAGAAAAAACCAAAGGAATAGGAAGCAAAAAACGAAAAATGGAATTCTACATTTTTCACTTGCTGATCGGTGCACACAGAGATTTATGCACGGATTATGAAAGAGGGCTAGTAACTACACTATTCTCTAATATTGGCTGGCTATTGGGTGGCTCATCTGAATTTTTACCGCTGACAATTTTTTAAAGTGAACTTAGAACTAATAGTAGATTACAGTGGGGGATGCGGAAATAAGTCATTACATGAGTGATTAATTTTGTGAAATGAGCCAAACTCAAGGGGAGTTTTTAAGCAAAAAGCTTTGAAATTTGAAAACTGCTTTTTAACGAGTGTAGAGTTTGTATCCCGAGCCGAAGGCGAGGTATATAACTACACTCGTTAAAAAAAAGGTTTTTAAGCGAGTTGCTTAAAACTACACGAATGAGTTTGCAAGTGTCACGAAATTATCCAGAATGGATGACTTATTAATCATCCCCCACTGTACTCGGTGTCCCACGAAAACGCGTCATTACATGCAGATATACATGTAATGAGAAGTTTCCGCTGAGGGCTACATGTAATGAATAGCATGTAATGAATGACATGTAATAAATAATTTCCATGGGGTGCACATATATATGTAATGACAAGTTTTCGGTGGGACAACGAGTAAAATAGCTTCATTCGAAGTAGTTTGCTATTCGATTCAATTCTGACGTCAGCTATAATTAGTATAACGAAATTATTCGACCTGTTTATATATAGGGATTGCTTTTGTGACTTCGACTTCATTATCACAATTTTATTATCCACATTTTAATGATTTTTCGTAGCTTTTCGTGATTTTTCGTGACTTTTTCTGATTTTTTGACTTTTTTGAATTACTTTGTGATTTGTCAGAATGTGTGATTTTTATCTGCTGTGGGCCACGATTTTCCGGAGCTGTTTCCCCCTCGATTATTCTACTTCTGGGAATTGCGGGAAATGACCGCTTTACAGAAATAATGCAACTTATTTGTTTCACATTTACTTGTACAGGTGGTGTAGTGTTTACTTTACTTAATTCATTCGTTCAACGCTTGTAAGATTCATATTTTCTTCACAAAGTCTGATCTCCAACACTAATCAAAGATCGTTCTTTTAGTATCACTAATTCACTCGGCAAGCAGATAGGACAATTAGAAATCGTATGGGGGACCTTTTAGTTCAATTTGAAAAAAAGGCTAAATGCGCCATTCTTTCTCTCTTCGCAAATTATTATTCGGCTTGTTCGTCATCCACAATGTAAGACAAAATGTAAACATTGCTGTAGAAATCTAAAAAAGACAGCGAATCAAAAAAATATTTTGTTTCTTCCAACAAAGTTACGCATTGCAGATAAACCGAAAAAAAAAACGGAAAACCGGTCTCTTGAGTTAAAAAAACGGCGGGTAAATTTAGCTATTAACAAAAAAACTGATTCGGTTCAAAGTCGGTTTGCAATCCCTGTTGATCGCTAATTTTGATCAAAACATAAACACGAACCGAACGGATGAAAATAGCCGGATTGTAGTACTTAAAAGTTCATTTTGATCGACTCTCACCGTCAGTTTCGCATAATTTGTCGTTCTGTGAACAAATTAATAAAAAATGATTCGTTTAGTCTTACTCATGTTATCAGTTTGTGTTATGGCATATACGCCTGAGGCATGCGAATTCGGATCAGATGCCATACAGGAGGTCTATGATAGATTTGAACTATTTAAACAAACGAAAGCATTTGATCCAGCCAATTCGACAATTCCATTGGAAAAATATTTCTATAACGACAACAATGGCGAAAAAGCAATAGCGTAAGTTGGCATGTTATCATTGAAGGTCAGTAGTTGACCATATAATCATCTGTTTGATGTGCTCATAGTCTTAAAATCAACGGCGTTTATATGTTGGAATATTATAAAACTGGTGACGATAACGAAATTCTAACGAAAAGTGGACAATATCAGGTCAGGAACGGCATCACTCTCAATTACACGCGTAACGAAAATGGAGAATTTTCATTCGATGATCGGTCAAATGGGAAGAAATTCGAATCGTCTCTTCGGAGCATTGATGCTGACCTACCAGATGATTGTAAGTTTAACGTATCCTTAATGACGATAGTGCCTTGTTGAGACGATGATAAATTCGTCTCATTCCCCGAAGACAGGAGACGAAATGTTTTATAAACAATTTAGCATCGTCGCTAACAGTTCATATGAATTTTTCTAAACATTTTCCGTTGTTTTATCGATTTCTCAGTTGAGGCGGATTACAAAAACGTTTTGATCGATTTGAATGCAATGAGAAAGAAAATGTTCGACTATCAACATGGTCTCAGCAAGGAAGACTTTGAACGTGTTATTTTCTTTGAGTATATCCCATTTTCCGAGGGTGGATCCTTTGGGCAGTGAGTATTGCCAATTAAATTGTTTCATAACGTGAGTAAAATGTAGAAACTCTTTAGATATACCGATAAGAAAGGAGGAATACTGTCCATTTCGAAAGACAATGAGAGCGGTGCTATTTCCGGACGACTTTTGTGTAATCAAAAGGACCAGAAATACAACATTGTAGATGGAAAGGTTGTTGCCGATGGAGAGCCCTTTGCCCGAGTGTACAATTGAACCGGCTTCATGTACAGAGTGTAAATTTAATTTCTTTGACTTTCTACTGAATCAATAAAAACGTTGAATGAAAATTGTAATCAGTGTTTTAGTCGACCTGAGTGTAGAAGTTAAGGGAATAGACGAGGTATTTAAATTTTCTAGTCCATTCATCCACCTGTTCAAGTTAATGTGAAATAAGTAGGTTTTGGTCGCATTATTTCTGTAAAGCGTCCACAGTACAACAAAAAAAGTAGTACTTTGTACAATTGTAATTCAGTAGACTTAATTTATAAATTTTACGCTTAGTGATTACAAACCGGTTATTACCGAACCGAAAAACCGCTTAACCGGCCATTTTTTGGGCAAAATAAAACTCGGTTAACCGACCATTGAAAACCGGTTACCCGGTTAACCGAACTCCAAATTTTGATCATCGTTTGCAGGAGAATTTTGGAAACCGTCTGCGGAAAATTAATAAAAAGTAGGTACTCGTTCTCGTCAATTTATCAGAGCCTTTAGATGTTCTGATCACAACACGTGACGCAAGTCCTCGTCCCTTCTTCCAAAACAACTGATACCAATTGGGGTGACGCTTACAGCTGTGAAACGCAAAAAAAATTTTTTGAATGTTTTAATTTTTGATTGCGTCACAAAAAAAATGTGATTTCCTGTACAAAAATACGCCATACATCCCATAAAGTCAAATTTTTGCATTGTGAAAGAACAGAAAAACTATAACACGGGGGGTCCGACATTTGTGACGCATTTTTTTAATCAAATGTGAAAATATTTTGAAAGTTTTTTTTGCGTTTCGAAGCGTTAAGCGTCACCCAAATTGATATCACTTGTTTTGGAAGAAGGGACAAGGACTTGCGTCACATTTCCCTTTTAAAAGGGTTTTTGTTGTGATATCAGTTGTTTTTGAAGAACGGACGACGACATATCAAAAGTTTTTTTGAGCCGCCGCCGCCGCCAAACCGAAGCGCGGCGGCTACTACTTCCATGGGCGAAAATGATCCTCTTAACTGCGTCTACAACATGTCAAAAGTTTTTTTTGAGCCGCCGCCGCCGCCAAACCGAAGCGCGACGGCTACTACTTCCATGGGCGAAAATGATTCCCTCAACTTCCTCTACAACATATCAAAAGTTTTTTTTTGAGCAGCCGCAGCCGCAGAACCCAAGCGCGGCGGCTACTACTTTTATGGGCGAAAATGATCCCCTCAACTTCCTCTACAACATATCAAAAGTTTTTTTTTGAGCCGCCGCCGCCGCCAAACCGAGCCGCGGCGGCTACTACTTTCATAGGCGAAAATGATCCCCTCAACTTCCTCTACAACATATCAAAAGTTTTTTTTTTGAGCCCCCGGCCCATTTTCCGCCATTTTGGCGGTCACCCCTATACACTACACACCCAACCCAACATCTCTCCCTTTGACACCAAACCTGTATCTCGAACACACAAGCATGTCTTATACAAAATATGCTTCCGTACACACACACACACAAACACATACATATGGGCTTTATATGGAGCCTTCTAAGAGCCCTGGCGCCCAAACGAGGCCGGTACCCCCCCTTTTTTAAAATCTCATATGGCGTAGAATGCCCAGCCGAAGGTTTCTGCAAAATTTCAAGAAAAGATATCGAGCCGTTTTCGAGAAAACTCCAAAAAAGTAGTATGTAGTAGTATGTAGTAGTAGTAGTAGTAGTAGTAGTAGTAGTAGTAGTAGTAGTAGTAGTAGTAGTAGTAGTAGCTATGAGCTATGGCAGCCGCGCGAAGTGCCGCAACGGCAAAATTTTTTTATGAACTAAAGGGTTGTAGAGGAAGTAACTGTGGACATTTCTGTACATATAAATGGGGGTGGCCGCCGCGCGAAGTGCCGCCGCGCCAAAAGAATTTTATGAACTAGGGTTCTAGAGGAAGTGACTGTGAACATTTCTATACTTATAGGTGGGGGTGGCCGCCGCAAGATATAACGGCAGCCGCGAGAAGTGCCGCAGCGCCAATATTTTTTTTTTTTGAAGAGAATTTTCTTTCTGAGAATGTCCGAACTTCTAAAACGACTGATATAACAACAAAAAACTTCTTCAGAGGTAAAGTGTGACGCAGTCCTTAATGTCCACTTCCAAAATTAATGATATCAGTGGAGGTGACGCTTTCGCTGAAAATACGCAAAAAATGACGATGCAAAGAAAACTTTTTGAAAAAAATTCAAATGTTTGAAATTGCGTCACAAATGCCAGAGCCATCAACGTAATAATTTTTCCACAATTTCCGTTTTCACATGCAAAATTTTTTCAAAAAGTTACTTGGGTGTCTTTTAGAAGAATTTGAAAAATTAATTTTGAATTCAGTAAAAAATTTCTTCTCAAAAGTCAAGCATCAAAAAGGTCAAAATTTTGCTATGTAAAAACTGAAAGTACAGAAAAATTATTTCGTCGTTGGCTCTGGCATTTGTGACGCAAGTTCAAACATATGAATTTTTTTCAAAAAGTTTTCTTTGCATCTTCATTTTTTGCGTATTTTCAGCGTAAGCGTGATATCATTAATTTTGGAAGGACTGCGTCACACTTTACATTTGAAGAATTTTTTTGTTGTGTAACGAAATAACCGTAACCGCGGTTACGCTTCCTCTACTGATCATAGAATCCTTCCCAGGCCATCTAGTTTCCTGTACTGCTGTAATGTCAAGTTTAGTCGCACTTAGCGCACTAGTGAGTGACCTCAACCCTCCTGGCCGTAACAGAGATCTAACATTCCATGTTCCTAATTGTAAATCGTTGTCCTTTTTCCGTTGCCTAAGTCGTTGCCGTTTATCCTGTCCAATCCGAGGCTATGTTGTTGAATTCATAACCATATCGCTTTTTTTTGTGGTATAGTGGCTAGCCACACGCACTAAACCACAGCTAGGTATACTTGGGTAAAACGATTTTTGAAACAAAAGCAACATGTGTGTGTGGGGTTGAAACGATTTTTGAAACGAAATCTGGAACTGTCCAAGCTCTATAGCGCAGTGGTTAACTATTCTGCTTTCCATTAATCAATGAGTTTCCAATGTGTGAGAGTTCAAGACTCAAGCCCTACAGATAAAAAACCGATTATTGAATTGTTTCAAGTCTGGGGCAATTGAAAACAGAGCTGTCACACGGCTTATCGGTAAGAGAAAGAGACATTTTTGGGAGCCGACGGTATTCTCTTTCTGCTAGTTTCGCGCCTAGTATACAAAGATGGCGCTAGGTATGTCGCTCAGCAAGTACTACTTAACGTGAAGTCAACTGCAGTTTTGACCGTAGCTAACTTCATTGCAAACACAATCAGCTGTTTTCATTCATAAATTTACCAATTCATTGAAAGTTCAAAAATCAGAAGATTTTCTAGCTATGAAGTTGGCCTCGTTCGCAACTGCAGCTAACTTCACGTTGAATGTTACTTGCAAAAATCAAATCAAAGACTGTCTTGTCCCTGCGCTCAGCTTATCACAGGAACAACGAAGATGCCGCAGATTAACGTGCGTACCCGGTTAGACCTCAGCCACCATGGGCGAGAAATTGGGATACGCCCAATTAGTGCGAGCCGTATTCTGGTATGTAAGTACCTTCCTTCATCCGAGACATCTAGCAGTCTCCTACAACCCCAAAAATTCTAGATGAGGGGTATTGCGAATACTGGAAGACTGTTCAACCAGCGGTGCCCACCCCTGCTCATCCCACAGGAATTTCTCCACATGACCGTCTCCGAATGGGTCCTAAGTCAATCAGTGACAGTCCATGAAAGATCCATTCACAAAATGCAGTTTTTTGACACCCCCTCCCCCTACTTTCATTCAGTCACAAAGCTGAAGATTGGGCTTCAGCTTCAATGAAGATATGTAAAGGTTCTATGTTAAGTAAAGCTTCTAGGGCTGCCGTGGGAGCTGTGCTCATGGCACCTGTTATACCTACAAGAGCAAGCCTCTGTAGTTTCGACAGTTTGAGGCGAGTTGTTGTGAGGTTGCATCTTGGCCACCAAACAATAGCTGCGTAGCAGAGCCTTGGTCTGATGATGGAAGTATATATCCATCTTAATACTTTCGGGCTGAGGCCCCAAGTGAGCCCGAAAGCTCTTCTACAGTGCCATAGTGATCCAGTAGCTTTATTAATCACGTCATCAAAGTGTAACGAGTGGGCACCTTTCTAAATGTAAAACATTTGCAAAAATCAAAGTGTAACATTTAGAAATTCCATCTAATATAAGGGAAATAATTAGCTCAGCCTCCGGAATACAATATGAAGCTTTTATTTCGCAATAGGTACTTAGCCAAGGTAAATATTTAATAAATTAAAAGTTTAAAAAATGCGAAAGATAAGTGAACGTAATTTATTTTTACGGAGGGATCGTTTGAAAACCTCCCATTGGGTTTTCGTAAAATCAAGCTGGTATTGGAAAATAGGTTTCTTTTAAAGCTCAAAATCATGCTGTTTCGATGTGTACGAGTGATATAAGAGTTAAACTTTCTGTTACATACTTGACGAATAGCGCTCAATTTCGAGTTTAGACCGCATATGGTGACTATACCAAATGCGAAATGCTTTTGCCGATATTTCATTCCAACAAAACGAAAACACTCTTTGATGTTTGTAACAAAAAGTTTTGGAGGAACACATTCAATCACAAACACAAAAATAAACACTTCAGTATTGATTTAGAGCATTTTCTAAAAAATATATATTCAATTCCATGCTAGCATAGTCGATGTAAAAATAGCTCTTTTATATGAAATAAAATGGTTCAGAAATTTTCTCATCTCATTCAAATTAAATGTATTGATTTTTGGTCGTTTTTGCATTTAACCGCACACGAATTGCGAATATTTCTTAAATTTTTATGAGTGTTTACATCACTACATCTTCTTTTATTATAAATTTAACTTCACATTTTATTGAACATTTTCGCTTTAAAATTGCGTTATTTCGATATTGGAAAAACTTTAACCGAAAATTTAATTTTAGAAACTTTAAAAAAATCATTTTGTTCCATCAACCACATGTGGATTAAGTAAATAATTATTTTGTTCGATATTTGATACTTTATTATTGGAAATAAATGTTTATTCGACAGTAAAATCGCCATTTTCTATAAATTTTCTAGTTTCAAAAATAAATTAATGTTACGCGTTCACACTAATAAATTCAATAAAATGCTCTAACGGACATAGGGAACTTGCACAAAATCAAAATGTTTTCTTTTCGCAATCAAAATAAACTTTTTTATTCGGTTGATGGATACATCACGGGCGTAGCTTTTTTCAAGGACGTAAAATCACACATCGGAAAATTTTTATTGAATGTAATAACCGCCTGCCCCTATAATAATATTGATCTCAAATTAGACTTTTCTATCGCCTCATTTCCTACTGAGCTAACGAGATATACCTCTTTCTCTTACTACTATAGTGCAGACACATGTAAACATCTACTAGTTACCGAGCAGGATCAGATGTATAGGGAGTTAGAGAACAACTTTAGCTTTCTTTGAATTTTACGAGAGATGATGGAATGAAGACAGCAAAAAATTTATAAACGACCCACACCTGACCCACAGTTTTAGCGAGTCGACCCTCACCTTTTAGAAAGCACAGAAAAACGATTTCTGTGACTTTGGGGCGGACGTCGTTCGAATCAATTTAAAATGCACGTAATTTTCTTAAAAAACTATCTTTATTAGATTTGATTGATGATGTGCACAAATTGGCGGTTGGTACGGGAATGATTTTATACAAATCTATCTCATCTTCAACTTAACACGATGAATAAAATCCTCTCCCGTCAAATGCATGAATGAATGAATGAACATATCGATACATCGATACGTAACAAATTCACGCGCGCGAAATCTAGTTGAATTCAAAATATGAAATCCGTATCGAGTCCACAACTTCTGCAATTATGGGTCAGGTGTGTGTAGAGTTGTGCGGGCCAACTTTCTTTGGAAGCCCGGCCCGGAGCGAACCCGATCCGAAATTAAAACCCGAAGCCCGACCGCCCGGAAAACGCTGACGTCTCGGCCCGACCCGACCCGATCCGAAATTAAAACCCGAAGCCCGACCGACCGGGATTTTCTAAACCCGAAAGCCCGAAACCCAAACCCGTGAAAAGTAGTTCGGGTTCTGGTCGGGTTCGGGTCGGGTCGGGCTCGGGTCGGGTCGGGTTCGGGTCGGGTCGGGTTCGGGTCGGGTCGGGTTCGGGTCGGGTCGGGGTCGGGTTCGGGTCGGGTTCGGGTCGGGTCGGGTCGGGTTCGGGTCGGGTCGGGTCGGGTTCGGGCTGGCTTTTTTTTCGAATTTCGGGCAACCCGCTAACCTCTAATACATCATTGTTTTGTAGTCGATGTGATTTGAATATTCTAGGGTGCATCATTTTCAAAAATGTTTTTTGTAGCATTATTATCGAACGCGAATCGTAAACCCAATAAAAAGTACACCCGAAACCCGCCCGACCGGAAATTTTAAAACCCGAAACCCGACCGACCGGGATTTTCTAGACCCGAAAGCCCGAAACCCAAACCCGTGAAAAGTATTCTCTAATTGTTACGCTATATTCCGCGACGAATTATTTATTTATTTTTTAGACAAATTTTAGAAATTACATTGGATTTGAATTAAAAATTTTTGATGTTCACGGGTGAGACACGAGCTCACATCCTTCAACTTGCCGGGCTGATGCTCTACCATTGAGCTACCGTGGACATTTTCATTTCAAATCCAATTTTGAACCGTTGGTACAACACGTGGGTGTGTGTTCACTCATTAAAAAAAAAAAGTAGTTCGGCTTCGGGTCGGGTTCGGACGGGCTTTTTTTCGAATTTCGGGCAACCCGCTCACTTCTAGGTGTGGGCCGTCCCTCTCCGATCCTTAATCTGAGAGTTTTTGGTTCAAAGAAACAGTATTGCAATCAGATACACAATACTGCAGCGTCGGAAACATGAACAAGCTGGACGAGCTAATTAATGTAAAAAACCGTTGTTGAAAAGTCGTAGTGAGGGCTTAGTTGAGCACCTTTCATTGACTATTATGTGAATCAATAAGACTGATGAACTATTTACCATTGTGTCGATAAATATCAGGCGGAAGATCTCCTGATATTCACCGACGGCGACGGGCGTACATAATCTTAGCATTATTAACTACTTTTTTCACCCATTTCCTCACATGCAGCAATTATAGTTAATAAAGCCTTGCTACTCATTTACATTTACCACAAGGGTGGTCGCCAACGGACTTTGCTTGCATCGTCCCGTTGGTCCACTGCAGCGGTACCTGGAATGGATGCACATTCCTACCGAAGTGGTCTGGTTAAGAGCCTTACCGCGAAAGCCCTCACACAGCACCCTTAGTCCTTCCTGGGCAACCAGGTTGGCAAAAATACAGTAGGAAGATGATAGTATTTGGGGCCTACCTAGGCCACGGAGGTTTGCACTTACCTGCCCTTTTTAGGAAGAGTCGCCTTGGTGACTCGCGCTAATTGGACGTATCCCAATTTCTCACCCATGGGGCCGTGCGGTTGAGACTATGTCAGGTACGCACGCTAATATGCAACTTTATCGTAATCATTTACATTAATCCTGTTGGTTATCATATAATTCTGAATTTGCATGGAGAGCAGATCCCAGGGCAAAAACACAGATCGAGAGTTCAGAAAGATTGTCAAAAAGTAAAGTAATTTTCTACTGTACGGCACATTCCAATTTCTATTGAACTGTACGTCCTGATAAAATTATTCGAAGATTCGGTATTCCTCGCACTTTATTGGTCTGCAGCTACAGAATTGCAAAACAATGTAAAGTGAATAAACTTCTAGTTACGCCCCTGCAAAATTCGCCGATCTGTCTAAATGAGTACATTGAATGAGTGGGAAATTTATATTGTGAATGAAGTCGTTAAACGGGAAATTTGTAATCAAATGGTGTTGCAAAAAGGCATTTAAAAGTCTTAAGCCTACCGAGCCATAAGAATGGATTTATAAAATTTTGTTTATTTAACGGGTTTTTCTTCAATACGAATTCTAGAAGTTCTTAAATTAGAAGGTGTATTGATTATTTAAAGAGATTTTGTATGGAGGTTGGGGTAACTGTTCTGTCGGTTTCAAGTATCCAACATATGGAAAAAAGGAGTCGGAATGAAAAAGGTTTGGTATGAAACACTCGTTTAATGTATATGAAAAATAATAAATTGCTAGACAAATACCAACATGCACGTGTTGTACTTACCGCCCTTTGACGAGCTAAATGTTCGAAGTCTGTCAATATCGTCCTCATTATCGCTAACATGGTTATAATTGGATGAAGGAACGTCCAGGAAAGTGTTGGTTTTTCTCTGGCCTGAAATGTTTCAAAGTTTTTTTTTTCAATTATTTTGTCTTCATTTTACATTATTTTCATAAAAGTCAATGCGTTGACAACATTCGATAGAAATTTTTTTCGATTTCATTGACCAAAAAGAACTTTCTTTTGAATTTTGATTAAAAAAAAATTGTGAAAAATAACTGCTTTTGTTGTGAAACTGCAATTAGAATTTATTTGCTATACAAGAGAAAATTATACTTACAATCATAATATAACTTTATATGATTGTGGTAAGAAAATTATACTTCCAGTACAATCATTTATCCTTATTATAAGTACATTTTTCTCACTACAGTCATAGACTTTTTCCTTTATTTCAGTGTATAAATATTTGTACCGTTTAGTTGTTTGGCCACTTTACTATTCATTTGTTTTCTATAATGTCTCTTAAACGGACTATAAAAATTACTGTTAAGTAACATCTGAGTCTAAAATTTAGTGTGTGTCCTACGCTGACGTCTGGTTTCTAAAGTCATGAAGCAATTACTTGACGACCGGAAGTTATAAACGAAAGGAAATAGGATGCTTGGGAAACCCATTAGGTAATTTATTGGTGACATGAATTATCCCCCGGGGAATTATCCCCCGGACAGAAAAAATGGGAATTATCACCCGGGAATTATCGCCCGGAGAAAAGGGAATTATCCCCCGGGGAATTATCACCCGGGAATTATCGCCCGGACAAATGTGACAATAATTTAAAGCGGGTAAATTTGTGCAACGAACATTTTGAAGAGGGTAAATTCGTACAAGGAAAATGTCCTTCGGGGGGAATTGTCGCCTGCACAAATGTGACAATAATTTAAAGCGGGTAAATTTGTACAAGGAAAATTTTAAAACGGGTAAATCCGTACAAGGAAAATACACAATTTGTATAAGGAGAATGTCCTTCCGGGCGATAATTCCCTGGTGATAATTCCCCGGGGGATAATTCCCTTTTCTCCGGGCGATAATTCCCGGGTGATAATTCCCCGGGGGATAATTCCCTTTTCTCTGGGCGATAATTCCCGGGTGATAATTCCCCGGGGGATAATTCCCGGGTGATAATTCCCCGGGTGATAATTCCCATTTTTTTCCGTCCGGGGGATAATTCCCCGAGGAATAATTCCCGTCATCAATTTATTTTATTCTGGAAGAACTTCGAAACGTGGGGTGCAGCAAATTCAAAATGTTTTCATTTTTTCCTACATATTTTTCAAATTTTTGAAAATTTTGTTTTGAAATTATAGAATTGTACGTATTTACCGAGCATCAACATGTTAAATATTGTACGTGCTTTCAAATAGTTGCTTTGACTCGCAGGATGAGCCTATGAGTCAAAACAACCAATTTGGAAGTACATACGTAATGTACTATTTTGCAATTCACCGTCAAAAACTTGCTTTTTCGTGCGTCATTTCGGTGTCGTATGAAGTCATTTTGCCGCACTAGTACGATGACGGTTCTTTTACGCACTAGTACGATGAAGGTTTTTTTACGCACTACTTGAATTGAATTTTTATATTACACTTACGGAAATATATTTTTGCATCAAATAGAATTTTGTACTTCTGCGCAAGTTTTTGCAGTGTTAAAAAGCTGCGCAGAAGTACAAAATTCTATTTGATGCAAAAATATATTTCCGTAAGTGTAAAAGAAAATCTTGTTTTTGTCGGTGAATTGCAAAAAACGTTGTTTGATACACGTAACGTATGCTGGCACGATGTGTTGCTAAACTCGCCTTCGGCTCGTATCGGCAATCTCACATCTAGTGCGTTAAACTACCTTCGTACGTAGGTTGTATCAAAAATTACTATTGTAGAACTGGTGGAAATTAAAAAAAAGTTCTGTTGTAAGAAACTGCAGTTTAGTTAGAAAGTTTTTTTCTCTATCTAGAAAAAGAATCTCCCCCTTGCCCCTCTAGGGCAATTTTACTTATATCGATATATCTGTTCTCAATAGATAGCATATGCACCTCTTGCCCAGATTATTATTTTGAAGTGTGGGTCACACGTCAAAATAACATTTTTGGCAAGAGATGCTTAATTGGACCCGTACGAAGTACAAAGGTCCTATACGTTTACTACAAACAATTTTATTGTAACATGGGGTAGATCGAGGTGGGAGGGAGGGGATGCATCTATTATCGTCTAGAGATGACGAATCAGCAATAAAAAAAATGTCCGTCTGTCCGTCTCCTCTTTTTTTTCCAAACGGCTCAACCGATCAGCCTAAACTTTTTCTTCCCTGAAAGGAACATGCCTTCCATGATTCAAGTTCGAAGATGAGCAAAATCGATCAAGTGGTTCCGGAGATATGGTCGAGGAAGTGACCAAAAACATGGTTTTTCGAAGGTCGGTGAAGCTTTTTCGCAAATATCTCAGCAAGTATAGCACGGAAATTCCTCATTTTGGTGTCAAATGAAAGCATTATTTGATGTCACAAAACTGGGAAAAAAATTTTATATGAATCGGTGCAGGGGTCTGGGCACTGGGACCAATGGAATGGACGAAATTGAGGTTCTTGGCCATATACGAAAACAGTTTTTCGTCTATATTTCCTTATATGCAATATGGAGATTTACTGTCAAAGGCAAAGTTGTAGAGAATTAAATTTAAACGAACACGTGTTTCTGGGTTTTGGGGAAATGTTTTACAATCCTGGTATATGGCCACTTCCATAATTGGGCAGGATGACCCATATCTCCAGAACTGTGAGAGTTAGAAAGTTGTTTCCAAAGGCGAAGTTATAGAGAATTAAATTTAAGCGAACACGTGTTTCAGGGTTTTAGAGAAATATGGCCCAATTCTGGCATATGGCCACTTCCATTATTGGGAAGGATGACCCGAATCTCCAGAACTATGAGAGATAGAAAGTTGCTTCCAAAGACAAAGTTGTAGAGATTAAAATTTTAGAGAACACATGTTTCAGGATTTTAGGGGAAAATGACTTAGTCCTTGGATATAAGCTTTTCTAGATTTGAATGGTCTGAGACGTACTTCGGTAGGGCCTTTGACATTACCTTGGGTAATTTCTATCTATCTTTGAAATTCTTACAGTTATAAAATAACAGAAAACGTTGGATTGTTTGCTTATTTGTATATTTAGATACGTTCGAGTCTCTTTGCCACATGTATTCTGTTTGCCACATCTATTCTGATACGTACGGGTCTTTGGTTATGTTCTACTATTAAAATCTGGTATTATGACCCATGCCTTCGGCTTAGGCCACAATATCCCACACGTCAAAACTTGGTCACATCTTATCGATGTGGACGCTCCCCTGACTATTTTGATTTAAGTTTTAAAAATAAATTATTTGATTGATTGATTGATTGATAACTTTATTGTCTACTATTTACTAGATGACATGGAAAAAGAGTAGCTATGACTGCTACATCATGACTCTCGTTAAAAAACCATGAAAACGTTAGAATATTTAGCTAACATTAATAACATAAACATAGAAGAAAAAGTAAATCCACGATACGAACAAAGAAAAATATTTTAAATTAATACAAAAACTCAAATTGCCATAAAATAGCATCGTCAAAGTAAAAAATAGCGTCACAAAGAAACAAACAAAACTGTCGAGTCGACATAGTCAGAAATGATAATATCAATAATTTCCAAAATGGCATTGTCAATATTACAAACAAAAGCAAAATTTTCCATCAATGAATCGTCAAAATGAAACCCGGCCAAGCAACGGGAGTTTTAGTGTCATTATCAGGCCCTGCCAAACAACTGGAGATTTAGCGTCAATATCTGTGTGATAGACAAAAAATTTAAAATCAATCACCGGGTCAGTGCTTCCAGTTTGATGTTGTCGTAGTGAAAAGAAAGCTCTAAACAAACACATTATCCAACCAAACCAAATGAATCGAAGACTGAGTCATATTTAAATAATGGATACATTAAAATGTTTAAACAGACCGTAAATAGAAAACATAGGCAAGGGACACGTACGCATCAGAGTAGATGTGGCAAACAGAATCGATGTTGCATCTAAATTAATTCTGTCTTCACTGTCAAGTATGTGAAATTATGTGCACATTAAATTGCATTGGAAATTGCCGAAAAGGCGATACTGAAAAAGAAAGAGTGTAAAAACTTCTCCAAATTTAAAAAAAAATCGGCTAGGGCCGATCTTAGAACCGATCTGGAGCACTAAGCAGAGGGTTCTGACCTGTGACCCATATTTCCATGGGCAAAAAGCTCCCGCCAATTTACAACATCTTTTACATTTAAAACATTTTTTTGGTTGCGCCCTGGACTAGTGATTGCAATTAACCGTAAAATCAATTACCGCGGTTACGGTTAACCGGACGTAAAATAACCGGTTAACCGAAACAAAAAATAAAATAAAATTCAACACTGAAAGTCCTTTGCAAATACGACGTCCTAACCAAAATTAAACGTCCGTTACTACAGTACTTTTCATACTTCATACACTTCATCACTTGGCATAACATTTTTTACCTTCTGCCTTACGGAAAACCATGATAAACTTAATACAAAACCCTAGCAACGCTCCCTTGTTGTGTAACTAACTATTTCAATGAATGTTTTAATTGGATCAATTTCTATGAGTGATTCTATGTGACCAGTGACCACCGGATTAACCTACTGTGATAACGCGCTTTCAAGCGCATGCATTACATATCGAAGACTATTTTTCGAAACGGCTAGGTTGTATGAATTAAATTCTGAACGAAAAGGACCAAAGCTCTGAAGAGTTTTGAAAAATTCTAAACATATGCAATTTTAAGGATCACGATTGTTCATACAAACGCTGTTTTGATTGCAACAGTAATCTGAATTTCAATAAAAATTTATTGACAGGGGGAAGAATTCGAACCCATGCTAACGAAAATGAACTTAACAATGCCAGTTAGACTCGGTAACCTCGGCTATCTCTCACAATAAAAGTTGGTTTTGAATAAATTATCGATTTTTTATGATTTGTCTATTACTATTTCGGTTATGAAGTGCAAAAAGCTTTGTTCGCTACGCTTTAATGGGAGACTTTTTTTAGTAACGATGCTGAAAAGCTCTTAGTTACAAAACTTGATAGAAAAACTACTATTCTTGTCTTGTAGAACTCTAGTGTTGCTCAGCCTCGACGAATTATGTTCTAGTGTGGCCCGAGCGCCGAGCCTCGTGGGCACATCTGGCTGATGCAGATGACAATATGTCAACCACACAGTGACCACATCCTTTATGTGTATTCCGAACCACGCCTTCAAGTAATGAAACTTGAACGATTTTATTTTTCAACAAATTTTAGGAGCGATTTTCTC
Organism: Pseudolycoriella hygida; assembly: GCA_029228625.1. NCBI lineage: Eukaryota > Metazoa > Arthropoda > Insecta > Diptera > Sciaridae > Pseudolycoriella > Pseudolycoriella hygida. The sequence continues at coordinate 50,305,091 of CM055404.1, read as the reverse complement.
AATTAAATATTTTATTTCAAAATTATGGAGGTGGAGCTCTTCTGTCACTGTACTGAACATTTTCTTTGATTCGCAGTAGAGCGACGAAATTCGCTTTTATCTGTTAACCGTTTTCGATTGGCCTGTTAACCGATAACCTACCCTGGGCTCATACTTCAATGAAAAAAAGGTTAATGAAAATCGGAGCAGATTTGCTCGAGTTGCATACAAAAAACTCGTAGAGAGCAGAGACTCATCTGGACAGACTTCTGGAATTCAAGACACAATGACATTCGGAAATGCGGACAACGCTATTACGGCATGTTTTCTCTATTCTCTACTCTTCTGTTGGGTTTACAATCTTGTGTACCATCGCTAATACTCTTGACTTGACTTGACGGCATAAGAGTTGGAGCCTGTGCACTGCACCAGTAGAGCTTGAACGTGAGTACTTCGTTGTTGCAATGCAAATGCATATCACACTAGAGGTGTGCGGGCACGCCCGATTTTTAGTCCCGTTCACAAGCCCGCCCGCCGCGTACCGGGCACGGGCGGGCGCGAGCATCTTTATTTCGAGAACGGGCGGGCACGGGCTGCCCGTTTTCAAAATCGAACGGGCACGGGTGGACGCGAGCGTCTTTATTTCGAGAACGGGCGGGCACGGGCTGCCCGTTTCAAAATCGAACGGGCACGTGTGGGCACGGGCATCTTTTTTTTTGAAAACGGGCGGGCACAGGCTGCCCATTTTCAAAATCGAACGGGCACGGAAGGGCACGGGTATCTTTTTTCGAAAGCGGGCGGGCAACGGCTGCCCGTTTTCAAAATCGAATGGGCGTGGGCGGCAACCGGCATCTTTTTTCAAAAACGGGCGGGCAACGGGCTGTCCGTTTTCAAAATCGAACGGACACGGGCAGGCGAAAAGTGATGCCCGCACACATCTATATCACACCGAGTTACCCCTTTGTGCTCATCAAGCCCACATAGAGAACATATTGTATTGTAATATCAACAGTACATTAGCAATGTGGACAGCGCTGGAGCGCCACTCAATATGCGTGTTGGCTTAAAATTAACAACAACCAATGTCGCTCGACTAAAGGTTGGACTAGCTACTTTATAATGGTTTATGAATTTTTGATTCTATTTAACAATTACCTGTTGACCTTATTGTTACCTGTGTATTGTTAGTCTGACAATCATTTCGCGTTGTTTACAAACCAGTTATTGCTTCGATTTTTGTACAATTAGTATTATGCGAGGGGTGACGCACTTCTGTGGTTTATGGAATAAATGGAATAAATGGGAATAAATGGAATAAATGGAATAAATGGAATAAATGGGAATAAATGGAATAAATGGGAATAAATGGAATAAATGGGAATAAATGGAATAAATATTGGAATAAATGGAATAAATGATAATTTTTTCAAATTCGTCAACCTCAAAAGACTTGATTTTGATGGCCACGCACCAACAACCATACTAATGTGTCAAAAGTGAAAAACCCACTTTGAAAACTTAAAAGAATTTTTGTTGAAAAATGGAATAAATGGAATAAATAAATTTATTCCATTTATTCCAAAAAAAATAAAATTTATTCTCAAGATGGTTTAAATGCTTTATAATTTGTGTAAACCTTTTTTTGAACTTATTTGTCTAACTTGTGATGGGTTTGGTTCAGATATTTCGCAAAAACAACAAAAAAAATTTTGGGAATAAATGGAATAAAAGAATAAATGGAATAAATGAAGTGCGCCACCCCTCGGTATTATGCTTAAGCGTATTCATTTTAGTGTGATAGGCCATGATGTTCTTTTATTTCTTTTATTCATTTTGCGGATTAATTTGATGGTTAATGTGGCTTTTGTATGTCGGGACACCATAGTTGTATTTTTTAGACTATTGTTCTGTCTATAATAATAAGTCACAATGCAGTCTCAATTGTTACGCTAGCAATTTCGTGCCAATCTTTATTCATGTTTACCCTTGATGTTTGTAAGCCCCTCGACAAATCTGAACCAAGAAGTGTCCAGCACCTGCACTTCTTCACCAAAACCAATGTTGAGGCAATGCTCAGACTTTTACTAATCACCTTGTTACGATCGTCTTTAGTTTAATTAATTGTGATAATAATATTTTGATTGTTTGGACCCGTACGAAGTACGAAGGTCCTATACGTTTACTACAAATTCAGGGCTCCCACACATCCAATATTTCAAAAATTGTTCGTCTCCACTTTTTTCTCGAAACGGCTGCACCGATCACCCTGAACTTTTTTTCGCTGAAAGGTACATATGTCCCATGGTTCAAGTTCAAAGATGAGCAAACTCGATCGGGTAGTTTCGGAAATATGGTCGAAAAGGTGTCCAAAAACATGTTTTTTTGGGGCTAGGTGAGACTTTTTCTGAGATATCTCTAGATTTAAGGCAGTTAGAAAGCTACTTTCTGGGACAAAGCTGTAGAGAACTAAATTTTAGCGAACACGTGTTTCAAGGTTTTTGCCAGAAACGTCCCAATCCCGAGATTTAGTCGCTTCTAGAATTAGAAGGGATGATTCCTGATAGAACTATGACAGATGGAAAGTTGCTTTCAAAGGCAAAGTTGTAAAGAATCAAATTTTAGCGAACACGTGTTTCAGGGTTTTCCCCAGAAACGTCCCGATCCTGAGACTTAACCATTTCTAGAATTGGTAGGGATGAATCATATCTCAAGAAATATGACAGATGGAAAGTTGTTTCCAATGGCAAAGTTGTAGAGAATTAAATTTTAGTAAACACGTGTTTCAGGGTTTTCCTCAGAAACGTCCAAATCCCGAGATTTAGCCACTTCTAGAATTGATAGGGATGATTCATATATCAAGAACTACGACAGATAGAAAGTTGCTTCCAAAGGCAAAGTTGTAGAGAATTACATTTTAGCGAACACGTGTGTGTGAGATTCAGCCACTTCTAGAACTCAGAGGGATAAGAACATTAGACATTCGGAAGGGCTTTCGACATTACTTTGGGTAATTTCTGAGAGTCTTTTAAATTCTGATAGTTCTAAAAGAACTTGACTATGCATTCTGATGCGCATGATATTTATGATAATAGTAAGAGTTTGGTACATCGTAGCTTTTCGCACGTGAAGGCTATCCGCACGTGAAGGCTTTACGTACGGGTTTTTGCATATAAATAAATATTTTTACAGAGCCAAAAAATTGTCGTCCGTTCAAAGTCAAAGCCTACCTGTGCTCACTACCATCGCTAATACTCTTATCACATAAAATTTGTAGACCCAAGAAGAGTAGAGAATAGAGAAGGCTACCGTAGTAAGTTGTGGTGTGGAGTTACTTTTGAAAGACCCGACAATAGGACATCCGGACAAAATGTGACCTCAATTCTTCCGTAGGACCCTGACTTACGTTAAGGGAACAAGGGAATGACATTTTTGGCAAAAGACCCTTAATCTACTATTTAAAATCTTGTGAATTTCTGTAGGAACCTTCTGTTGTGCAAACTATTACATTTTAAAAATATCAAATTATTTTTTTATTTTACTCTGCACCCAAACACCCACCTCGAAAAACCCAATGCGTCGCGCCAGCGAGTAAAAATTATTCAATAAATTGGATTTTTTTTTCGTTCAAACGACTAAATTAATTGAAATGGAGATTAAAAAGTAGATTATAAAACAATTTAAACCTTTGAAATATTAACAAATTCCAGCATTTTTTTTTTTCGAACAAATTGAAAAATTGATTTAATGCAGTTGTTCATTTACTTCTCAAAGCTCAATGAAAAATTGGAAATAAATGAATTACGTTTACACGTTCATTGAATCATGTTTTCATTTTCAATAGAAAAAAAGGCAAGAAATTGGCGGTGGAAGCGCACCTTTATTCAACACTTTGTACGACAAGTATTTTTTAAGGAAAACAAAAACAAGGAAATGGAAGGGGACTGTTAAGCAAAATTGACCATCAAAAACTTTATCGACTGATGGGATAATAGAGGCAACGATGTACATAAAGATACATAAAAGAAACCTCACAAGTGGAATTTTCGGTAATACATTTTTAATCACGTAAGAAGAAGGAAACTTTGTCGCAATATTTTACCCCAGAGAATTTTTTTGTGGTTTTTGTGTTCAAGATGATACTCGTGCAAGATTTAAGATTGTCATTTGAGTTACAAAACACGAATAGTTCTTGTGCAGTGCACTTCAGCTAGAAATGAGATCTTACTCGCCTGACGAGTTTCTAATAAATTTTCATATGGATAATTACATCGGTAACCCATACATTGTCGCTACCATGTCACCTGGGGAACGAATGTGTGTTGTCTCATGTGATTTATACATTGAAACAGTGAAAGAGATGTAATTCGTTGCTCAAGGTGCAGGCAACGATGGAATTATCCATAGGGTAGTTGCGAATCGTGGGCGCGCGGTAGCGATGCGCCCGCGACGCAAGTCCTCACACGAACAAAAAATTAAGAAATTTTTTTTTTCGTAGACTGCGGAACCAAGTTTTGACTTCCCTCCCCTTGCGACGTACCCCCCGGAGAAATTTTTTCTTGAATTCTACGGAAAATTCTAAGGCGAAGTGTCGATTAAAATCGGTTCGGTGGATGATCATTTCCTATACAAAAAGGGCTGTTTCATAGAAGCCAAAGTTAATGCAAACATCCTACGTTAGTTAGTTAGTGAGTTAATTAGTTCCAGGGCCATTTGTATGAGAACCGACTTTTATAGCTCATGCTCGAAAACGGCTCGATAACTTTTCTTGAAATTTTGCAGGGACCTTCGGGTGGACATTCTACGCCAAATGAGATTTTAAAAAAGGGGAGGTACCGGCCTAGAAGGCGCCATATAAAGTCCATATGTATGTGTTTGTGCGTGTAATGTGTATGATAGCACATTTTGTGTGAGACAAGGTTGGGTGTTCGAGATAGAGGTTTGGTGTCCAGGTAGCTCAGATGGTAGAGCGTTGGACTCACTGCCTATGGGTCCCGGGTTCGATCCCCTGGGAGAACAAGCTCATATGGTTTTTCCTAATCATGGATGATTAGTCTCTGTTATTAGTAACATCTAGTTAGCTCTATTGACTCTGTAACAGTTGCACAAACTAAATGAAATTTGAATCTCATTTGACATAATCAAACAATTGCACTCACAAAGTGCGACATCTACATTCGAATAGTCTCACAACAACGAAAAGAAATTCTATCTACAACAGTGGGTATGCACAACAGGCCCATTGGAGGCTTAGGTGCTTACGAAGGTTCGCTTTCCTTACCCACATTATCCTATCCTATCCTATCCTAGAGGTTTGGTGTTAAAGGGAAACTTGTTGGGTTGGGTGTGTAGTGTATCAGGGTGACCGCCAAAATGGCAGAAAATAGGCGGGAGCACAGAAAAAACTTTTGATTTGTTGTACAGGAAGTTGAGGTGATCATTTTCACCCATGGAAGTAGTTGCCGCCGCGCTTCAGTTTTTTTTATATGTTGTAGAGGAAGTTAAGGTAGACCACTGCGCCGGCCGGCCGATGGGTATTCGGCGACTGAGATGTACCCTACGGCCTTCGGCGGCCGGCTAATGATGGCTAGCCGGCTGAAGTTACTCGAAAAAAGGAGCAATAATATCTCAAAATTCTGTTTACCTGTGTGTGTAAACTATCGAGGTAAGTCAATTGTCTTGCTGTGGATCCTCTTACTGGAATGAAACAATATCCTAAATCAAAACTTTATCTCGTTTTCAATTCAATTCGCCATTGACTAAAGAGTGGATGAATGAATTGCCCGCAGTTGACGAATCAGAGTATTTTTGTTAAACTTAAATCCTGTACGAATTTCCTTGATAAGATAAGATAAGATAAGATAAGAGCTACCACTGAATTGTGGACAATTGTAATTTTGTATAGATACGGTAAAAGCACTTTATTGCAAGATGATTTGAATGTTATCCTGATGGAAAACATCCTTAAGAGAATTCCTTATGCTAAGGAGTATCCTCCAAGTTCTTCGCCTTACGACTTAGGACCCTGGGTATCCACGTGGTTCTTGGTAGGGACCGAGAGATTTTGTGAGATTTATGTGATGTAGGAGGAAGGAGACAAAGGATCAAAAGATTTGTATTTCGTAGTGGAAAAACCTCTCCAACCTGATGAATCTAAAAAATCCTCCATGACCTCACGTTCGTTGTGTACGCAAGATAACCACACGGGTGAGAAATCCACGAAAACCGTCGGAATTACGCGTTGCAATTGAGTGTTGCGACCCCCAGTAGAGAACCCAGGGTGAACGGTCTCCATTCACTCGTCTGCTTCGCTCATCTAGATGAGTAATTCGTTCCGGGAAAAACTAGGTAAAGACTTTTATATTTGAACGTTTTCATCACAGAATATAACGTTACATTACATCAATGAACAATGAGAAATAGGAATCTCTTCCAATTTAAATTAGTCTCAATGCAAATGCCTAAAATCATACTACGTAGCCACAACTTTGGAAGCTAGTGGAAAAATCGCAAACAAGATTCTTCTCATTGAAATTTGTATAATTTTTTGAAGCCATCGGCCGCCGCCGATTTTTTCCTCGGCTAAGGCGGCTGAGAGGGGTATCGGTGGCGGCTTCGGCTAACCCCTTTTTTCGGCGACGGCTTCGGCACGGCCCACCGGCGCAGTGGTCTAAGTTAAGGAGATGGAAGTAGTAGCCGCCGCTCGTCAGTTCGGCGGCGGTGGCGGCTTAAATAAAACTTTTGATGTGATGTAGAGTAGAGGAAGTTGAGAGGATCATTTTCGCCCATGGAAGTAGTAGTCGCCGCGCGTCGGCTCGGCGGCGGTGGCGGCTCAAAAAAAAAATTTTGATATGTTTTAGAGGAAGTTGAGGGGATAAATTTTTTTTCGTTGGAAATTTTTTTTCGTTGGAAATTTTTTTTCGCCGGAAATTCTTTTTGTCGGAAATTTTTTTACGTCGAAAAATTTTTTCGCCGGAATTTTTTTTCACCGGAAATTTTTTCTCCAAAATTTGTTTCCTCTTTTCTTCCAAAACATTTGATATCACAACAAAAACCCTTTTTAAAAGGGAAACTTGACGCAAGTCGTCGTCCCTTGTTCCAAAACAACTGATATCAATTTGGGTGACTCTTACAGCTTCGGAACGCAAAAAATTCTTTTCAAATATTTTCGCTTTTGATTACAAAAATGCATCACAAATGCCGGACCCTCCGAACGTAATAATTTTTCTGCGCTTTCAGATTTCGCACGCCAAATTTGACTACCCGTACTCCACACATCACGGAACAGAAAAACTATAACATTGAGAGGTTCGGCATTTGTGACGCATTTTTTTAATCAAAAGTGAAAATATTTCAAAAGAATTTTTTATGAATTTCGTCGACTGAGGCGGCCGGCTAAAGCATAACTTGTAGAGCATTTTTCACATAAATTTTGATATGGTCGAAAAATTGCTAATGAATTCAATTGGCGGTCAATGGGCGCTCACCTCAGTCGACGCATTTTCAAATACAGACATTTTTTTAACGAATGTGCTGCTCAAGAAATTTGCAATTAAAACATGCAATAGTTGAACGTTGACCTACATTTTAAAATAATCTACTCAACGAAAGTTGAAGCAGGTGAGGTAATGTAATGTGGACACACTTTCAACTCTTCCAATTGATTCGAAAAAAGTTAAGATTCTTGTTTCGTTTTAAGATTTTTCATTGCTTCGCAATCAAACTCATAACTCTACTTGCTTGGTCTGCGGTATGTTTGCAAATGTTTCGCTATAAAATACACTCAAATTACTAAGTGTGAATGGTGAAAACTAATTGCAATTTAAGTTAAATGGTGGAATAAGTAATTTACTCATCAGCTTAATTTATGATAAATTATTCAAACGTGCTGTTGATGGAAAATTCGTACTTTGGCAATCATTTGTAAACCACCGCATTCGCAACAATTTAACTCATTTAACTCCAACAACAGTAACGCCAAATTTGCAGTGATTTCATTGCAAATGTTGAAAATTCCATTGAATAAATTAAATACAAACACGAAAAAAACTGTATTTAATGTAACGAATTTTTGTAAAAAATATTTAATTTCTACGCTTGTAATGGCAGCAGTGCATATTTCATACGAAAATTTCTATTAGGTTAGTAACATGAAAATTTGTCACAACGAAATTCTAATTAACTGAATTTATGACATTGTCAAAGGAAATCAAACGCTACACTAGCCCCGTACAATTTCGAAGCAAAATTATAGTAGTCGTTTTTGGTAGTGTGCTTCTACATGGAAATTCTCGTGCGATATATGCGTTTTCGTAAGGTAAATGCACCAGTTATCGGCCATGTAGTAGTCTCCGGCCAAACCATATTTTCACTAGTAATCGGCCACTTTTTACATTGAAATATGGCCGGTCACGGGTGCTGACCGGAGGCTACTATATGGTGCATTTACCCTACATTCCAATGCGATCAGAGCGTAAAATCATGCCATCTTGCTCCAGGACGATCTTCGATATCAGAGAAATCTCATGTTTAGCACAACTATATCGGGGCCAACCATGACAAATTTCCCCTTCATAGTTAGTGTATCCATAACATGTTTGCAGCAATCATGTAACTATGGCAACCATGGTTGTTGCAAACATGTTATGGATACCCCAACTAATGTTATATTTACCTTAACTTTGAAGGGAAAATTCTTCATATTTGGCCCCGATCTTGCTTGTCCCAACTATAACTCGATAAAATTCCGTTCAGTGAACGGTAGGACAAAGACAGAAAATCTTTGTACTTCTCATGGGGCTATAAAATAACTTGGCCAACCGGCTAAAAGAAGTACTTGTACACAAAATCATAATAAAGTCTCGTAGGATTTGTGTTCAGTGGTGTGTAAAATTCCCAAAAATAGAATTTTCTTTACTTGGAAGTATTCAGATCTCGAGTCAAGGATCACCAGAGTGGAAAATCTGTTCAACATAATTTTCTTTTAAATTCCATAAATGACATTATGCTGCAGTCTTGTAATGATAAGGAAGCACACGAAGTACGTAAATTCACGAAACGTAGTAAACCTTACGGTTATTGTTTTCCATGGAATGTTAGCTGTTTAACAGATTTTCATTCCACTTCAAGGCATTTGTAATTTATTTTGGTGGAAAAATGGAACAATGCAGTTCGTTTGACTAAAAATTACGGAATAAGGAAGAAAGGTTTCTGCATTTTTCTTTTATTTTAAATTTCTAAAGTCACAGAGGAGATTTTTCGAGCCCATTATTCCGTTTAACGAAAGAGTAGAGGTACAAATCACTCCTACCCAACATGCACAATTTTCCTGAGATGAGAGCAAATATTTGCTATATTTTCTGGAACAAATAATTTGGAAAATAATTTTTGGTGGAAAAGCTGAAAAATTTTTGTACACAACCATTTCTTTGTTCTCTCAACCACAATCATAATAAACTCTTTTTCAAATATTTACCTTTGGTTTTTGTGTGACTATACTTCACGGAAAAGCACCATAAAGTGACTAGGGATATGGTATACGTAATTACAAATTTGTGTTTAGCGTAAATGTCTACCTAGCGGTGAAATTATGCAGTGGCACCGAATTCAATCTAGAATGAATGTTGTCAAAATTGACGGTAAGGGACGCATATCGAGCTGCAAAACAACGCCACTGTCTTCACAATATCTTGCATATACATAGGAAATCACAGAACTTGGAGTGGTTACATACACAAACGAAAACAAAATCGAAATAAAACATCCCAAGTAATAATATGAGTAAGAAAAGGTCTTAATTACACTGTTGGGTTATTTGAAAAATTCCTTGTACCATATTGTTACTAAGCTATTAAAGCCTGTCTAGGTTTTTGCAATGTTATAATACATCTGTAGATAACAAAAACGTTGAAACCACAAGGATAAAAATAAATGTCCACGAAAAGTTGTAAGTATATCAAAAACTACGGTGAAGACGTACAAGAAAAAAAAGAAAGAGACATAAGTTAGGATATACGTTCTTGTAGTGATATGTTGGTTGAAGAATAAGACTTTTGAACAAAAGTTATAAAATCGGTTTATAGTTGACTTACTTTGTGTATGGGTGGGTCTTCTTTGAGAACCTCGTCGTCGCTGTGGTGGTGTTTCCGTGTCATTCAAACGTGGTTCACTTGTACAGTGGGATCGAGTTGACTCTTGGAGATTTTGTTGTTGTGCTTGTACTTTTCGACGTACCTAGAGTAAAAAAACAACATCCGCTTTAGAGCTTTATTACTAATTATAAACGTCTAATGTCCGTCTGTTTATCTATGTGTCTATTTATGCGTCTATTCGTCTATTCGTCTATTTATAAGTCTGTCTGTCACGATCCCGTTATTTTTGCGTTTAATTGCGTTTACTCTGGCGAAGAAAAAAAAAATACTTTTTGATATGTTGTTGGGTATGGTGCAAAACGTCGAGAAAACATGTTCCGGGGTTAGATATTGTTCTGAAATAAGGGAGTTATGGGTCAAGAAAGGGTGAAAATGGAAAATCGGCCAAAAGTCAGTCAAGATGTCGTTTTAGAGATTTGGTCGGGGAAGAAAAGTCTCCGACTTTTTGATGGCCTACAACTTTGTAGAAGAAATTTTTTTGATTCGACTTCATGCGGAGGAGCTAGACAGCGAAAACTGTTAAAATTTTGGGGTTTGTTGTTAGGGAACTTTTGTTGTTGGACAAAGTAGAGATAAGTTTTGAGTGCCAATCGATAGTGGAGGCTTGGGGCAACAAATTTGCTGAGCAATGTTGGGTGAAAAAGTTTCACATTTTCGAGCTATGGGTCGTTCTTTGGCGATTTTGTCCAGAGCTGGAGCACTTATTAACCAATATCTCGGCCGGTAGTTGCCGGAATGAGGCCAGTGAGGTGTCAAATGAAAGGTTTCGATAGTGTGAAGGTAGCGAAATTGGGTTGAAACAAATCGGTTGAGCGGTTCGGTGCTCAGGGTCGATCAAAGAAGGCAAAAATGGGCAAAAATTTGCTCAGCTGCCCGAAAATTACTGAAAAACTAATTTTTGATATGTTGTCGGGTATGGTGCAAAACGTCGAGAAAACGTGTTCCGGGGTTAGATATTGTTCTGAAATAAGGGAGTTATGGGTCAAGAAAGGGTGAAAATTGAAAATCGGCCAAAAGTCAGTCAAGATGTCGTCTTAGAGATTTGGTCGGGGAAGTGTCAGAGTAGAATACATAGCAAGTGCAACGCTGAATACGGGGAACTTGAAATACGGGGAACGTTGAATACGGGGTAAGTGGAATACAGTGAACGTTGAATATGGGGGAAGTGGAATACGGGGAACGTTGCATACGGTGAACGTGGAATACGGTGAACGTTGAATGCGGGGAAAGTGGAATACGGGGAACGTTCAATACGGTGAACGTGGAATACGGGGGAAGTGGAATACCGGAAACGTTCAATACGGTGAACGTGGAATACGGGGGAAGTGGAATACGGGGAAAGTGGAATACGGGGGAAGTGGAATACGGGGGAAGTGGAATACGGGGGAAGTGGAATACGGGGGAAGTAGAATACGGGGGAAGTGGAGTAATTTTGCGACAAAGAAAGTATTTTGATTTATAGTGCCTTTCTCGCCCATTTGGATTTTAGTATTATTAGCGGTAATATCAACGAAGTGATTTAATGACATGAAACATTACGCATCATTATTTAAAACGAGAAAAAATATGCTTTGGCTCACAGAATAGACAACACGCGAAAATGATAAAGCCTGTGTAGCCCCTAGGGGCGGGGTTTAACTAGTGTAATTAGATTAGTTAACATCGGAAGCCACTGCTCTTCCTCTAAACGATCAAATATTTACTTTTCAAGCATTTTTAAAAATAAATGCAAACAACTTATTGTGGTCGTAAATTTGTAATTTTTTTCTTTTCTTGATGAAATTGTTAAAAATACCGCAACATATTGTTGTCATTTCTTTAAATTTTATATAAAACGTATACTAACACATTAGCACGTAATCGAAGAGTGATGTGAAAATGTGTAAGAAAAGCGTATATCACAGATGTTAGAACTTGAAGATATATGGAATTTATGTTTTTTTGTGCCACACTTTTCACAATTAAATTTGAATAAATTATTTCATGCGAATGGAAGGGATAGGATTTTTAAATAAATTTTTTTTTTCTTTGCATAAGAAATTATGGAAATAGAAAACTCATTTCAACCAAAAATTAGCGAATCCCAACATTGGCTTCAGTCAGGCTTCGTACGATAACGACTTTATTTGTTATGATGGCAGAAGAAAGAATAAGTTCAGACACAAGGTGAAACTTTTCTAAACACGCTGCGCTCCAGGCCCGAACTGGCCACATGGGCTGACCGGGTGCGCTCCAGCAAGAGATGCGCCTCCAGCTAGAGATTGCGTTTACGGGTTTCCGTAAAAATGCCGTAAATGGCATCTGCAGGACACATCATGTAAATTATTGCACCATTTTAATACGACCATCTTCAGTTTAGTAACTCCACAGCCTACTACGGTAGTTTCGTTCATCGAGGGTACGTGTAAAAGAGACAGTCATAGTAGGCTGTGGAGTTACTTTTGAAAGACCGAGTATATCAGAAGAATCGTAATCGTGAGGTATCCTGTCACGCTGGTTCCGATGGGATTAGTTTTATTGAAGAAATTTAATCATACGTAAAATTGCCGTAAATTTAAACTAATTTTGACTACAAACACTTAAGGTAAGTGATCGTGAGTTGACCTAGCCAAAAATGAATGTTAAGTTGACCGTATAAATTTGTATTAAAGGAAAAACATGGGTCAACTCACAGTCACATAAACCGTGTATGACAATTGTATGATAGGTCAACTCACGATCAAACGTGCCAGTACGATTGAGTCAACTCACGGTACCCCTAGGTTAACTCTCGATTTTTATTAATTCATTAACTTTATCAAATTAAAATACAAATAATTAATTAAGTTCGAATTAGTTAAGCAGAGAAAAGACAAATCTTCAAAGTTAAAAAAAGATTCGAGTAATCTGCGCCCAAATGACGGAACAAATGGCTTCGAAAGTTGCAAATTGTCAAAATAGGTCAACTCACGATCACTTACCTTATACAATTGGGACCAGTGTGACAGAAAATTTCGTGACAATAACTCTTCCGACATATATTACTAAACTGAAGATGATCGTATTAAAAATGGTGCAATAAGTTACCTATTGTGACCTGCACTTATGGCATTTTTACGGAAACCTGTAAATGCAATCTCTAGCCCCAGCGACTTCGACGCCCCTCTTAAATGAAAATAAAATACGGTTTTAATATACGGTTTTCTGTATTTTGTATTACTGGTCTTGGATCAACACGGTTTGAAAATGTAAGCGCCTTTCATTTCGGTTTCTGATGGCGACATTATCAACCAACAAATAAATTAAACGCAATTTAAAGGTGGTGTTACATTTATGTAGTCATGGTGACCGAAAAATTTCTTGGCTTGCCTAATATTATGTTCTCAATTTGTCCTTTGCGTCCTTTCAAATATGAAATTTTGTCCTAGATACAAGTTGATTTTAAGCGACTGCCGGTTGGCTTTAGTCGACCGCCGATTGGTGTTAATAGACCGCCGGTCGGTGTTAACAGACCGCCGGTTGGTGTTAATAGACCGCCCGCCGGTTGGTGTTAATAGACCGCCGGTTGGTGTTAATAGACCGCCGGTTGGTGTTAATAGACCGCCGGTTGGTGTTAATAGACCGACGGACGGTTGGTTTTAATCGACCGCCGCCGCCGGCCGGTTAGTTTTAATCGACCGCCGGTTGGTTTAGTCGACCGCCGGTTGGTTTTTATCGATCGCCGGTTGGATAGGGCAGTTTTTGTATCTTTTAGTTACTGCCATAATAAAGCTTTTGCTACATGTTTTTATATAGTTATTTTTATTTACTTGCCTGCTTGGACATTGTTTGTTCCTAGGTACCTGAGCCGACGACGAATACTGTAATTTTTCGAGTCTCAACAAACAGTCTCCAGCAGACAAGCACCACGTAACTCTAGATGTCGATGCAATCTGGGCACAATTATCACGAAAACTACAACACGATAGCGACACCCTTGCATGTAAAAAAATTCTTAGATTGGCGCCCCTCAGTCGGCTCGCCCGGTGCGCCCTTCGGTCGCCAGTCCGGGCCTGCTGGGCTCATTGAATCTTTGATCTAAGGAAGTCATGCAACATTTTTGCGGGACTCAGAAGTACCGTCCTTGGAGTTCTGCAGATTTGTTCACCCGCCTTTCTTCCCACATAATTCACAGCGAACGCCCGTTGTCATCGTCTGCCGCTCATGAGAAGATTTCTAAGGTTTCATAAAAGTTCCTCATTGGGGGTTGGCGAAACGATTCAGGAAGAAATCCTTACGAACAAATCCAGAAAAAAACTTTAAGTTTAAAGTTTAAGGGTAGAAACAACGCGAGGAAATAGTAGGACAGGGTATTTCCCGATGAAATGGAATTGGAAGGAAATGATAGGCAAATACATAATTTAGGAAAGCTAGGAGGAAATAGAAAATGTTTATCAGGAAATAGAAGGAGGTGGGAGCAAATAGGAAATGAAATAAGGGAAAAGAAATGTAAATAGTTTTTCATTTCATTATCAGGAGGAAATAGGTAAATAGGAGGAAATGTAAATAGATGGGACAAGTGTATCTAGTCCTCGATCGGGCAGGAAATCCAACATCTTTCAAGCATGAAAAAAAACTTACGGATCTGGCTCCAGTTATTCGGGCACTTTGGGTGCGTGTTGCTGGTCTCCTTCTTTGATAGCCTGGTGTACCATTATCAGGTGTACCACTTCCAGAAGGTGGATTAAGAATTGTTTCTAAACTACCACTAGCAGGAGCACATATGGAAGCACTACGAGTTTTTGGTCTTCCGTGGGGTGGCGTTTCGTAAGCCATCACTTTAGTTTTAGTTCTTCTTTAATTATAGATAACTTTTTGCATAATCTACTATTTCGAACACTTTGTTTGTAAACTTTTTAACTCCGACGTAATAAATCGAACACTGATGTCAGAAAAAATATTTGTTGAATTATTATTGAATTTACATTGTGTGAATGAATTGATGAATAAATTAACCGCAACTCGCGTGTAACATGAGAGCAAGGCAAATATCACCAGGGTTGCGCTCGCTTGTGATTGATTAACAGTCTGATAGTATTCGCCAGCGCGAGCGAATAGCTAGTCCTATAGGAAGTAGACTATCCGCTC
Source organism: Pseudolycoriella hygida (assembly GCA_029228625.1). Lineage (NCBI taxonomy): Eukaryota > Metazoa > Arthropoda > Insecta > Diptera > Sciaridae > Pseudolycoriella > Pseudolycoriella hygida. The sequence goes on along the minus strand of CM055404.1, from coordinate 50,289,858 downwards.
GCGCGAGCGAATAGCCAGCCCTGTCGGTAGTAGACTATCGGCCCGCGTGGGCGAATAGCCAACGCTATGGGGATATTGACTATTGGCGAAAATGATGACATTAGAAGTATATATTCTACTCCCCACAGGGCTGGCTATTCGCGCGCGCGGGCCGATAGTCTACTATAAAATATAGCTTCCATAACTTCATATCATAAAGAAATACGAAAGCGATGTAAGGGAAGGGAAACTATTGCAATTTCTGTCAAAATATCATTCACTGAAATGTCTGAGTCTTTGTCCGCTTTGGAATGGTTAACTGGCATGAATCGATTACAAATATTACTCAGTAAGATTAGTGATTCAAACGTAATGGAAAATCTTTTAGGGTTTTGAAATTGAAAAGTGCAGAAGTACAGTCTTTCCAATCTCAAAAGTATACAATTTTGTGTTTTGAGAATTATTTTTGTGGGTTTAAAACACAATATTCCAATTCGGTGTTGCCGCTTTTGGATGAATGTATGTTAACGATTGACCATGTGATGTCAACAAAAACACAAATCGGAAGATTCTTGTGATGATCACAAATTATATTACATTTTTTGATTACAAAAACTAATTGGAAACTTCACATAATTGTAAAACTTTTACAAAATGGACACACGTTTCTAATAAAAACAAAATTTAATTATTCCATTTATTTCATTTTTTAACAAAAATTCTTTTAAGTTTTCAAAAGTTTTTTCACTTTTTGACACATTAGTACGGTTTGTTGTGTGTGTTGCCATCAAAATCAAGTTTATTTGAGGCTTTGACGAATTTGAAAAAATTATCATTTATTTCATTTATTCCATTTATTCCCAATTATTCCATTTATTCCCATTTATTCCATAAACCGCAGGAGTGCGTCACCCCTCGAGTTGGTATTCGCTTTTATATTGTTTATAAGATTTATTGAACTATTAGTTTTAATGAGCCCCTAATTTCATTATCTCTAGTAAACTGAAAGTTTCCAATCTCGTGCTTTTTTATTGGATGTACAATTTTATCCTTAAAATCAGCTGAATTTCGAGAGCAAATAGTTTTAAACTACCCGACCGAATAATTACGTTGGTTTTCAATAGATCTTCATTAGAAACTCGTGATGTAAGGCAGTTTTGAAGATACGAAGGAAATATTTACAAAACAGCATAGAATATGTTGCGTTTTTCTGTTTGGTTTATTTCAGGTTTCTCAAATCTTATTATAAATTTATCATGCTCGGAGCGGTAGCGGAGAGCGTGACGCAGTCCCACACCCAAAAAAAAACGTCTACAAACCCAAAAACCTCCATACAAAAACCTTTGGGACAAGACACCATGTATAGGCGAAGTTTTGAGTTTTTTCCCCTCGCCCCCCTTCCCCTCCAAATTATTTTTAAAAAAAACTACGTCGCAGCAGCTTTCCTACAAGCCCTCACTCATCAAAATCGGTTGAAAATTGGCTGAGATATCGCCAATCAAGGATGACCAATTCCTATGGAAAGTGGTCAAATTACCTTTGTAATTAATAACAATTTTATTCCTGTGTGGTGTGTCAACGATCTCTATCTATCTATGTCTCTATGTCTCTATGTCTCTATGTATCTATGAATCTATGTATCTAGGTATCTATGTATCTATCTACTTTTTTTTCTCGAGAACCGCCCGAGCGATTTCCTTAAAATTTTCAGGGAACGTCAGTCTCGGCCCCAAATGAAAAATTTCATATGGCGCTTTTCCGGGTTTCGGATTTTAGCTCCGGAGTGACAATAGCTAGAGAGTTGGTTTCTTCGGGAAAGTTATAGAGTTTGGTCAGGAGAATTTTTTTGGGATCTTAAGAAAATGGCTGCCAGCGGTCAATGTGGCGCCATCTTGAATTTTCCCAAGCAATAAATTAGGTTTTCTTTGGTTTTCGAATTTTAGCTTCGGA
>CM055404.1:50254634-50282066 GCA_029228625.1 Pseudolycoriella hygida | reverse complement strand
AAATTTTCAGCGAAAAAAAAATTTCTTTTGACATTTGACACGAAACATCTATCTTCAAAAAAAAAAAAATTTAAAAAAAATCAATTTTCCCCCTAAATCCGTCCGATACCACCGTCGGCAATTTTCTTGGTCACCCTGACACACTACACACCCAACCCAACAACTTTTCCTTTGACACCTAATACCTACCTCAATCCTAACAAAGTCCAAAAATTTTGCTCATATTTGACCCATACTTTGAATACACGCACACACACAGAAAAGTTATCGAGCCGTTTTCGAGCACGAGCCAAAAAAGTCGGTTTTCATACAAATGCCTCTGGAACTAACTAACCCACTAACGTAGGATGTTTCCATTAACTTTGGAAAAAAGTCAAAACTTGGCTGTATATACGGTTCCGCCGTCTACGAAAAAAAAATTCTTAATTTTTTGATCGCATGGGGACTTGCGTCACGGGCGTATTGCTACCGCGCGCCCATTATACTTTAGACGCTGAGGCAGATCGTTAATAGAAATGGAATGGCAAAGAGCAATGGGCCCAAAACCGATCCCTGAGGCAAACCAGAACCAAGCCGTGAACCAAGCTCAAGGAATTTCGATTGGAAACCATTGATCGCTACACACTGCAAGCGCTCGGACAGATAGCTGCGGATCATACGCACTGCATAACTCGAAAAACCTAAACCGGAAAATAACTTCCCAGCCAGCAGATCATGTGACACCGAATCGAACGCCTTAGAAAAGTCTAGGAGCAGAAGGAGTGTTGCTAAGCCCTTATCGTTATTGAAAAGCTATGGTCGTTGAACGACGCTCATATCGCTCGTAATCGTTTTCTACAAGCGAAATGGTATTTAATAAACAATAAATAACTCAAAAAATAGAAAACTAATTAAAATCTTTGCATATTTACATGAAAATGTCACAATTATTTTAAAATTCAAGTCATAATTCACCACTTCTCAACAAAGTAAACTCAATTATTTGAATATTTTTGGAACGCACAACGCCACCCTATTAATAAGATTCGTAAAATCTTAAAGACAAAAGTTCGCTAAATGTTTAATGTACATACGATTATAAAGAGAGAAGTTAATTTAAGCAAAATTTTATACCCTTTTTTCTAACAAAAAAAAAATGTTTTACAATTCTAGAGAATGCCAAAGTCGCATAATTCAGTAAAAACGTTGACAAAACCCGTATAAAAGATTGAAGAAACATGGTATTAGAACTGACCAATGATCAAAAGTCTTCTCATCAATATCAGCCAGTGAGCCTGTGGTGTTTCTGCTTTTTTATCAGCGTAAACATATAAGCCCCTTATACTTTCTTTTCGCAAAGCCATTTTGCATACGTACTAATGATGGGAATATTTTGTATCTTCTGCAGATGTCTGCTAAATGTTTCGTGTCTTATCAATGTATATGTAATATGGAAGCCACTTGCTGAGCTTTAGCATTTATCGATGTTTATTGTTATAACTTTCGGATATAACGACAATATAAAATCCGTCACATTAAAGGAAATCGTTTTATATATTTGTATGTACATTGTACAGTTCTAAAACAACAGGATCGACATGTTTGAATGCTTGAATTTATTTCTTTTCAGTTTCGTAACAGTTACGTAAATGCCACAAAGGGGATGTCCATGTCCTTTAAAGTCCTATAGAATTCAAGTTGGTAAATGACAAAATCGTTAGCTAGACGATAATGTTATATTGGCAGAAATATCATACACACCAGGTATTTCATTATGAAAGTGTTCAGTTCACATTCATACCATTGTTTATTTCAAATGTAGCATCAAAGAATGAGACGGTAAGCTATACGTACACCATAGTAGGAATGTGTGTACTGTGTTATCCTTCAGGAAATAATAGAAACTTATTCATCACTAAGATTTTTTAGTTTTGCTGGAAGATCATGCCCGCAGCGGTGGAGGAGGGCGTGACGCAGTCCCCACACCCCAAAAAAGAAGTCCACAAACTCAAAATACGCCATTCAAAAATCTTTTCCCCTGATTTTTCTCCTGCCTCTCATCCTTCAAACTATTTTTAAAGAAAACTACGTCACACGTTCTGTGGACTGTCGATTTTTCTATTGTTTACATTATTGTACAAACTGTTTTCTGATCTGTCGGTTTCTATCTATGTCATCATGCCTGCAGCGGTAGCGGAGGGCGTGACGCAGTCCCCACACCCCAAAAAAAAACGTCCACAAACCCAAAAAAACTCCATACAAAAACCTTTGGGACAAGGAGCCATATATAGGCGAAGTTTTGAGTTTTTTCCCCTCGCCCCCCTCCCCCTCCAAATTATTTTTGAAAAAAAAAACTACGTCGCAGTAGCTTTGAAACAAGCCCTTACTCATCAAAATCGGTTGAAAATTGGCTGAGATATCGAGGTTTGAAAATGACACTTTTCTATGGAGAAATAATTTTTCTATTGTTCTCATCATTATGGAAACTTTTTTTCTGATCTCTGATATCTCTCTTTTAATAATTTTCGATCTCGAGAACTAGACAGCCGTTCTTTCTGAAATTTTTAGGGAACGTCAGTCTCGGCCCCAAATGAAAAATTTCATTTGCCGCTTTTCCGGAAAAATTCTGGAAAAGCCGTGGCATGTGGAAAAGTGGTCTAATTTGAGGGTTTTTTAGGTAATGCTCGGAGTTTTCGAATTTTAGCTCCGGAGGGACAATAGCTAGAGAGTTGGTTTCTTCGGGAAAGTTATAGAGTTTGGTCAGGAGAATTTTTTTTGATCTTAAGAAAATGGCTGCCGGCAGTCAAACCGCCGCCATCTATAATTTTCCCAAGCAATAAATTAGAGTTTTTTTGGTTTTCGAATTTTAGCTTCGGAATGACAATACTTAGAGAGTTGGTTTCTTCGGGAAAGTTATAGAGTTTCATCAGGAGAATTTTTTGGTATCATTAGAAAATGACTGCCAGCTGTAATAGTGGCGCCATCTTGGATTTTCGTTTATGCTTTTTCAGTTTTCGAATTTTAGCTCCGTAATGACACTACTTAGAGAGATGGTTTCCTCAAGAAAGTTATAGAGATTCATCAGGAGAATTTTTTGGTATTATTATAAAATGGTTGCCAGCTGTCAAAGTGACGCCATCTTGAATTTTTTGCTATCTTCTAAATTAGAATAGCTAGACAGTTGGTTACTTCGGGAAAGTTATAGAGATTGGTGAGGAGAATTTTTTTGATGAATAGAAAGTGGGTTTGCCGAGGCGCGGAAGTTGGTCAAAATCGATGCGAAAGTTTTCGCCAAAAAAATTTTTTTCGTCGGAATCGATAGATATTGACTTGCGCATCATTTTGATGAATAGAAAGTGGGGTCCCCGAGGCGCGGAAGTTGGTCAAAATCGAGGCGAAAGTTTTCGCCAAAAATTTTTTTCGTCAAAATCGATAGATATTGACTTGGGCATCATTTTGATGAATAGAAAGTGAAGTCACCAAGGCGCGGAAGTTGGTCAAAATTGAGGCGAACCTTTTCGCCAAAACTTTTTTTTCGCCGGAATCGATAGATATTGACTTCTCCGTCATTTTGATGAATAGAAAGTGGGGTCGCCGAGGTGCAGAAGTTAGTCAAAATCGGAGGTGTTCAAATGAAATGGTCAAGAAACCAAAACAAAACAAAAACCTTCTAAAACTACTGATATCACAACAAAAACCTCTTAAAAGGTAAAGTGTGACGCAGTCCGAAAGTCCGCTTCCAAAATTAATGATATCGCTTGAGGTGACGCTATCGCTAATAATACGCAGAGTTTGTTTGAAGGGAACCTTGTGTTCAAAATTTTAAATTTCCTGAAAAAATTACAGCGCTTTTTTTAAAACAAAATTATTCCGCTGGTGGGCCCGGCATTTATGACGCAATTTTTTTAACACAACGTAATTTTGTTTTAAAAAAAGCGCTGTAATATTTTCAGGAAATTTAAACTTTGAACGCAATATTCCATTCAAACAAACTTCTGCGTATTATCAGCGACAGCGTCACCTCAAGCGATATCATTAATTTTGGAAGCGGACTTTCGGACTGCGTCACGCTTTACCTTTTAAGAGGTTTTTGTTGTGATCTCTCTTTTAATAATTTTCGATCTCGAGAACCAGACAGCCGATCTTCCTGAAATTTTCAGGGAACATCAGTCTCGGCCCCAAATGAAAAATTTCCCTTGCCGCTCTTTCGGAAAAACTTTTGAAAAGTCGTGGCATGTGGAAAAGTGTTCAATTTTGTGGGTTTTCCAGGTAATGCTCGGAGTTTTCGAATTTTATTTCCGGAGTGACAATAGCTAGAGAGTTGGTTTCTTCGGAAAAGTTCTAGTTTGGTCAGGAGCATTTTTTGGGATCTTAAGAAAATGTCTGCCAGCTGTCAAAACGGCGCCATATTGGATTTGCTATCTTCTGAATTAGAATAGCTCGACATTTTTTTTCGGAGAAACTTTTTTTTCAGAGAAAAGCTTTTTGCCGGGGAAAAATTTTTTTCGAAGTAAATTTTTTTCGGAGAAATTTTTTTCTGAGAAAATTTGTTTCGAAGTAAGTTTTTTTTCTGAGAAAATTGCTATCTTCTGATTTAGAATAGCTAGAGATTTTTTTTCGGAGAAATTTTTATTCAGAGAAAAGTTTTATTTGAAACAATTTTTTTAGGAGAAAATTTTTTGCGGAGTAAATTTTTTTCGGAGAGTGGGACGGATGGTTCAGTGGTGAACGCACTGGACTTCCACCGAGAAGGCCCGGGTTCGATCCCCGGAACGGGGAATTTTTCCCTGCGAAATTATAGACTGTACAACGTCCCTAAGTTCACCCAAGCTTCTAAATTGGGTAGTTATCGGGATACGATGCCCGTAACGAAACATGTATACATGCAGTATTGGTGGGAAATAGTTGACACACCCACAAGTCCACTGAGCGAACCAAAGATGGCGCCACTTAACGATAAGAATAGACACGATGACGAAAGCTCAATCACCATGGGTTCGTGCGGTCCCAGAAGACAAAGATGTCGTCACCCGGTCGCCGAAACTGTTGGCTAGCCAACCTCCCGGCAACAGCATCCGAATAAACAAATCATCTGTGAATGGAATGTGTGAACAATCACAAGTATTAAGTTCTAACAAACAAATCATGATGAAATAACCAAACGTGTCGTAAAAGACCTCGTGGTCTATCATAATTGTAAATAATTAGCATTTGATGTACAACTGTAAAAATACGATGTAATAAACCATACGCTAATTAAATAAATAATAATTTTTCGGAGAAATTTTTTTCTGAGAAAAATTTTTTGGAAGAAACATTTTTTCGGAGAAATATTTTTTCAAAAAACAGAAAATTTTTTACGTGAAGTTGAGTTACAACTGCAAACTTCCAAAAACGACGATAAAATAAATATTATATTATTAACCAAGGGATATAATGGCACGATTATAGTCGAGGTGAAGTGAATGTCCGAGGGGTTATGCCCAGAGGAATATTCACGTACCGAGACTACAATCAAGCTATTTATCCCTTGGTTAATACGATAGTTCATATCATTTGATCATATAATTCGTCATTTGACTCGTGGCATTTTTTTTTTTGATTTTCTTTGAGATTTGACGTCATGATATTAAAGTCGGACTATAATCAAAATTATAGTCGAATAGAAAATTATAATCGGATTATAACGAAAATTATGGTGGAGTCGACCATAATATGCCTATTATATACCTCCCAGTTCGTATGAAACTCGACTAAATATGGTCACTATACCCCTACTTTCAGGTATATAAATGGCTAATTATATGCCCGAATGATATAAATAAAAATAATCCGCCGTTACAACCCGTCCGGGTCAGAGGCTAGATCATTTTATTTACTAGTTTCACAATTTTTGTACGTTTTTTCCTCACATGGATTCGCTTCTTCGATACCGATGTTTTTACTGCGTCAGTGGTATATTGCACACAAGCCTATGATGTATGACGTAGAATGCCGGTTCGCCCCATCAATGTGTTTCACCGGCAGGCATTTTTTGGACCACATACTTAACGTGAATTCCAAACCACGCCTAACGGTAGCTAGCATTTTACCATTAGGATTTCTTCTGGTGTTAAATATATCTCCGTCTATAGTTATACTCAGATATTTGTACGAAGAATTCATCGAATATGGGTGACGTCATATTTGTCATTCATCTGTGTTCGATTCGTTGCGGCACGAAACTCACAACTACCCAAATTATAAAGCCTGGGTGTGTCTAGGAACGTTACTTTATTGCTATACATCGAAGAAAAATCCTATACAGAATTTGTCCCCACCAGGATTGAACCCGGATTTTCTCGGTGGAAAGCCAGTACGTTACCACTGAGCTAACCCGTTCCCTCCAAAACGACTGATATCGCATACAAAAATCTTGAGGACCCAACCCGGTATTTGTGACACAATTTTTTTAACACAACGTAGTTTTGTACGTTACTTTTTTCAGAAAAATAAAACTTTAAACATAAGATTCTATTCAAACAAATTTTTGCGAATAACAGCGATAGTGTCATCTCAAGCGATATCATTATTTTTGGAAACGGACACACTTTACCGTTTAAGGGGTTTTTGTATGCTATTACAGAGAGAGAATCATAAGCTTATGCAACTTTTTTATTTCTCTTTCATCTCCTTTTTCACGTATTCACTTGTATATGTGCATGTAAAACTCGGTTTTATGGTGAAACGAGTTAAAACGAAATGTTGCACAATCCTATGATTCTCCTCCTGTAGTATAATGTACTAGTATTTTTCGAAGACTCTTTTTTAGCGTTTGCTAAAATGTTTTTATACATTTTGTTTTGTTCCCCTAGCTCTCACTCTAAGACCTAAAGTTTCTCTTAAGAACATCAACTAAGATAATATTTCAAATAGCGTGGAATGGAAATCCTCCGGTTATTACAAATATAGCTAAAGCATGTCATTCATCAAAATTTGAATCAATACAATTCCTTCCGTAAAACGCAATTACCTGGAAAACAAGTCATTAATGGGATAAATAAAGGTATAAGACCCGTACCAGGTACGAAGTGCTTCGAAAAGTGGTTTTATGTGTTTAAAACTATCTTTGCAGTCAGTCGAATTCCGACGCGGGAGTTATTTAGTTATTCGTTTTATGGGATCTAAACAAACAAAAAAAATCCACCTGTCCATCCATCTGTATGTCAACACGATAACTCGAGTAAAACTTGACTGGTTTTCAAAATATTTTTGTCCTTTTTTCGAATTTGGTTAAAATCGATAAAAAACTTTCGAAGTAACGGTCGAAAAAGTGGTCAAAAGCATGGTTTTTTGAAGGCCGGTGAAACTTTTTCGCTCGGAAATTGCTCTTCAAGGTTTGAATGACGGTTGGTTGGTTTATTTAGGAAACATAATTCAGTTCGTTACAACAGTTTACAAAATACACTAAAATACTGTGAAGCTAAACTATTTGTACCTCCGTCTATTTAACGTCCTGAATTAAAGCACTGAGGCCATCTTTGTGCGGCCTATTGTGCTGCATCTCCTTCTCTATTAAGTTTAAACTCCCCTTTCGGGTTCCATCAGTCTCCTGCTCCTTGTGATAAAGGAGAGCACGTCGACTAATTTCAGTTTTTGCTGCTCTTCGGGGGTCAGATAGAAGTGTTCTAAGAGCTTCGTTCTGAGACCTTTTAAAGCCGGACAAGTGCATATGAAATGCCTCGCCGTTTCTGGTTCTAGTCCGCAGCCACTGCTTGTCGGATCTGCAATGATTCCCATCTTGCTGAGGTAGTTCAAACTGTTGTGAATTGTTAAGATTCCTACAACTTTGCTTAATTCACTCCTGTTGAGGCTCAACAGAACTTTTGTGTTTTCGGTATTACATCCGATCAAAAATTCTTTAGATTGCCTACAGGTTGGGAGCGTTTCCCATCTATCCTGGTGGCACCGATTCATTTTCGCCTTCACTAAGGACTTAATTAAGCCTGCATGTCCGCTGACAGCAGGCTCTGGCCCAATGAATGTGGAACTGCTTCCCTCTCTGGCCAACTGATCAGCTTTTTCGTTCCCCTGCACTCCTGAGTGACTTGGTATCCATGTCAATGTGACTTTATTGTGTCTTGACAGGGTTTGCAGAGTCTCGAAGCGCTGATGAACCAGTTTCGACGAAATCTTGACCGATGACAACGCCTCTATGGACGATTCACTGTCTGAACAGATCAAAATTTTCTTATTTCTGATGAATGATACTTTTTAACCTCAGGAAACCATAAGGTCCATAGTGTGGGCTTAACTAACACTATGCGAAACTGCACGTCTGGTTTTTCATAAAGATTTAATGATTAGGTTTCCTGTGCAGTTTTGTAGAGAAAATTGAGGAGATTTTTTGTCCGTGAAAGTGTCGGTTCGAGGTTTCTCCTCAGCCTCCTAGTTCAAACATTTTTTTAAGAATTTTTTTTACATTTTTTTATGAAAACTATTTTGTAAAAGTTGTTATTAAAAAATTTTTTTACATTTTTTCCAATTTTTGATGTTTTGTAGGGGTTGTAAGGATTTCTTACACGGTCGCTTCGGACGGATTTTTCAATATCGCCCTTTCGGCAATTTCCAATCCAATTTAATAAACCGAAGAGTCTTTTTCCGGTAGAAAATTTAAAATAGTTGAATAATACACTTGACTGTTTGTAACATCTGTTCTTTTTGTCAAATCTATTCTGTTGCGTACGGGTCCCTTGCATAATGTTTCCGATTGTGTTTAGATGAAGAGGTTTCTACTCAAAAATTAATTATTCAATCACTTCATACATCATTTACATTTGAAATATTAAATGTTTTCGAATTGTTTTAAAGTAAATGTTCCATTTTCCATGGTTGATGTGTTTTATTATTACTCAATAAGTAGTTTAGTTGTTTCCAAGTTGAAAAGCAGCAAGGCAAACACTTCAAGAAATTGAATGGATTTACTCCACTTGAAAAACGATGCCCTCGTTGTCTCGTAACATAATAATAATATTCGAAAATATATATTCCAACTAGAATATTTTAATGATAATGTAAGCTTTGCAAAACACTTCCGATGCTGTGTTATCTCCAACAAAACATTCTATCTGCTACACCCTAATTTATCTTGGTTTGTTGAGTGAATCATATCTAAATTTGTTATGAATAGAGCACTCGAGCTTATAAGCACCAACGTTAATGAATGTTTGAAACGCCATGGCGTTTTAAACATGTTTCCTTTTCAAATATAATTTTGGTTCGACCAGCACACATTTTGGTTGGTATTTATAGTTTGTAATTGCTACACATACATGAAACCTCAAATGAAAGGCAAAGGATTGTGGCGAATGGAAGATTTTTAACATTTGAAACCTGCATTCCAATCCAACAGACTGTGTATTTCAATCCCCAATATGTAAATAGCATGAGAGTGGTCGAGTGTTTGATTAAAAAATTATGTTATTGTTTTGGCACGTGTTAACTATTGTTACAGAAATCAAATTTCTGAGAAATCAGTGTTGCAATTATATAGAAATCTTTACTTTCGATTCTCTAAATATTCCTTCATTTTCTGTTCGTTTGTACAATCAAATTCCAAACACAAAAATGGGAAAATATTCAAGAAAATGTGCATAAACACGTTTTCTTATCCACGGAAATAGCACTTTGTGTTTTTAGTCGCACTAAATCGATTTCTGTGGCTGCGATTTTGTGTATTACGCTCTGAACGAGGTCTTTACTGTCCAAAGCTTTAATTTACCGCGTCCCAATCGTAGCTTTTGCATTTTTTCTAATGGCTGTCGCAAATACTACTTACAAGTTTTCTTTCCGGACATTATTTTCAAACTCATGTCAATCATGCTGATCATATCAGAAACAAATATTTTACAAAAGGGCGCTATGTAAAGCCATACTCAGCTGTTACAGTTTTCGAAATGAAAATCAAAGTTAATTTCACGCATCACAAAAGTTGCAATTTTTGTCTTGCCAAAGTTAGCTTTTAATTGCGAACATTCTTTGCGAAGTCAATTAAATATGCTTCGTGCTCGATTTGTTCTGCCACCGCCAGTTAAAATTTATTTGCGAAGTTAAATGAGTCAAGGACGATTTCAGGAATGTGTTAAAAGAACCCCTTATAGAATCAAGTATCAAATAAAAAGGAAAATCTTGTTTTGCCCATTTCATGCAATCAGTAACGCTGAAATGTTTCTGCACTTCGATAATATTTACTTCTGTATCTGTCCACGAAATTCATGAATATTTTCAACGTCAACTGTAGAATTTCATTTAATTTTTTGTTTCTTTGAACAAAATCGGACTCGAGTAGAGATGAGCGGGCGGACCTTTTTTCGGAACCTGACCCGACCCGACCCGAACCCGACGAGATTGAATTTCTCGAAACCCGACACGACCCGATCCAAATTTTTGAAACCCGAAACTCACAATCCGAAAATTTTCGGAACCCGACGAATGCTTTCAGATGTTAATCGAAGGTCGGTAAAATGCCTCTGATACGGACTTTAAAATAAAAGAAATTTTATGAAGTTTTATGATTGCTTAGCTGTTCGAGTAGCTTAGCTCATACACAACGATAGTTGCATAAGGCCTACACTTTATGAATTTTTACTAACTATCCACGGGAACGAATGTTTTATAGGCTTCCTATTTGATATTTTTCTTCTAGACATATCGGTTTTTAAAACTTGCTTAATAAGAATCCGAACTTGGAATCTGAGTCAGAAATTTAACCCTGATGATGGTGACAACCGAAAACGTGGTCGGAATTTAAGATTATATTATTATATTACATAAAAAATAGAGCATTGTATTTTTGATTCAACCTAAGATTTTTCCGGAAAAATTGGGGGCTCTGTAAATTCTATTGACTCGATTTTCAGCTCATTTTGTTTTTGTTTTTCTTTGTTAGTTTTTTGAGGTTGGTATCTTAAAAAGCAATTTCCGCGCATTATTCGCATAGGCATAAGCGAAAAAAAATTCACCGACCTTCGAAAAACCCAGTTCCTACAAATTTTTCGCTCATACCTTCGGAAGTTGTTTACGATTTTGCCCATTTTCAATCCTAATTTCCTTTTTCGATTACCCTCCATTGGAGCAAATTTGAAAACTTACTCCTTATCAATTCGACTTCCTTCCTTCTGAGCCCTGGCCATTGCATTTCACCCATCGTCCGACAAGTTGCACTCGGCCTCAGTCACACCCTGTACTGAGGTTGCATGAATGGCTAAGCAATGCGGAACGTACACATACAGTGCTTTGTGCTGACACATATTTTATATGATAAGCAGAGGCGGTGAACTTGTGCCGTGTTTGCGCATGTTTATGTCAGCAACACCTGAAATAATCGGGACTCAGGTTGCAGCAGGGTCAATTTGAAGCGGTTTCCGTCGATCGTGCTGCGCACGCTCTGAGTCGTGCGGACATGGATTGGCAATATGAGGAGTGATTTCCTTTTGATTATGTTGCAATTGCTAGTTTGGCACTTGCAAACAATCAATAAAATTTTGATCAAATATCATAGAAAACTATTGAAGAGAGTCAGTATTCCGCTGCCTCACGTTGAGGACGGACGAATACTAACAGTACGGTCGCGTACGGTCGCCACCGTACGGGCGGTTAGAGGATTTAGCGTAAATAAGATAATAAAGAATTCATGTGTGTAATAATCCGTGTGTAATAGAAATCGGCATTTTGCGTCCTATAAGTGTTCATTGCGGGGTTCCAGAGTGAAGCGTCCGTTAGAAACTAGAATGTATACCGAAATTTTTTCGAGTCGGGTTTTGTTAGCTGAAGTCATCAAACCCGACCCGACCCGAAAAAAAGAAAAAGAATACCCAACCCGACCCGATTAAAAAAACGTAAACAGAAAACCCGACCCGTCAAATTGATTCGGATTCGGGTAGGGTCGGGTTCGGGTCGGGTTTTCTTCGAGTTTCAGGCCGCACATCTCTAGACTCGAGTTCAGGTTTTAATTCTTAAAAGTGTATTGGCGAAAAGTTTGAACAATGTTGAAACAACACCTCCCTCATTTTTCCGAATTAGGTGTTAATTGATTTTTCGGACTGTCCTGAGAAACTTCTGGAACAAAATTTAAAAAAAATAATAAATATTTGAGCTGCCGACCTCTGGGAAAATACCTCTGTCATATTTGAAATTTCGACACATTTTTGCAAGGGTAAGGATCGTTTTTTGACGGTGAATTGCAAAAAACGTTGTTTGACACACGTTACGTATGCTGGTAGTTTAACGCACACGATGTGTTGCCGAACTCGCATTCTTTTTGTATGGGCAATTTGGTGCGTACGTAAATTGTAGCAAAAACTACTATTTTGCAATTCACCGTAAATTTTTTTTTTATTTTTAAAATTTATTTATTTAAAAACATTTACGCATTAGTGCGAGAACGTGCGTCGCCAAAATAACGCACGAAGAAGCGTGTTTTTGATGGTGAATTGCAAAAAACTACTTTATTTGGGTCAAAGTGTTGAAAAATGGAGTGGAGTAGCAAAATTTGAGTCCAATTCCTAGAAATTCTTGTTCTAACATTTTTACATCAACTTCGAAAATGACCTCCATGCCATGAATTAGTTATTGAGTGATGACGATTCCGGGCAGACTGTTTTTAGGACCGACGTGAAGCGATAATGAGTCTGTGAAAGAGTGCGTTTTCATATGATTTTTGGGTGTGCGTCACATAAATTGACGACCAAGACTACAAACTGTACGGGTCCAAATGAACTTTTATCTCAAGTGAAACTAGGGACCTATGTGATTCGCACCATGTATTTGGTTTTGCTGACCGGCAGGCATTTTTTGGACCACATACTTCACGTGAATTCCGAACCACGCCTAACGGTAGCTAGCATTTTACCATTAGGATTCCTTCTGGTGCTAATTATATCTCCGACCAAAATCAGACTCAGATGTTTGTACACAGAAACATCGATTATGGGTGACGTCATATTTGTCATTCTTCTATGTACGATTCGTTGCGGCACCAAATTCATAACGGGAAGAATTAACACTGATAATTATAAAACGTATTTTGACCGCAAGAAAAATAAAAATGATCGCTGGAAAATAATATTTTGATCGCGGATTGTTTGTCAATAGTACCGCAGCAAAATAAGATTTTGACACCAAAAAATAAAAAATGATTACTCGGAAATGAGATTCGACCGCTCGAAAATAAATAATGATAACGTTCAAAAATTACCGCGGTAAAATAAGAGTTTGATCGCAAGAAAATTGTTATTTGATCGCGAGAAAATGACAATTTGATCGCGAGAAAATGGTAATTTGATCGCTAGAAAATGATAATTTGTTTACGAGAGTTGAGAAAAATGTGAAAAAAAAGTCGAATGTGTCTCGCCTTTTTCCTTTTACGAAATGAAACGAAAAGGCTTAATGTTAGAGGATTTTTTCTTTTACGAAACGAAACAAAAAGGCGTTACTCTCAGCCCTAGAGAATTTATCCTTTTACGAAATGAAACGAATAGGCGTTTCGCTCAGTCATAAAGAATTTTTCCTTTTACGAAATGAAACGAAAAGGCTCAATGTTAGAGAATTTTTTCTTTTACGAAACGAAACAAAAAGGCGTTACGCTAAGCTCTAAAGAATTTATCCTTTTACGAAATGAAACGAATAGGCGTTTCGCTCAGTCATAAAGAATCTTTCCTTTTACGAAATGAAACGAAAACGCGTTCAATTATTATTTTTACGGTGACCAATTTCATATTTATAGCAATTGATAATTATTTTCCCGCTATCAAAGAATTACTTTCTAGCGATCAAATTCTTTTTTACTACTGTAATTCTTATTTTTACGATGATCAATTTCAATTTTCTCGCGAGCAAAGTAGTATATTCCCGCGGTCAGTTCTTATTTTTCCGTTATCATATCTCATTATAAAATCAGCGATCAGTTTTTTATTTAACTGCGATCATTTTCCCTTTTTATCGCGATCATTTTTTTGTTTCCTGCAATCAAAACATTCTGCGATCAAAATTGCTTTTCTAGCGATCGTTTTTATTTTTTTCCGCCCTACCCAAATTATGAAGCCTGGGTGTGCCCATGCTATACATTGGAGAAAAATCCACACAGAATTTGTCCCTATCAGGATTGAACCCGGATATTCTTGGTGGAAAGCCAGTACGTTACCACTGAGCTAACCCGTTCCTTCGTAATAGGTGCTAAATACAACAATAATTAACGAAATCTGAAACAATACCTCTCTTCTTGTACCCTCTACCTCTCCATCTTCCGAAAAGAATATTTACGGTTCTAACAAATATTTTCTACACTACTCTTGGAGCGTACTGTATGAGGCCCCCATTATATCTCAGATTTTAATGTCCACATCATTTCACACAAAAAGTTCAACTCTATGTTACACAATTCTTACTAAAAAGACACGTATCTAAACGGAAAATGTTTCATTTAATAGACATTAGAAGCAAATCCAACATGCCATTCACTCAAAGAAATGTATAAGTATCAGTGAAAAGAATACCAACTACCTCCTCTCACTTAGCAGAAGAAATTATTATCAGGCGAATTACGCCTGTTCTTACGGCCATTGCGCATTAAACAAGTATTTGAAGATTATAGGTATCATTAACAGCACCTTCTACTCAAAATAAGGCGAGATAGAATCAGTGGGACATTTTCTGTGTAAATGTCCATGTCCAGCTTATATCTCAGCCAGAGCTAAATGTATAGGGGCCTACATTTTGCCGCACAGCATTCCGCCCAGCTGGATCTTAGATTACATCAATCGCACAAATAGATTGTAAGTAATCTCCTATGGGTAAGCACAACAGAAATCGGATGTAGTTATAACAATAGTAGAGTTAATATAATATCTTGAAATACATGTTTAATGACTTTTCGGCTTGGATTTCTTCTAGAGATGAGCGGGTTGCCCGAAACTTTGAAAAACCTGACCCGAACCCGAATTGTTTTTTTCGGGTTTCGAAAATTTTAATCGGGTCGGGTTCGGTCCGGGCCGGGTTTGGAAACAGTTCGGGTTTCGGGTTTCGAAAAACTTTATCGGGTCGGGTTCGGTCCGGGTAAGTTTGTTGTATTATTTTATTCGGTCCCGATCCTTTATTGACTTTTTATATTTTACAAAACTCGTCTAAATTTGATCATCTTACATTACACGAATTTTGTTTTAGTCTAAGGTCCGTGAAGAATTCAGACGTCGGGCCTTGAAATATTTTTGCTTCGAAGTAATTTGGGTTGTGAGTTTCGAAAAACTTGAGTGTCTGGTTCGAACCGGGTCGGGTTTTGAAACAGTTCGGGTTTCGGGTTTCGAAAATTTTAATCGGGTCGCGTTCGGTCCGGGTCGGGTTAAGAAGCAATTCGGGTTTCGAGTTTCGAAAAATTTTATCGGGTCGGGTTCGGGTTTCGAAAAATGGTCGACCCGCTCATCTCTAATTTCTTCTACTAAATGATCAAAACGAATTCCCTATCAATATTGCCAAAATCATCTATTTTCGGGGCAGTTACACCAATTTAAAAACGACCTCTCTCTGGTTAATAATGTTGCTATAAGGCATCCAAACCATCTTTCAATCAAGCTCACCACCGCATTGACAAATATTCAATTAGCGACTAGCGAAACTTTTGCGCTAATTGGTTTTTAGGGAGCGCTAGTCGCTATAAGCGGCGCTAATGCAACCCTGGTAAGCATATACATTTAAAGAGTGACTAGGATCCAAATATGCAGCATATCACCATTGTGAGTTTCCAGTATAAAGGCGTGAAACATCGAAACTTTCCTTGTATTTTCATGCTTTGGAGTAGCCTTACAACTCCATTGTTACAGTTTCCCCATTAGAGAAATCCAAAAGCATTTCACTTTACATTGTGTCTTACACTCTTATGTCTGCTTTCAGGAGTGACAAATGAAGACATTTTTTCATCGTTTCATCCCGAAAAAATTCCTTTTTTTTTTCACAATGACATTTCATTATGACAAAAAGAATAGCAAATCAAAACCCTCTAAATTAGCCCAGAATTATGAAAAAGAAGAACGAATAAAGGAAATTATGAATGTAAGCTCAAACATCAGGTGTAAGTACTTTTGCTCGTAAACTCAACTTTTATTCGTTCCACCGAGACAAAAACGTTTTCTTTTGTTTACGCTTAATCTTTACAAATGATTTCTATCTTCTTAGCCTTAATGGTAATTCCATCTCATTTTTAAAACCTCCAGAACATCGTAAAAAGCATACGAACAACTAGGTTTGGTACGAAATACCCGCACATAACCATTACATCGGGTCGATAGTTTAACAAAGTTCCTACTTTTGATGTGATCAATAGATGGGTCTTTTTAGGACGGGTTGCAGAGATTTTCATGGCTCATTCGTTTGAACTTTATGATCTAGCCGTAAACCATTCTACAAACGTTATGCTGAACTCGTTTTTACATAACGGCAACATTGGCGGTATAATAAATCCAATTTCACTTTAAACGAACCTAACAAAGATATGTTTTTTTAGGACTTTTTGAATGTTATAGGAGGAACTGAAGCTCTTTTTAGCTCGTAAAATATACAGAAATTCTCCTAATTCGGAAAAATTGAATTTAATACATTTGAAGATTACATTTTTTGTAAAATATTCAAACAACCAAATGGATTGTCTATTAACAATGAATGTTGCATAAACGCCTGCGAAAATGTTCCACTGAAAGACTAGAATTACACAATTCGTTTTTGCGATTCATTAATTTCGTATAAAACTGACAATTGCTTTTGCTTTTCGGATATCAGGAGCAGTTAAGTACCATGCTCTGTAATCAATCTTCGTTGTGTTTACTTATACCAGTAAAATGGGAACAATGGTGGTGACTAACGAACCCTGATGAAACAAAAACAATTTTTCCTTTTGTTTTCTGTATTATGTTACATTACTTGCTAATGTTGGCGGGAATATTGCTTTGGAAAGGGGCAGTAATGGAGCATCTTCAGAATCATTTTCTTTTCATACCTTTCGGCTTCGTTCCGTGTAACAAGGTATTTAGGATAATCGCAACGAAATGCTTTTATTAATAGTTTTCGAAGGATATGCTATCATTTCCGCTTGAATCATGCGTGCGAGAAAAAAATGTCATATAAATGACACCCGTGTGCAAATAGTGTCAGTATTATTGTAGATGCTATTTACTCCCGGGAGTAATAATGACATCTAGGTATTCAGCGAGGAATTGGAAGAAGCACGTCAAGGAAGGGGTAAAAAATTCTGGTCGAAGATTAAGCATATTAGGCGTGGTAGTGAAAAAGAGCATTGCGGGAGCATTTTGGGTAAAGAAGGCCAGTTAATTACTGATAAGGGTGAAGTCCCGAAAACTTGGAGGGATTTCTAGATTTTTCAGTTAGGGCCGACCTTTTCCGATGGATGCACACAGATCAATGGACCCTTTGTGCTACCCAGTTATCATAAAAATACTTTAGGAAGTCTTGCTGAGGACCTCTTCTCCACACGAAAACCCTGTCCACATCGCCGACCTTGTACAAGAGACAGCTATCAATTGAACGCCTCTTGAACAGTTGCACACCTGGCATATGACCCGAGCTCCTACTTCACGTTCATATGCAATCAGATGCTACCCTATTCAAGTAACTAGTCTTCGCCACAAGGTTGGTGGCGAGTCCAGTCCAGGTCTAACCTCACACCATAAACCGCAAAGCATTCCCGCTCGGTTCTCGACTTACACGGAACGTGTTACCACTATCCTGCGACCTGCTATCAATACTCTACCCGTCGACCTTAGCCACCCTGTAGCCCAAAGATGCACGCACATGGGAATATTGCCTACTAACCCTATCTAGGAAAAGTACCAGTTCAGCCGTGCGACTGCTTACACGAATTATGAAATCGATACAAATTTGCCCGGTTCACTACGTGCAAAACATAGTTCAGAGCAAATTCGACTGATTGACTTCGGAGCATAGTTGAAAGTAAAACACTGCTATTGTATGAATGCACATCGACGAGCAACTTATTCATGCAAAGCTGTGTTCCGCTGAAATGATTTGATGTTTTCTTCCAAATTACTTCAGCGCTTCGAAACATACCATGAATCGGTAGTTTGACTCCTGAACTTGAGTTACAGGTACAAAGGAAAGTGAAATGGTTACCCGCCTTCACACATTCACGGCAAACAATAAAACAATTGTTACAAAATGTAACAAAAACAAATTGCATATTCGCCATGCGGTTATTGATGCGGTTCAATCATTTCACTTCAAATTCATGAGAATAAATCACTATTTATAGCACAAAACAAAAATTTCGGCAATAGCACAAAACACTGAACACTTTGGCAATTACACAAAATTAAATATTTAGGCCAAGCTCCGATTTACTCATCGTGTGGACAGCCGAGCTTAAGAACAATGCGTACTCGACCGCGGTCTAAACTCGACGACCAACTTGGAGGGATTACTTTCAGGATCTATTCGCCTCTGCTTATCCGGTAGTAGAACCTGATAGGGAAGCAGATCCTAGCTCGGAGGGTGAGGAGGAAATCACATTAGAGCAGGTGTCACGAAAGTTCAGCAAACTGAAGGCAGGAAAATCCGCAGGTGTAGAAGAAATTAGGACAGAATTTATTGAACATAGCGGACAGGACTACATAACAGGTGGAATTCAATGGCTCGATAGGATTTTTAGTTTAACCATGAAGTCCTCAGTCGTGTCCGCTGACTGGAGCTTCGGTGTTATTGCTCCGATCTTTAAGAAGGGCAAACGTAAAGTATGTAGCAACTACCGGAGGATTTCGCTTTTGAGCGTGGTAGGAAAGGCTTATGCGAGTATTCGTGTAGATCTGGTTAGGTTATAGTGGAGGAGGTTCTTGATTAGGCTTAGAGTGATTTCAGACCTCTGAGAGGTTGTCAGGATCAGATATTTTGTCTCAGGCAAGCAATAGAAAAGCTCTTTGAGAGGAATATTGATCTACGTTTGTGCATCATCGACTTAGAAAAGGCATTTGATCGGGTATCGAGACAAAGGCTGTTCGAGGTGCTTAGCGAGTACGGAATTGATGGAAGTTTAATGGGCGCTATTAAAAGCATTTATTCAGGGAGCAGGGCTGCGGTAAGAGTAGATGGTGAAATTAGTGAGGCTTTCGAGGTTAATGAGGGCGTTCGTCTGGGTTGTTGTCTCTCTTCTGTTCTGTTCATAGTTTTCATGGACAAAATCATTAAGCAGGCCAATTTGCAGGAAAGTGGAAGTAGGGGAAGTAATCATGAGAATTCTGGCCTATGCGGATGACTTATCCTGATTTGCAGAAAGGGAATGACTGCCTGAATGTCGCAGATGAGGAGTACAGGATGAAGATAAGTGCATGCAAAACAAAGGTTATGCATGTCGGCAAATCTCAGAAAGAGGTATCTTGTAGTGTAAATGGGGAGCAGTTGGAACAGGTTTCGGAGTTTAAATATTTAGGATTTTGTCAGAGGATGACAAGTTGACAAGAAAGGAGGAAAATGGGAAACGCAGTTGCATGTGTTCAATAAAAAAGAATTAAGTAGCAGCACAAAGTTGGCTCAATCTTCAGGCCAACGACTTTATTTGGTAGTGAAAGTTGTGTGGACTGCGGTTACCTTGTGCATGACCTGGAGGGTTCTTAAAAGAATAGCAAAGGTGAATCGGAGGGAAGAGTGGAACAATCATATCAGGAACGACGACATTGTACGGACTGGTTCAGAGGATGGGTAGTAACAGGCTGCCAAAGAGGATATTGAATGCTCCAATAATGGTCATCGCATTTTCCCTTTGCACAGACATTTTCTTCAATCGCTGTTTGAGAAACGCCCTCGATCACGACTAGCTTGTCTTGACTGTAATCAGTGTAATGCAGCGCCTCCGTGCGCATGGACCTATTGTCTCCACTGAGAAAGTTAGTTGTTGTCGCTGATAGAAGAAAGTACTTCGTCGATTCCCTTAAAGCTTCGTCAACTGTTCAGATTTTTCATCAAAGTTTTATCAGAAAAGTCATTTTACTCTGGTAAATATACCAGACTCTCAAAACTACCAGCAGGGGCATTGAGATGTCCAGCAGGGGCTTTGCACCTGCTGCCTCCCTCCCTAGCTAAGGGACTGGAGCAAAGCAACCGATTTTTAACATGCTAGTATGATCATAAGACAAGTCAGTTCCTAAAACACAAAATATATTTATTTTGTGCATAGAAATTCCAGGCGGAATAACAAATTGAACGTTATGAGCATGAGAGGAGATGTTTGTGGAACAATATTCCTCTTAATTATAAATATACCTTTATTTATAAACGTATGTACAGTACATTTCCATTATCGTATCACCAAATTATTGTTTATTTTCTTCACTTTCGTACGTTTATACAAAAGGATCAACTGCGAGATTTATTGATTTTTAATTATAATTCGGCGAAAGCAAAAAAAAAAATATTTCCTCCAGTAGAACTCTCTGTTGACTTTACCTTTTTTCATCAATCTGGGGAGAGTAATAAAACACTCACCCAAATCATTTGCTTTAATTGCGGTTAATCAACACCAATAATTAATGCATTGTCACGCTGCTACGCAAACACTTAAAGTTTTCGGACAAAAATGTTTAGTCTGTTTTATTTAGTTGGATTCGTTGACGTTTTTATGAAACAATTTTAAGTATATCTTTCATGTAGTTCATTAATAGGTGCGCTAATTTATAGAGATAAGTGTTAGCCAATTAAAAAAACTTTGATTTTATTAATAGCTATTTTAAAAGTTTCTTTCATCTTTCAGGTTAGAATTGATTTATTGAATCGAGATATTGTTTATGGGTGAAGTGAGGTGTACCAGGTACACAATACCTTTTATGAAGTAGGTTCTGGGATGTACACTCCGATCTTGGGGAAGAGAATATGTTATATATGGAAGCCCTACGAGCGTCTGTGTCAAACAGCGCTTGCGGGATCTTCCGAAGCACCACCGGAGGCAACAGATAATCAGAGTACTTGTTTCGCCTGTACTACTTCTCCAAGTTTTGATACCTGAACTCGAGAGAATTGAGCGAATGAGCTGGACAAGGCGTCATGACCCGTATTTGCTTATTGCTCAATCAATCTAAGCGAAAGCACCTAATGACTGAATGATGCAGAAGCATATATGTAGTGCGTAAGAGGGCGGGGGGGGGGGGCAAAATCCCCCAGTGGATTATCGTCCAAAACGATAATATAGTCCACTGGTGCAATAATATCGTCAACTGATACAATAATATCGTCCATGAGACAATAATATCGTCTAGTGATGCAAAATGATCGCCCAGTGGATTATACTATTATCTATGCGTTATAAGTATGTTTTTTCTGTCGCCTATCTATAATCTACTATTGTTAGGCGTTGTCAACGTTTTTTAAGCATACGATATTATTGTCCATTAGGTGATATAATTGTGTAATGGACAATATTATGCTGAATGATATTTTTGTCTAATGGACAATATTATCGTCCACTGGATGATATTATTGCCTAATGGACAATATTATCGTCCACTGAATGATATTACTGTCTAATTTGTGAAAGTAAAAGTTTCCTAGCTTCTTTATCCACCTGGTTTTTTAGAGTGTTTTATTAAAGTGCAAATTCCCTACTTTCGTAAGTCGTCACGTTTTGTGACATTTCGTAAAAGGGAAATTCTTTAGCTTCGTTAACTAGAAAATTTTTTTGTGACATTTCGTAAAAGGAAAATTTCATAGCTTCATTAGCGACCTTGTTTCTCTCACGTTTCATTAAAGTGCAAATTCCCTCGTTTCGTTAGTCTCTTTGTTTGGGATAAGTTCCATTTGCACATTATGGAAGCAAAAGAAAAGTACATTTGAAAAGTACTGTTCATGAGACGATATTAGAGAGGTTGGGCAAACTCACTTATAGCAAAACTTATAACTATAAGTTATAAGTCATAAGTTATAAGTTATAAGTTTAAATTTATAAGTAAACTATAAGTTATAAGTTATAAGTTATAAGTAAACTATAAGTTATAAGTTATAAGTTATAAATAAATTGTTTGAATACGCAGCGCGTCCAACAAAACATGAATTTCATTAGAGGTGAATCTAAAGTACAGCATACATTCGCCATCAGTGAATTCTTCTAATCTAAATTCTTGTCGTTGGTAACTAACATTGTACCTATATTTTTTTGATATTTTCTTAAATTCCCAGAATGACTTCGTGGAAATTGTTTTTGTAATGCATAACATCTTCAATCGGCAAGCTAAATTAAGAAAGATTTTAAATCAAATAATAACATCACTTTAATTCTTTCTTGTACTTTCACCTTAATACATCCCATTTTTTCGTCCAAGAATATTTTTAATGACACAGCCTAAAATAAACTTATTTGATCAGATTGTTAAATGTCAAAGCAACAACACTAAAAGCAGAAGTTTGATGCTGCAACTCCTAAAGTCTAGTACACACATCGAGCAAAATGAACGCTAGCAAAAAATTTGACATAAAATGTATGAAGCTTATGTCATTTATTTTGCTAACATTTTGGTGGGACACAAATGTGTTAGATAGATAGTTCATACATTTTATGTTAAAAATTTTGCTAGCATTCCTTTTGCTTGCATTTTGCCTGATCTGGATACTCTTAAAAAAACTGATATCGGACTAGGTGGCGCTTTCAGCTTTTGAAGCAATAAATCATTTTGTCAATAATACTTTCAAAAAAATGTGCAAATGACGACCACACATTCTTCTTATTACGATACCCAAGTAACTTCGCCGAAGATAACATAAAAATCCAAGATGGCTCTACTTTGACAGCTCGCCTACATTTTTTTAAGATACCTAAAAATTATACTCACAATTCTCTATCGCTAATGCACATGTCGCCTTTGTGCATTTTTCCATTCATTTATAAATTGGTGCATACATAATTACATTAAAAAAATGATCAAGCCTTAGAAAAAAAGACAAAGGCACGTAGCGTCGCAGCTTTAGCTTATGTTTTAATTTATGTACTTATAACTTATAGTTTACTTATAGCTTATAACTTATAACTTATAGTTTACTTATAAATTTAAACTTATAACTTATGACTTATAACTTATAGTTATAAGTATAAGTTATAAGTTTTGCTATAAGTGAGTGTGCCCAACCTCTCTATTATTGTCCATGAGACGATATTATTGTCCATGGGACGATATTATTGTCCATGGGACGATATTATTATCTCTGAGACGATATTATTGTCTATGAGACGATATTATTAGGATTAGGATAAGTGGGGGGGCATAGATGTCACTACAGCACCTAGGCCGCCAATGGGCCTGTTGTGCGTCCCACGCTCAATTAGTACCTTACTGTACCATTTAGGTATTGCAGAATGTACACGTATTAGACACGTATTTTTTTATAGAGACTTCTAAAATTTGGGGCAGGGAAACATAAAGCCTTTTATTTACGGGCTCCCAAAGATTCATAAAATAGGCCCGCTAAAATTGAGACCAATTATTTCGAACGTTTATTCACCAGTATATAATTTAGCGAAATGGTCAGTCAGTGAGATAAATAAAATTCCTCACCCCCCAGACCTCTCAGTCAGAAACACCTTGGAATTTGTACACAGTATAAAAGACGTTATAATTGAAGATGATGAAGTAATGGTATCCTTCGATGTAGAGTCTTTATACCCAAACGTAGATCTAAAAGAAGGATTAGATATCATTAAACATTGGTTATTTGAAAGTGATTTGGAAGCAAATGAGTTTCAATTTAGAGGAAATTTTTACAAACAAATGTATGGAGTAAACATGGGAAATCCGCTATCCTGTTTCGTCGCAAACGTGTTTGTTGGAAAAATCGAAATGTCTTTGAAGGACAAAAATCAACTACCTCGCATATGGAGACGTTTTATAGATGATGTATTTGCTGTGGTGAAAATCAAAGATTTAGACAATGTACTCAATACAATTAACAAACAACATCCAAAAATTAAATTTACGATAGAAAGAGAAAAAGATAAAAAATTGAATTTTTTAGACGTGACTTTGACTAGAAATAATGATCGAAGAATAGAAGTCTCAATCTACAGAAAACCAACGAACATAGATAGATACATTACGAACGACTCGTACTGTCCAAACAGCACAAAAAAGTCGGCTTTGAATAGCATGGTTTTCAGAATGTGTAGTTTACCTTTATCAGTCAAAAACTTCATGAATGAGAGATCAGAAATTATTACAATAGCTGAAATTAATGGATATACAAAAGGTCTTCTGGATGAATTGATAGAAAAGCAATCCAAAAAGCTAAAAAAGAATAGACGCACGACTTTATTCGAACAACAAAAGGAGAAAAAAGTCTATGTTCCTTTTCATTTCAACCCAGCTGTAACAAATTCTTTAAAACCAATTTTCAAAAAACATGGAATAAACTTAGCCTGCAGAAGTACCAGCAAGTTGCGGAATTATCTTGGAACAACAAAAGATAAAATCGACAATTTGGAAAAGTCTGGAATTTATAAGATAGTATGCGGAGTTTGTAAGAAGGTGTACATAGGCCAATCGAGAAGAGCTGTCATAACACGATACAAAGACCATTGTAAGCACATCAAAAACAACCAACCATCTAAATCTGCCGAAGCTTTCCATGTCCTAAATTCAGTACATTTTAATATAACCCAAGAACAGATGAAGTTGGTAAAACATGTTAGAAAGAGACAGCAGCTAGACGCGTAGGAAAGTATTTTTATGAAGCAACATGCAAATAACACAATGAACATTGAGAAGGCACCGATACAATCACACCTATTTAATCTAATCCGCTTTTAAAAAGAATTTTTTAAAAAAGAATTTCAATTAAAGTTCATCCAATTTCACTTTTTTCGTCATCTATTCGTAGAACAGCGTAGTTTTTTCGTAGAATACCGTTGTAATTTCATATTAAAGCAATAGAGTCATACCCTAAATTCAGTTGCAAATTAGCTATTGAAAATGGACTACGTCCGAAATGCATATAGCAAAATTGTCAATAAAAGTGTAAGACCAAATAAACGGCGTTGAAAGCTATTCATTTGTTTTTGAAGATTATATTTTGATATGGTCTTACGGTGGTTTCATCAGATAAATTTGATTAACATAAATTCATTCAAATGTACA
Organism: Pseudolycoriella hygida; assembly: GCA_029228625.1. Taxonomy (NCBI): domain Eukaryota; kingdom Metazoa; phylum Arthropoda; class Insecta; order Diptera; family Sciaridae; genus Pseudolycoriella; species Pseudolycoriella hygida. Next base: position 50,256,927 of record CM055404.1, on the reverse strand, counting down.
AACACGTTGGTTAGAGCGAGACAGATATATTGTGTAGTACATCTGTCTCGCTCTTTTCAACGCTTTCGTATATTTGGGACTACCCACACTTTTCACACTTTGGGGTATTGCTGGTGTCCATAGTGTGGAGGTGTTTGTTGAGAGTGTTGTGACCCGTTAATATGTCTGTGAGCCTTTTGAGATGCTTCCTGTTTAGAGAGAGGAAGTATTTCAAGTTCGACATGTTAATTGCAATGCAATGTTTTGTTTGCCTGGCCGTGCGAAATTATTGTCAAAGAGGCGAAAATGTTCAACGCTCAGGCAGTATTACTGTCCAGCGATAAATATTATTGTCCGTGAGACGATAATATCGCCCACTGACAGTAATATCGTCTAGTGATGCAATAATATCGTCCATGAGCCAATAATATCGTCTAGCTACACAATAGTATCGTCTTATGGACAATAATGCACTGAGGGATTTTGCACTTTTTCCGTAAGAATGCTACAAGGGTGGTGTTCATACAAAGTGTTTTTTCCCTGAGCCCAACTAGAAATGGGCCAAAAGTTTGCTGGAGACTGACTGTAATCGCATCAGGAGAATAGCCGTAGCAATTACTGGACACTGCAGGGTGAATAGGCACATGAACAAGTTGAGACTTTTAGAAGCTTCTCGACCTCCGTCGCGTCCGAGGTTGTCAGGCTCGGTTCTTGAAGGAAACAGTTAAGTCCACGTGATTTGGGGTGCAAATGTTCGTTAGATTTGTTTAATGATTGTTGATAACCGATAAATCTACAAGATTCCACTGTTTGCGTGTGGGCTGTGGGATGCATCTGCGAGTGACATATCTGTTATTCGTTTGCGGCGTAATAGAATCAATTTTTCTTAGTGTGGCACAACTGAGTTGTTCACTTTTATATTAAATGTATTGTGATAGTGTTTCATTCATTCACTTATTTTCCAATTATGCAAGGCGAACCTTATACAATAATTATTGCGCATAATATCGGCTAATTGATAAACTAACATTAAAAAATATAGCAAAACAAAAAAAAATATATTATGGTTAGAAGACAGACTAGTATGACGTCATTAGGATCAAACACAGATTGAACTCATCAAAAACAGAAAAGAATACAAACAGGCACTTAATTTCACTACAGCGGCAGACACATTGGTTAAAAGCAAAAGTTCACGTATCACGTATATATTGACGGGTTACTACGGTTATTAAATAGCTCACGGCACCGAGTCTGAAATATGTTCACCGAGTTCACTTTTCTTAATCTCACAGGAATCGAATTCCAGTCCATGATACCTTGCATAAAGAGTGTGTTCCTGAGCACCGCGAATGAGAAACAAGGAACTTTAATGTGCAATGACCTCGCAGATCGCCCAGGGAACATCAATTCCTTGAGGTAAACTGGCTTACCCGTATAGCCTAGTTTGAATAGGAAGCACATCGCTCGGATACGTAAGAAATCTTCCAGTGAGCTTCCAAGAAATCGCATCATATGCGCCTCTGTGCTAGCAAATCTCCCGAGACCATAAACATATCTCACAATAGACTTGACAGAACCATTGAGAACTTTCATGGACACTGCATCTAAGCCATAGAAAAACGCAGGGCTGCAATAATCGAGATGCGGTAAAAGAAGTGATTTTGCTAGCATAAGACGTGTCCGTAGTGGTGTGTGCTTAAACATTGGCCATAGACTTCTGAGACCAATAAAAATCCTTTGTGCTATTTTGGCCGCGTGATCTGTCCAAGTGAATTTATCATTCATGATAAGTCCTAGGTTCTTGACAGTCTTTGAGAAGGTGATATTGACGCCTTGCAACCGAACCTCCGGTACGCGGCTTGTGTCCTTGGCGCCAAAGATGATAGCCTTAGACTTATCAGCATTCAGTTCCAACCTGTTTATATCGGCCAAATCACAAACAGCCTGAAGGTCTAAATTGACTTGTCTTATTCCAGTATCAACGTCCATTTCTGAGAAGAACTTATAAAGTTGCGTATCGTCAGCATACAGATGTGTAAACATATATTTAACAGAGTTGGGCAGATCATTGATAAAGAGACAAAACAGTAGAGGCCCCAACACAGAACCCTGCGGCACGCCTTTGCTTACCGGTAGAAAGTCTGAACGTACACCATTAATTTCAACAGCTTGCTTCCGATCCGATAAATAACTGGATATCAGCCTCACTGCTGAAGTGTCGAAATGAAACTGCGATTGGAGCTTGGAGCACAGCAACGCATGATTAACGGAGTCAAACGCTTTTGAAAAATCCAAAAGCAGTAGAATTGCC
>CM055404.1:50238604-50254134 GCA_029228625.1 Pseudolycoriella hygida | reverse complement strand
AACGACATGGGTACAGAGAAAACATGGAGAAGTTAATTTCCACCTGACACCGTTTCTGTCTGGTCACGGATGCTTTAGGAAGTACCTGCACAGGTTTGGATTCACGGAGTCACCTTTCTGCACGACATGCGATAGGCAGGAAGAGACTGCGGAGCACGTGTTATTCGTCTGCCCCCGCTTCGAACAAGAACGAGGAGAGCTGTTGGCTGTGAGTAGGCCAGATGTAAGTGCCGAAAACATAATATCGGAGATGTGCCGCGATGAGGAGGTGTGGATAGTGGCGGATAATGTAGTTGCGAAAATAATGACGAAGCTGCAAATTGCATGGAGAGACGATCAAAGAAGACTGGCAGTTGATCGAAGAGAGTAGGTGCGAAAGCACAGCTCCTCCCCGAAGTAATGCTGTGAGGCGGTTCCGGGGAGAAGAGAGCACGAAGACTAAGGAAGGAGGTTTTAGTTGGTAGGTCATTGAAGAATGGAATCCAACACTACCTTGGTTCAGAAAGAAAACAAAAAAAAAAGTGCGGTGAGATGCACCTAGGTGCACCTCACCGCACCTAACCTCTCTCACCTAACCTCTCCATGTTTTCTCTGTACCCATGTCGTTACTTTTGGTATGAGTCTATGGGTCCACCTTCCCTTGTCCGAGGAGTCCCACTCTTGCTGCCACTGTCTCAGTGATTCGGCTCTTCATTTCGTCCTAACTGTTTTGGTAGTTTGACCCTCCATTCTCTTCTTTCTATGACATTCGCTGTCTTCTGTCAGCGTTATGCATATGGGCATTGTCCCGGCTATAACACATACCGCTTCTACGGATATTGTTCGATATGCGCTTGCTACTCTTATGTTTGCCAGCCTCTGGGCTCTATTAAGCCTTCTCCGATTCCTCTTCGTATCTACCGCCTGTATCCACGCTGGTGCCCCGTAGCGCAATATCGATAGGGTAACACTTGCAAGGAGCCTCCTTTTGCTGCTGCGCGGTCCAAAGCCGTTTGGCATTATTCTGGCCAATGCTGGCCATTATTCTATGCTGAAGATTCTTAAACACCTCGGTGATATTGCTAGGAGCTCCGCTTGTATTACTGTGGTGATTGTTGAAGTGTCCCAGAGATATGGAACCTTCAATCCCGGCTTCATCACTGATGAAACCAGCTCCAGACAGCCCTTCTTTCTTGGACCCGTCTGTGTAGCTCACTAGGCCATCCCCTGGAGGGTAGATTTTTTCCTCATAAGGAGAATTTCATCTTTGATTAGGTTAGTAATTGCCATGTGACCTCTAGCCGAGCTCGGTGCCCAAAATCCATTACTATTAAGAGCTGAGCTGAAAGCTGTAGCTTTTACATCAGGTCTAGCGGTGGGATGAATAGAAGTGTCTCTAAGGCCCTTGTGGCTGTACTAACTTTCACCCCAGTAATGCATAGAAAAGCTAACCTCTGGAGTTTATCTAACTTCTTTTTTGCTGTCCCAATCTCTAATCTAGGCCACCAAACAATGCACCCATGGCAGAACATTGGTCTCACTACTGCTGTGTATATCCACCAGATGGCTCTAGGTGATAGACCCCAGATTCTTCCGATGGCATTTCTGCACATCCAGAAAATTCCAATTGCCTTATCTAGCTTGTCTATTAGATGCATTATCCAGGTCATTCTAGGGTCGAAGGTGACCCCCAGGTATTTTACCATCGCCCTTAGGTTAAGTATTTCCCCAAAGAGTCTAAAGCTACCGAGTTCCAGTTCAACATCATTGTTCTTTCTTTTAAAAAGAATCAATTTCTGATTTTCCCGGATATACTCGGAGTTTTTTCTCCTTACACCATTCTTCTACCACTTTTAGCACTCCTCTCATCAGGTCCCCCAAAGTCGTCGGGCAGATTCCTCCAATAATGACGGAGACATCATCAGAATAACCCTGGGTGAAAGTTCCAGATTGATTGAGTTTGACCAGGAGAGAGTCTATTACCATACACCAAAGTATAGGTGATAGTGTGCCCCCTTGGGGACATCCTCTAGTCACTTCAAGACTGATTATGGTGCCGCAAATGCTAGATACCACAGTTCTACATTCCAGCATTCTAACAATCTATCTTACAGCAATGTCTTCCGTGTGTCTTTCCCTGACCGCTCTCTCAATTATGTCGAACCTTGTATTATCGAAAGCTCCCTCTATATCCATGAAATAGCCCAAGGGCTACTTCATTGTTACCCAGAATACTTTCGATTTTTTGGGTCATTTGGTGAAGTGCCGTATCAGTGGATTTACCCGTCTGATAAGCATGCTGATTGGCATGAAGTGAGAAATTACTTAGAACTATCTTCCTCAAGTAAAAATCGAGAACTCTTTTCACTGACTTTAGCAGAAAGGACATCAGACTGATAGGTCTGTAGTCCTTAGCTTCGCAGTGAATCGTTCTACCGGGTTTGGGTTGAAGGCTACTCTGACTCTTTCCCAGTCCTTAGGTATATAAGTCAGTGCAATGGAACTCTTAAAAATGCCGATCAGTCGGTGAAGAAATAGTTCCATTCCTTCCTTGAGAAGAGCTGGAAAGATCCCATCTAGTCCAGCTGACTTAAAGGAATGAAATTTATGAATCGCGAATTTCACTTTCCCTTTCTTAGCCAACTTGCCAGCGAGCTTCCAGTTAGCCCTACTAGGTACATTCCTATTTAGGTATTCAGAGTCAGGTTTACTATCGACCTGAGTACTGCCTGGGAAATGCGTCTCGAGGAGGCGTTCAGCTGTTTCTTTTCCGTTTGCGGTGTAATTTTCATCTGGCTTGAGCAAGGATCCTACGTGAACGGCAGGGTCTTTCGCTAACATTTTATGGACACGCGCATATGTCGGTATTGAGTTCGCTTCCTCAGAGAATTTTTCTTTGGTTCTTTCCTTGTGTTTAACTAGGGATTCCTTTTACTCCTTTAGGAGGGTCTTGTAAACAGCCCTATTTTCCTCTTGGTTTGATCCTCTTCCCGCCCTGTTCCATGCCTTCCTAAGTTCCTGCCTTTTTGCCTCTATATTTCTACTCCAGTTATGGTTCCTGTAGAGAGGCTTAGGATGTGATATGGGGCATGCAAAGTGATATGCTTTGAGCATCGCTGAGGTGAGCCTATGATTAGCTTCTTCCAACTCTTGCACTGTGGTGTAGCGTTCATAGAAGATCTTTCTATCTAGTTCTACCTTGAGCGCCTTTCTGTAGGAGTCCCAAGTTGTTCTTCTCGGGTTCCTGTACGGTTTTCTACTAGGGAAAGTTCCGCTGAGACGAAACTTAATAAGTTTCTTCATCAGCCACTTCCCATGAGTGAATCCTCTCCGCTAGACTGCAGGATACCATAGTAACATCTATGCATTCCCTTCTGGCCGAGTTGGTTTCCTGCCCTCATTCGCTATCATCAGGTCAGTAGTCGCTACAAAGTTTACTAGTTATTCCCCTCTTTTATTTGTTTTATTACTACCCCGAATGGTATGGTGTGCATTAGAGTCTGTACTTACAATAATGGGTATACCATTCTCCCTTCCGTACTCTAGAACCTTACCAAGTGAGGGCCCGGGGGGCAGTCTCTGAATCATAGGGCGCATATAAGCCGATACAACGAAATAATCCCCATCTTCCTCGATTCCACAGCTTATCCTAACCACTACAATATCATCAATGGATATGCGATTGTGAGAATAAACAGACACACGTAGGTGGCACAAAAGCGCGCGTAGTTCGTAAGAACAAGAATGCGTCAGCTTTGGCTACAAATACATGTGTTAGTATGTAAGCAACGGTTTGAAATTAGATCTGAATTGAAAATGTCCACGGTAGCTTAATTGGTAGAGCAGCACCCCGGCGGCAAGGTGCAGACTCTGGGTTCGGGTCGTCGTGGCATTAAAATTTTCTTTCAGATTTAGTTTTTGAAATACCATTTCTCTCCTAATTCCTTATAAGTTCATTCTCAATGTAAATGGAAATAAAGAGTTCAAATACTTCTTTCTTTAAAGTCGAAATACACCAATCCACGGATTTGTGTACAACCATTTACACTCTTTCGAACATTGAATCATGTATAAGTTTTCTCCTTTCATGAGGAATTTTCAGACGACAGATAAAGATCAACAATGTCGTGTATACCAGCATGGACAGAAGAAAGGGAGAATTAAAGATCTAAATCATTTAACATGAACAAAGAATGTCTTTAAAATAGTCGACTTTTCTGACATTCCCACCTTTTTTAGTATTCATGAAAGAAGTCGTTGCGATAATGTTTTTTGGATTGTGAACTAAAACTCATACATCTTATCGAATTGGACAATTTAATTAAACAAAAACATTTTCCTTTTTGCCGTCGAAGCGAAGAAAAAGAAGCAAAAAATATGTATTTACTGGTTTCCAATTGGTACAGCCAAATGTGATTGCGTCATGTGTGTTAAATAGTTCCTCCAGTACATAACATTGTCGATGTTCTTCATGTTTGTCTATTCACTTAAAAGAAAATTTTTGCTATTGTTGCTGCTAAGGGAAGTGTATGTTGAAATACCAAAATATTCTGATTCTTTGAATAAACACTCTACCTTTCCTGTTTACATCATTCTGCAGTCGATTGATGGCAGGTATATATCGATAATTGAATTATCATTTCAAAGAAATTGGGGAACTGACTTCCTTGCTTTGAAACTCAGCTGAAAATTGTTTACCTTGCGAATGAAATTTGTTTATCTAAATATTATACGCGGGGTGGGTATGCCATAAAAACAAATGTGAATGACAATGGGAAAAGTGCGAAATTGAAAAAGGGTTGAATAATTTTTTCCTGTGAATTTATTTTTCGTGTTTCGATTAGATAAACACTGAGTCAAAATTTGAGCTATTCGAAAGGGAGGTTATGATAATCTATCCGGATCGATTTTATATAATTAAAGTTCTTAATTGTAGCAAATTTTTAGAGCACTGTGGAAGGGGGAAGGGACGAAAATGAAGTCATAGGCCCTTGAGGGTTGATAAGGTGTCTATTATTTGAAGCTTTCAGTTGTCGGTCGGTCGTAGCTGACGTTAGTCAAGGAAAAGAATGTGTATCGCAAGAAATGAAAAACAGTGACATGGCGTCATTTATAAATAGCCCTTTATCTTGAAATAAATAATTTTCCATTTGCCGAATTTCCATTTTCCGCCTTGTACAATAAATATCATAATTTACTTCACCATTTTATAATTTAACAAAGAAAAACAATTCAACGAAACTCTTCCAAAATTTCATGAAAATTTAATAAAGCACTTGTTTGGATATCTTCTCGATTTTACTTATTTGTCATCAAAGTTTGTTACCCGTGGTTGAAAATTATGTTATTTAAAATAAACCACGGATAAGAGAGAAGTTTGTTTATGAAAAGGGTTTTTTGAGAAAAGAGCAGCAAATTTCTATTGCCTCAGAAATAAATTACAAAGAAATCATTTTCTTCGCAAATAAAGCGTTAATCCTTTATTATAGAGTATCAATGAACTGTAAGTGGCATGTTTTTCTGTTAGAAAACTGCCGAAAGTATTTCAATACCTTAATCATTGAATAAATTAACTTATCCAAATGTTTAGTGCATACCTTATAAAGGATTCCAAAGATCGTATGAAATTTGCTTGATTTGTGGGACGTACAGAGTTCTCTTTGTATTTCACTCCTTCTGTGCTATAACAATGGACCCCAGAGAGATCCTCAAAGTGTTTTAAACGCGGGGGGGGGGGGAGAGGCTCGATCATTGGCCTTAGATGACGAATAAACAATAAAAAAAATGTCCGTCTACACGATAACTCGAGTAAAACTCAACCGATTTTCAAAAACTTTTTTTTCTCTGAAAGGTAATCAAAAAATCTTCTATGGAATTGAATCTGGGCACTGTCGGCCCAAGTGCCGCCGAGCTAGATCTGGGTATGCCTGACAATTTATGGAAGAAACTTTTTTGGATTTGACTCCTTGGACTTAGCTAGGGCACTAAAAACGATTCCAGGCTAGGGTCATATGTGTTTTTTGTACATAACTCGGCCAAATCTTTTCCGTTTGTCATAAACTTTTTTTTGTTTGAAAGATCTGGGCATGGTCGACAATTTGTATGAGAAACTTTTTTGATTCTGAGCCCTTGGACGTAGCTAGGGCACTAAAAACGAGTGTCTGCTAGGGTCATACATTTTTTTTGTGCATAACTCGGGTGTAAATCTCTTCCGATTTTCAAAAAAAAAATTTTAATCGAAAGGTCTGGGAATATCTCACATTTTATGGAAGTTGTCCTTGGACTCAGTCAGGAGCCTGAATCTAGGCCCAACGTGTTTTCGTTTACATAAATCGGGCAAATCCTTACCGATTTTGTTGATTTTTTTCTATTTGAGAGGTGACCGTGTACCGAACTATATTTATAAACAAATTTGGACCTGTGCTTGGGGCTCAAGTGGGCATCTGCTCGGTCCTAAGGTTGGCCCTAACCAAAAACACACTTTTTTGTCATATTGCAGAGAAGATTGAGAGAAACATTTTTGTCTATGGAAGTATGTGTCAGAGGCATTTCCTTATGGCCCTAGATCGGTCCGAAAGTCGGCCCTTAACAAAAAAAATTGTTTTTTGCTATGTTGTAGAGAAAATTGAGGCGAACATTTTTGTCTATTTGGAGATCAATTTTGTGCCTTCGGTAGGGTTCTTTTACACCGTTTCTTCGGACGGGTTTTTTATATTGCCTTATCGGCAATTTCCAATACAACTTAATGTGGACTTAATTTCAAGCACTTAAGAGTTAAGGCAATATTTACTTAAATGCGTTCGAGTCTTTTCTTAACATCAACTCTGTTTGCCACATCTATTCTGATACTTACGGGTCCCTTCATATCTTTTTTCAGTAGTTCTCAGCTAAGGAGCCTGTGATAAAAGTGTTCTTACTGAATGTTGGAGTCAATAGCAAGTATGTTAGGGGCCATTCTCAAAATGCGTATGGTCCTATGGAGGAATGGGGGGTTGTCGGAAAGCGTACGAAGAAGTACGTTGGGGGAGTGGGTGTAAAACAAAATCGTACGTACTTCTAAAATTTTTTAGATTCATACGAAGAACGAAATTCTTCGAAAAGGGGTCTTTTGCGTTTGGACCCAGGAGTAGAGGAAGCATCGATCATGTCCTAAGATGACGAATTAGTAATAAAAAAATGTCCGTCCTTCTGTTACCGCCATAACTTGCGTAAAACTTGACCGATTTTCAAAAACTTTTTTTCCCTGAAAGGTAATCGAACAATTTTTTATGGGATTGAATCTGGGTACCGTTGGCCCAAGAACCGCCGACCTAGGGCCGTTCAAGTGGTTTTTGGTTTTTTGTACATAACTTTAGTAAATCTTTTCAGATTTTCATAATTTTTTTTTTTGTTTGAATGTTCTAGGCAAGCCTGAAAATTTATGGAAGAAATTTTTTTGATTTTGAGCTTTTGGACTCAGCCCTAAAACTGAGTCGCCAAACTTGTTTTTTCCACATAAATCGCGTAAATCTTATCCGATTTTCAAGAATTCTTTCTTTCCTGAAAGATGGTCAAAAAATTGAATTTGGGCAAAGTCGGTCAAAAACTTTCGATGTTACGGTCGAAAAAGTTGTCAAAAACGTGGTTTCTTGAAGGATTGTGGAACTTTTTCGCTTATATCTCTGCGAAATTGGAACGGAAATCGCAATGGAAGGTTTTAAATAAAAGATATGGGCGTCAGAAAATCACGTGAATTAAACTATAGTCTGTTGAGTCGTTCGGGCTGTAGTGTTCTTTGTGTGGGTCAAACTCACCACCCAAGGACCACGCGACCCAACACGATATATGGTGGTTAGTTACAGCTTAATTTTCGTGATTTTCTGATGTCACATCTTTTATTTAAAACCTTCCATTGCGATTTCCCTTCTAATTTCGCAGGGACATAAGTGAAAAAGTTACACAATCCTTCAAAAAACCACGTTTTTGATCACTTTTTCGACCGTAACTTCGAAAGTTTTCAACCGATTTTGCCCAAATTCAATTTCTTAATCAATTTTCAAATTATCTTTCAGAAAAAAAAAAAAAAGATTTTCAAAATCGGATAAGATTTACTCGATTTATGTAGAAAATACACGATGGGCCCTGGTAGCAATTCAGTTTTAGGACCCTGACTAAGTCCAAAAGCTCAGAATTAAAAAAAAGGATTTTTCCATATAGTTTCGCACATAACCAGACCTCTCACACAAAAAAAATATGAAAATCTGAAAAGATTTACTCAAGTTATGTACAAAAAACCAAAAACCACTTAAACGGCCATAACTCAGCGGCCCACAATAGGCAAATTGGTAATAGCAGTGGCCATAATTTTGTAACCACTAAGGAAATTGAGACAGAAATTTTTAGTCTTTGGCAAAGTTGTTCACCATGAAATGAGGACCAACTTTGCTGAAGAAACTTTTTTTCTATCAATTATATTTCAGAATGTTGAAGTCGAACTTTCAATACAGTGTTCTGGTCAAAATTGCGGCTCTAGGTCAGAATATCTACGTCGAAATATCTACAGGACAAAATATCTACAGCCAAAATATATACGACGTAAATACATACGGACAAATGGTACCATGTAAAAAGGTCTGTAGTCGAAAATATCTACCGAAACAGCAATGTCTACAACCTATATAATAATGTGGAAAAGAAGAAGTGAATCTGCCTTCACTTCTGCTCGTAATTATTGTTACTATGTAGAATTTTTTGACGTAGGGGATCTGCCCGCTAGACCTCCGCGCCTGCGGTGAGCTTCTTGCGCCTTGAGCAGCTTCACAGACTTACTGCTCACATGGGGCTCTGCCCCTTGGACCCCGAAAGGGGTGTTACACCCCCTTTATCCCCCATCGCGGGGGCTGCCGACCCTCGACACCGCTTTTTTATTTTCTCTGAAAGATCACGGCCTGCGGCGCTCCAGTTACACCAATTTCACCAATCTGACCACAAAGACATTTTAGTTTTATATTTTAGTAGCGTGTATATTTTGACCAGTAGATATTAATGACCTGTAGATATATTGACCTGTAGATATATCGACCTGTAGATATTTTGACTGTAAATATTATGGCGTAGATATTATGACCCAATCCCCAAAATTGCAGAACTCTTACGGACTTTGAAATAGAAATTTTTTGTCTTCAGCAAAATTGTTCAGCATGAAATAAGGAACAACTTTGCTGAAGAAGCAATTCTTCCATCAATTTTATTTCGGAAGTTATGACCTTTTTAATTCTGTTAATTTGGAATTCCAAAATTTGCCCACTAATAACAGGTCATAACTTCCGAAATAAAATTGATGGAAAAATTGCTTCCTCAGCAAAGTTGTTCCTCATTTCATGCTGAACAATTTTGCTGAAGACAAAAAATTTCTATCTCAAACTCCAAAGGGTTCTAGAATTTAGACCAGGAGACCATTTTTCAAAGAATTTCGATTTCAACATTCGGTAACTTCTGAAATATGATTGATCGAAGAAAAGTTTCTTCAGCAAAGTTGTTCTTAATTTCATGGAGAACAACTTTGCTGAAGACTAAAAATTTCTATCTCCAATTCCTGAGCAGTTATATAATTATGGCCGCTACTATCACCAATTTGCCGCGGCCCTTGGCCCGACAGTGCCAAGATTCAGTCCAAAAAAAAACTTTTCGATTACCTTTCATGGAAAAAAAAAGTTTTTTGAAATAGGTTTAACTAGAGTTTATCGTGTTGACAGACAGACAGGCGGACTGACGGACATTTTTTTATTGCTGATTCGTCATCCAAAGACCATGACGGTGCTCCCTCTATTCCCATGGCAAAATTTTGGAATTCATCACGAAGTTTTCCGCACATCCTTCCTGAGCTCCTATCTTTCCTGCCTTTCGAACGGTTCTTGAAGTAAGATTTTCGTCACTTCTGGAACCATTAACAAGCGAATCCAAAAGGAAGATTGAATCAAGAAAAGGCTCATACCATACCATTTCCAAGACTTCTGACCGAGTTCTGTAACTATCTTCTGGTCAGATTTGGCATTTGCTCGTAACGCCAAAAACACCATAATAGTACATTATTGTCTTAGGGTTTTAAGTTGAACATTAATTTCCGCGTGAATATTACACATACGAGTGCAACGAGTATGTGTAATATACACAAGGAATTAATGTGAGACTTGAAACCCTAAAACAATACTATACTTTATTCCATAAGCGAAACCGAGATTGCAATAGTGTGCGTATTTACAATACAGATATTGAAAACAACGAAATTGCCGCGGGTCGAATGTTTATTTCCATATGAAAAATTAACATCCATTGCCTAGAAAATGACATTACAACCAGTTGTAAATACAAAATTTGACAGCAAATATTTAACTCCCGGTAAAAAATTTAAGCCCCTAGAGACTTAAATTCGAATCGAATATTAACGTCACGAAAATGCGTTTAATGTTGGCATATGACGCGAGTATGGAATAAAATTTATTTGTTTATTGAATTTATTGAATACATCAATCCACCAAATGTTCCAAAGTGCCGGCCAATTGAGCGTGAAAGAAATTCTACGGAAAACAGGAAACACTGCGAAGTACAATCAATATTACAGAAATTGAATCGCTGCAAGCAAAAAAGTGACGAAACATACTGTTCAGTAGGGGTGTCCAAAATACATAAGTGTCGAAAAGTTTGGGGCACCAACCGAAAAACAAAAGGTTTTTGATCCCTGATCAAGATTGTATAAGGGCGTAACTTGATCCGAGTAAAAGTAAAAAATTGAACGATTTTCAAAGGTACATATTCACTCAAGTAATGAGATCATCCATCGGTTGTTGTGGTGCAGTCAAAAGGTCCTAGAACACCCTTAAAATCGGCATAAAGAAAGTAGACCGGAGAGTGTTCTCGTCCATACGTCCCACAATTTTCTCATGAATTTCAATCATGTGGGACATATGGACGAAAACACATCCTGGTCTAATTTTTCAATGTCAATTTTGAGGGTGTCCTAAGACCTTCAGAATACTGTTCAGGTCATGGACTCCAAAATAAGTGAAAAAAAAATTGCACTTCACTTATTTTGGAATTCAATTGACTTTTTTCTTCTTCCATGTTGAACGTCTATAAGGTAACTATAATTTATAATTTATAGATGGGGGCTCTCCAAAAGCGTACGAGGGGGGAAGGGGTCAAAAAATCGTAATTTTCGGCGTACGTACTTTGTGAATGGCCCCTTACAGAAATGTACTTTTCAATTTGAAAGCAGGCTGCGTTCTTTGCCATCGATCAACGGCACTGCGTATTTACTCATGAAGTACTGGCTACTGGATTCAAATTTCGCATTTTTTAACACTAGGCTGCCTTCCCTGACTTGTTGTAGCCGCTAAGGTATCTACTGAGCTCAGAATTACTTGACGATGAGCACTTAAGTATGTCGATGTTTATATAGCCCTCAATTGGGCTGTCGATTCGGCTGCAGGCAAAAACATAAGTGATTCGTACTTCATACAGGGCTACGAATCCTCCAGTCAGACGAAATAAATAATTTTGATTATCAAAGGAAATAACGGCTTTGTAACGAATTATTAATAACACGAGTAAGAGACTTTTGCTAAGCCATGAATTTGCATTTTACTAAATTAACGTAAATTGTCCCTCTACTTAAAGTACATAATTTCATTTTAATCCACTTTCTTAGCGCTTTTAACGAAAGTGGAATGAAAATATTTTCGCATTAGCCTCATTCACCACTGGAAGTTCGTGATCTTAGAGTAATTAATATTCGGTTAATTTCTCGAAAACAATTTTGTTTACAAAAATATCAGGAAAAAGATCATGAAATAAAACTTGAAACGGGTTTCTTAAGAGAAACAATTTTTGAAGGAAATATTTCATAATACTGACTGGAATTCAATTTGCTCTCCGTTTTTGTGCTCAATCAATTTATCTAATTTTTTTTCCAATGTTTGAATCAAATATGCAAGGCATTCAACGAATAGAATGCTTTGCATTGTGCTTACGGTTCTATGTGCTTCAATTTCTACGGAGATATTTGACAGTATAAATAAAACATCCGGATCGAGCTGACTGAACTTAAAATTAAAATGTAAACGATATTGAAATTTTCATTTCACTGGGAAAATTATTTCAAACAATTCATTTGATATTTCCTGGAAAATACAATTAAATACAAAATTCCAAACATTTACAGTTCTGATTTAATCTCTTTAATACGGTTATGCGAATACTTAACAACTCAAACTTGAATTACGAATAAATCGTAAAGTAAAGGAGAAAACGAAAACAATTAAAATTTGCTGCATTATGTCTTGTTTAAGTTTCAGAAGGGAAAACGGATGCAAAGAATATTGAAAGCATAAAGATACACTGAAGCAAACTAGATGTTCCGTGAGTAGTTGTTGTATTTTTGATGCTGTTGCAAAGTTTCTTTTAATGTTGTGCATATACTAAGTCTTGGCTGCTCTTAAGTGTATATGTCGATATATGAGTCGTCTGGTCATTTTGGAAAGCTGGAGTTTTGTCCGCTAGTAGCAATTTCACTGCGTAAATTAAGTAAAATTGGAAGGTGCAAGTAGTATTGATTCTTTTCAACCGTTCCGATTTTCGACATACGGTCTGCCATTGTCCAACGTAATCTCGAGCAGCTGATAATTTTGCATCGCAACATAACATCAGCCGTATGGTCACATTGGATATTTTACTCGATAAATTAAATAAATCCAGAAGCAGTGATAAATGACTACTACTGTTATTTCATTTTCCTGCTGCACTCTACTATAATTATCCACGGACATCAAATTTAATTCGACCTATCGGGAATTTTAATATGCCGCCAAAAAAACGTATTTATGCCGAAGTGTTGGATACCGGTGACGGTGAAGGCGGTGAAGTTTCAAACAAGGATATTTTGGAGGCTATTGGAAATTTAACAAACAGAATGAGCGATTTCGAGAGTAGTGTGACAAAATTAGTGGAAGAGAAAGTTGCCGGCATGGAGAAATACATTTTGGATCAAGTCAATGAGCAAAAAAAAGGCACCGATGATCGTATCAGTCGTATTGAGAAGTGTATGGAAGAGTTCGTTCAAAAAGTCGCTGATATAAACTCGAACAGTGATGCGACGAGGAGAACTATTGATGCAAAAATCAACGAGATTGTCACCGCTGGCCTGAGCAATACAACCAATGGGATAACCGATAGCCGTTTTGATGATTTGGAAAGAACTTGTAGTTAGTGGCGTGCCATTAGTAAACAATGAGAATTTGAGGGATATCGTTGGACGCATTTGCAATCTCATTAAGATTGATGGTGGCATTGATTCGATTGAATCTTATTTTCGTCTACCACCACGTTCCACTCGAAGACGTGCGCCACCGTCCATAATCATCAAATTTTGGGGAGTCGAAGCGAAAAACAACTTTTTCAAGCAATATTTCGTTACCAAAATGCTATGCACATCTATGATTGGATTTACATCTCAATCTCGTATATATGTGAATGAAAATCTCACGAAACGCAATTTCGAAATATTCTGCAAAGCTCGTGACCTTAAGATGGAAAGAAAAATTGCACGATTCAATACGCAGCGCGGTCGGGTCACGGTCAAGATCAATGGCTCCGAAAAATCTTACACCATCGATTCAATGGATCACCTTAGTTCCCTGATCACTCAATCAGCAACAGCAGAACCAATAAAAAAGTAATTTTTATTTCACAGCGTAAGAAGGGGACTTAAGTCTAAAATTATTTCCTAAGTCCCGAAGTTTTTGCTTTTCTGATAATTTCTATTCACTTTCTTCGTTTTATTCGACTTAATTAATCAACAGGTATCAGCAAAAAAATTATTTTATTTTAGGATCAAACACATTTCTCCTATTTGTTCATTAAATCCATTTTTTTATATATCCGGCCATTTTACTCCAGTAGTCACACACATATATTTCCTTGTGACAAAATTGATTTTGAATACGTTGAGAGGACATGTCTAATTCAGTGATCAGAAATAATGCGGCGTCTAGCGGTTTGAACATTCCGAACATTGTGATGAGGTCGGTTTAAATATGTGTCTAATTAATGCTGGCAGTGTCTTTCCCAAAATTGACCAATTTCGTAGAATCTTCGAAACATCAAATGCTCACATAATTGTTGTTACGGAGACTTGGTTTAAAAGTTATCGGTCTAATGTGTCAATTGCGGTTGACGGTTATGATGTAATTCGCAACGATAGGAAAGTGAGAAGCAGTGGTGTACATTAAGCGCGGTATAAAGACAAAAGTGATTCGTTCGTCTGATGGCTTGAATTCGGAATACCTTTTTTTCGAAATAATTTTCCCAAATTTTAAAATGTTGCTTGGTGCGTACTATAAGGCCCCCGACGTCAATGAAATTGATAAATTGGATGATGTCCTCTCCGAATTATCGCCACAATATTCGGATGTTGTGCTATTAGGTGACTTTAACGAAAACTTACTATTTCATGATGTGAATGGTTTTTGCCGAAAATGTGTGCGTAAAACCTGCAGCATGTGCAGATTCAAAGATTGTTTGGTTACATATGGTCTGGAAACGATTGGAAACGCTCCGACTAATTTCGATCGTCAACCATCACAGATTGATCTAATATTGTCTAACTCACCTGATAAGTTCGCTGTGTTCAGTCAGATCGGCAGTGGACTCTCGAACCATGACATTTTATTTGCCACGTTCAAAGGACCGGACATTAATCTGGATTCGCAAACTCGACTCTGGCGTAACTATAAGTCTGTCAATCTACAGCGTTTAGTTGAAGATATTGAGATGAGCCATCTGAACGACATTTTTGGTTGCACTGACATTAACTCAATGGTAAACATCTTTAACGAGGTCATTGTATCGCTGCTCGAGGAACACGCACCTCTTATCACTTCCAAAGGAAAATCTGGTATCAGTTCGACGAAACCGTGGTATACAGAAGCTATTGATCGAGCTTCCATTGATCGCGACCTAGCAAAAAGAAATCTTCGTATCGATAGAACAATGGCGAATCGCAAGCTGTACAATACGCTCAGGAATAGAGTTAATCAAGTGATCAATGATGCAAAAGCCGCCTATCTGAAACCACGTTTATGTGGCAGAGTGGGGATGAAAACGTTGTGGAAGAATGCTAAGTCTCTAGGGTTAGCAATCTCGAGCTCCACCACTCCAGTCCCAGGATTCACCGCTCATGAATTCAATGTTCACACTGCTGGCCCCGCCAACACCGGCAACCCTGTCTCATTCCCAACCATTAATAATGCGCTGCCACCTGGACGAACAAGATTTTCATTTCGGAATGTTACCGAAGATGAAATTGGAAAATCCTTGATGTTGATTACATCAAATGCAGTTGGTCTAGATTGTGTTCCACTCCCCTTCATTAAATTGATACTGTTCGCTATCTTACCACACATAAAACACATAATCAACTTTACGATTACCAGTTCACGTTGCTCGGATGCGTGGAAGATGACAAGGGTTCTGCCAGTGCATAAAAAAGGACGATTCTTCAACCTAACTGATTTTCG
>CM055404.1:50213007-50238104 GCA_029228625.1 Pseudolycoriella hygida | reverse complement strand
AACATTATCGCAACGACTTCTTTCATGAATACTAAAAAAGGTGGGAATGTCAGAAAAGTCGACTATTTTAAAGACATTCTTTGTTCATGTTAAATGATTTAGATCTTTAATTCTCCCTTTCTTCTGTCCATGCTGGTATACACGACATTGTTGATCTTTATCTGTCGTCTGAAAATTCCTCATGAAAGGAGAAAACTTATACATGATTCAATGTTCGAAAGAGTGTAAATGGTTGTACACAAATCCGTGGATTGGTGTATTTCGACTTTAAAGAAAGAAGTATTTGAACTCTTTATTTCCATTTACATTGAGAATGAACTTATAAGGAATTAGGAGAGAAATGGTATTTCAAAAACTAAATCTGAAAGAAAATTTTAATGCCACGACGACCCGAACCCAGAGTCTGCACCTTGCCGCCGGGGTGCTGCTCTACCAATTAAGCTACCGTGGACATTTTCAATTCAGATCTAATTTCAAACCGTTGCTTACATACTAACACATGTATTTGTAGCCAAAGCTGACGCATTCTTGTTCTTACGAACTACGCGCGCTTTTGTGCCACCTACGTGTGTCTGTTTATTCTCACAATCGCATATCCATTGATGATATTGTAGTGGTTAGGATAAGCTGTGGAATCGAGGAAGATGGGGATTATTTCGTTGTATCGGCTTATATGCGCCCTATGATTCAGAGACTGCCCCCCGGGCCCTCACTTGGTAAGGTTCTAGAGTACGGAAGGGAGAATGGTATACCCATTATTGTAAGTACAGACTCTAATGCACACCATACCATTCGGGGTAGTAATAAAACAAATAAAAGAGGGGAATAACTAGTAAACTTTGTAGCGACTACTGACCTGATGATAGCGAATGAGGGCAGGAAACCAACTCGGCCAGAAGGGAATGCATAGATGTTACTATGGTATCCTGCAGTCTAGCGGAGAGGATTCACTCATGGGAAGTGGCTGATGAAGAAACTTATTAAGTTTCGTCTCAGCGGAACTTTCCCTAGTAGAAAACCGTACAGGAACCCGAGAAGAACAACTTGGGACTCCTACAGAAAGGCGCTCAAGGTAGAACTAGATAGAAAGATCTTCTATGAACGCTACACCACAGTGCAAGAGTTGGAAGAAGCTAATCATAGGCTCACCTCAGCGATGCTCAAAGCATATCACTTTGCATGCCCCATATCACATCCTAAGCCTCTCTACAGGAACCATAACTGGAGTAGAAATATAGAGGCAAAAAGGCAGGAACTTAGGAAGGCATGGAACAGGGCGGGAAGAGGATCAAACCAAGAGGAAAATAGGGCTGTTTACAAGACCCTCCTAAAGGAGTAAAAGGAATCCCTAGTTAAACACAAGGAAAGAACCAAAGAAAAATTCTCTGAGGAAGCGAACTCAATACCGACATATGCGCGTGTCCATAAAATGTTAGCGAAAGACCCTGCCGTTCACGTAGGATCCTTGCTCAAGCCAGATGAAAATTACACCGCAAACGGAAAAGAAACAGCTGAACGCCTCCTCGAGACGCATTTCCCAGGCAGTACTCAGGTCGATAGTAAACCTGACTCTGAATACCTAAATAGGAATGTACCTAGTAGGGCTAACTGGAAGCTCGCTGGCAAGTTGGCTAAGAAAGGGAAAGTGAAATTCGCGATTCATAAATTTCATTCCTTTAAGTCAGCTGGACTAGATGGGATCTTTCCAGCTCTTCTCAAGGAAGGAATGGAACTATTTCTTCACCGACTGATCGGCATTTTTAAGAGTTCCATTGCACTGACTTATATACCTAAGGACTGGGAAAGAGTCAGAGTAGCCTTCAACCCAAACCCGGTAGAACGATTCACTGCGAAGCTAAGGACTACAGACCTATCAGTCTGATGTCCTTTCTGCTAAAGTCAGTGAAAAGAGTTCTCGATTTTTACTTGAGGAAGATAGTTCTAAGTAATTTCTCACTTCATGCCAATCAGCATGCTTATCAGACGGGTAAATCCACTGATACGGCACTTCACCAAATGACCCAAAAAATCGAAAGTATTCTGGGTAACAATGAAGTAGCCCTTGGGCTATTTCATGGATATAGAGGGAGCTTTCGATAATACAAGGTTCGACATAATTGAGAGAGCGGTCAGGGAAAGACACACGGAAGACATTGCTGTAAGATAGATTGTTAGAATGCTGGAATGTAGAACTGTGGTATCTAGCATTTGCGGCACCATAATCAGTCTTGAAGTGACTAGAGGATGTCCCCAAGGGGGCACACTATCACCTATACTTTGGTGTATGGTAATAGACTCTCTCCTGGTCAAACTCAATCAATCTGGAACTTTCACCCAGGGTTATTCTGATGATGTCTCCGTCATTATTGGAGGAATCTGCCCGACGACTTTGGGGGACCTGATGAGAGGAGTGCTAAAAGTGGTAGAAGAATGGTGTAAGGAGAAAAAACTCCGAGTATATCCGGGAAAATCAGAAATTGATTCTTTTTAAAAGAAAGAACAATGATGTTGAACTGGAACTCGGTAGCTTTAGACTCTTTGGGGAAATACTTAACCTAAGGGCGATGGTAAAATACCTGGGGGTCACCTTCGACCCTAGAATGACCTGGATAATGCATCTAATAGACAAGCTAGATAAGGCAATTGGAATTTTCTGGATGTGCAGAAATGCCATCGGAAGAATCTGGGGTCTATCACCTAGAGCCATCTGGTGGATATACACAGCAGTAGTGAGACCAATGTTCTGCCATGGGTGCATTGTTTGGTGGCCTAGATTAGAGATTGGGACAGCAAAAAAGAAGTTAGATAAACTCCAGAGGTTAGCTTTTCTATGCATTACTGGGGTGAAAGTTAGTACAGCCACAAGGGCCTTAGAGACACTTCTATTCATCCCACCGCTAGACCTGATGTAAAAGCTACAGCTTTCAGCTCAGCTCTTAATAGTAATGGATTTTGGGCACCGAGCTCGGCTAGAGGTCACATGGCAATTACTAACCTAATCAAAGATGAAATTCTCCTTATGAGGAAAAAATCTACCCTCCAGGGGATGGCCTAGTGAGCTACACAGACGGGTCCAAGAAAGAAGGGCTGTCTGGAGCTGGTTTCATCAGTGATGAAGCCGGGATTGAAGGTTCCATATCTCTGGGACACTTCAACAATCACCACAGTAATACAAGCGGAGCTCCTAGCAATATCACCGAGGTGTTTAAGAATCTTCAGCATAGAATAATGGCCAGCATTGGCCAGAATAATGCCAAACGGCTTTGGACCGCGCAGCAGCAAAAGGAGGCTCCTTGCAAGTGTTACCCTATCGATATTGCGCTACGGGGCACCAGCGTGGATACAGGCGGTAGATACGAAGAGGAATCGGAGAAGGCTTAATAGAGCCCAGAGGCTGGCAAACATAAGAGTAGCAAGCGCATATCGAACAATATCCGTAGAAGCGGTATGTGTTATAGCCGGGACAATGCCCATATGCATAACGCTGACAGAAGACAGCGAATGTCATAGAAAGAAGAGAATGGAGGGTCAAACTACCAAAACAGTTAGGACGAAATTAAGAGCCGAATCACTGAGACAGTGGCAGCAAGAGTGGGACTCCTCGGACAAGGAGGCTTGACCCATATCGACTCATACCAAAAATAACGACATTCGGTTACAGAGAAAACATGGAGAGGTTAATTCCACCTGACACAGTTTTGTCTGGTAACGGAGCTTCAGCGGAAGAAGTAGTACCTGCACAGGGTTTGGATTCACGGAGTCACCTGTCTGCACGACATGCGCTAGGCAGGAAGAGACTGCGGAGCACGTGTTATTCGTCTGCCCCCGCTTCGAACAAGAACGAGGAGAGCTGTTGACTGTGAGTAGGCCAGATGTAAGTGCCGAAAACATAATATCGGAGATGTGCCGCGATGAGGAGGTGTGAATAGTGGCGGATAATGTAGTTGCGAAAATAATGACGAAGTTGCAAATTGCATGGAGAGACGATCAAAGAAGACTGGCAGTTGATCTAAGAGAGTAGGTGCGAAAGCACAGCTCCTCCCCGAAGTAATGCTGTGAGGCGGTTCCGGGGAGAAGAGAGCACAAAGACTAAGGAAGGAGGTTTTAGTTGGTAGGTCATTAAAGAATGGAATCCAACACTACCTTGGTTCAGAAAGACCAGGTGTCTATGAAGATTTCCTCACCCTTATAAAAAAAAAAGCATAGAAGACTCTACATCTGCTCGGATAGCCAAGCCTCAATGAAGCACTCCCAATGGTCAGTTCAGCCACGGTGCTTGCTTCAATGTAAGGTGGGCCTCAATGAGTTAAGTAACAAGGAAAATGAGGTTATAATTCTGAGAATGAGAGAGCCGACGAATTAGCAAACAAGGGAGCAAATCGCGTCCGATCGGGCCAGAACCCTTCTGCGGTATAACGAAGAATGAAAGGAAACGCGTTGTAAATAACTGGCTTGAGCAGCAGCATAGGAGAGTCTGGGACGGGTACGAAGGGAATAAACACACAAAAATTTTCTGTAAGGCTCGTCTTAGGAAGTTCAGTGAATGTTTACTGGACCTTGATAGACCTAACATAAAGAGAGTAGCTGAACTCCTGACAGGACACTGCGGACTCAACAAATATCTCTATGTTATAGGATGTGTAGATAACCCCAAATTTGCCTGTTGCAATGACGAAGAAACTGGTTTCCACGTCATCAGTAACTGCCCAGGATATAGAAGTAATAGATAACGGATTTTGGGCAAACCAGAACTAAGCCATAGATAAATTGAAGGTCCAGGATTTGGCCTTTTTCCTTAAAAGGACAAGAAGGCTGGACTGGTAGTGAAGTGGTTAACAGGCATCACAAAGATATGGATAAGCACGGATATAGACACAACACATATACACCTTGACAAGACACACAACCACACGGATATGACGTTCACATATATTCTCATTTCTTATGCGTATCTTTCTTTCTTTGTGAAATTGTACTATTCTATGCATATATGTATTCATGTATTTATGTACTTATGTATTTATGTATTTTATCAATAAACGAAGAAAGGAGGAGGTAAGGCAACAAAGGACAAATAGTCTAGGTTTCTGTCATATTCATTCTGACCCCCCTCACACCTTCAATCATATCTAAAAAAAATGTAAGCAACGGTTTGAAATTAGATCTGAATTGAAAATGTCCGCGGTAGCTCAATTGGTAGAGCAGCACCCCGGCTAGGTGAAGATTCTGGGTTCGGGTCCCAGTCGTGGCATTAAATTTTAGTTTCAGAAATACCATTTCTCTCCTATTTTCGCTTCAAAAATTAAATGCTCAAATGTCGTTCACTTCAGTCACTGATAACTGAAAAATGATTCAACTAATAAGGAGGATAAATGCTATTTGCACATCGTGCAAATAGTGTTTTCCACACAATTTGGCTATTTGCACATCGTGCAAATAGTGTCTTCCTCATACTTTGGCTATTTGCACATTGTGTAAATAGTCTCTTCCAAATACTTTGGCTATTTGCACATTGCATTGCATAATCCTCAGGCTATTAGCACAATGTACAAATAGCCAAAGTATATGGAGGAGACTATTGACACAATGTGCAAATAGCCGAAGTATATGGGAGAGACTATTTGCACATGTGCAGCACCCGCCTCTGATTTTGTATAAAAAACATGGAGTAAATGAAATATTATTCAAAGTGAAGCAAATTGTTCTGTAGTGTTTGAAGCTTTATTCAACTACTGTCGATTCGGGCGTTCTAGTACAATTTTCTAGAAATATCAGTTCAGTTGATATTCCATTGTTTTTAAATGAGGCGTTTCATCAAAGCGTAAATTTGCTAGTTTCGTTTTTCTTTGTAATTATAATTAAAAAAATTTTTTTTTCACTCGAAATTGCTGAACTCACCATTTCTGAACCACATTGTGTAAATAGTCTCTTCCATGTACTTTGGCTATTGCATTGCATAATCATCAGGCAATTTGCACAATGTGCAAATATGCAAATAGCCAAAGTATATGGAAATAACTATTGTGCTGCGAGCCACTTCCAATAAAGAGAATCACAATGAAATGCTGAAACCTAACTCCGATTCTTTAAGCCTACATTTCGCACCTAAAATTTTTGACACAACTTTAAGGCGCTTTAAGATTTGAACTTGGCATTGTTTTCGCTTATAAGAATCTGTTGTGATACTCAAGTATGTACTTGGGAAAGTATACCATAAAATTGAAATATTTATCTTTAATGGAACAAGAACAAATCTTAATCTTCGTGCCGTAAACCATTTAATAGGCTCATTCATGTACTTTGTTCAACGAATTGTACATCTGAAATAATAAAATACATCAATACTTCGATATGAAGGGTATGAAAATCGTTTAAACGACATTCGAATTCAATGATTACATTTTATTCAAATGTTGGATTGTATAAAACGGAATTCTTGTGAAGAGGGTTAAAAGAAAAAAAAATATGCGAAACGATCAGATGAGGAGATATAACACCTCAAGCTTTTTTTCTGAAGGATTTTCGTAAATATTCATCGTTATCAAAAAAATTTTTTTATTCATTCTAGTGTACGTTTCCTTTGCGAAATGTTTTTTTTTATCTTTTTTTTGAATGTATACGTTAAAACTTACATAAATTCAAATTTATCAAAAAAAAATTATGTATTTTTAGATGGTATTGTTTGCGTGTGTATTCTCTCTCCATATTCCGTACGAGATTTTATCGACTGTAAATAATTGATGGAAATTAGAATTACGTCATAGATACTTATTTTATATTATTAAGTTACGCATTGTCCTCTTATTTGTATATTGAAGTATATGTGAAAATTACTAAGCTCTAGAGGGTCTGCGAAAAATAAATGAGGATATTTACAGTATATTACAATATAGAGCTTGCAAATGGCTCATAACTGCCAATAACATTCTTTTTAGCAATTTTTCCTGTTTCTTTTTCTTTTAGTAAAATGTTAAGACAAACAATGAATATTGTTTAAACGTCTGAAAAAACCTCAATTATTTTTTTTTCGTTCAACGAAATGATAATGGCCGCATTTTAGTTCAAGTTTGTAACTGTAAAGTTTCCACAAAGGTCTCATCAATAAATCGCACCCAAATTCTTTGACATTTACATAGTTGCTGCTGATCATAATAGCTCAGTGGCGATGATTAAATTCGACTTCAAAAACGCGTTCAATGAAGTTTTTCGAAAATATTTCCTTGGTGAAATCAAAAGTACAGCACCGTCATTGTTCCCGATGCTGCAACAATCATACAGGTGTCCCTCGGATTTGTTCTTCGGCGACATTGTCATTCAATCTAAAAGGGGGATCCTTGCGCCTCAGTGGCGTTTTGCATTGCGTTGAAACGTTTAACACACTCTTTGTCGTCAAATCTAAACACATGGTTCCTCGACGATGGCACAATCGGCGGTGATTTTCATACCATTCTAGATGACATCAGATAAGTCCTGGATTTTGCTGAAGTATCTGGTCTCTCATTGAACCCAGCCAAATGTGAAGTGTTTTTTTGTAAATACTAACCAAACAGATCAGAAGGTGATGATGAATAAGCTCAACCAATTATTGCCAGGGATCAAGCAGATTGACGCCGCTTCATTCCAGATGCTTGGTGCACCGGTCTTCAACGAGGCAATGAGCGAAATGCTATCTACTGGATGTGAACGTGTAAAGACCATGTGCAAAAGGCTTTCTTTGATTGACGCAAAACCGCCTTGCGAGTGCTGCGCTTCTCGTTATCATCGCTCCGAACGAGCCAAACATTCCTTCTTCTAAACCACCTGGTGGACATAGGTAATTCGTGCCGCCTAACTCTTGAACTGATAATCAACAACAAACTCAGCAACAAATCCTGGACGCAAGCATCACTGCCGTTACACGTCGCAGGGCTAGGCATCAGAAAACTGGCTTAGCTCACCCAACATATTTCTCTTCGGTGTATCAATCTGAGTCACTGTCGAATCAAATTTTGCCCAAAGCACGGCTAAGCATACTGACTCCGGTTTTCAGATCAACGATCGAAAACTACCCTATGGAATTAACACCGATTTGTCCTGAAGCAAAAAAACTCCAAGCCGATTGGGACACCTTACGAGTGGACACAATTCATCAACAATTGTTAACGTCAAGCAACCCAGGTGACAGGGCACGAATACCTGCATCATCGTCTAAACCATCATCGAAGTGGTTGCAGGCTGTTCCATCCCAACAACTAGGACTCATGCTAGACAATGACACAACGAGAATTGTTGTCGCTCTGCGCTTGGGCAACAAAATCTGTGAGAATCACGTATGTGTGTGTGGTACGACGGTGGAGTCCAATGGTCACCATGGATTAGCATGTACAAAAACGAAAGGAATCTACAGCAGACACCATGAAATCAACAAAATCGCTTCCATGCTGATGGCCGCGGGTTTCCCCAATACGAGTGAACCGTACGGTATATCTCGTCGTGATGGAAAACGACCAGACGGCATGACGAGCTTTCCTTGGTTCAGAGGAAATCTCTACTATGGGATGTGACTGTTGTCGACACCGTAGCTCCGTCAAATGTAACGCAAACGTCGAAAGTATGCGGTGCTGCGGCAGAAAGAGACAAACACAACTGGTACATTGACCTGAAGTATAATTACGCGTTCACGCCGCTAGCATTCGAGGCATTGGATTCTGTTGGCCCGGAGGACGGATGTGTTCTTGAAAAAGTTGGGAAAGTTAATGAAGCGAAACTCAGGTGAACCTAGATCGTTAGACTTCTAAATGCAAAGGATTTCGTTAGCTACCCAGAGAGGCAACGCTGTCTGCATTCGCAATACTTACTGTGAGAGTGAACCAAATATTTTAAATTTATCATTTCAGTTTACCTTTAGTTTTATATTATCTTTATTTCTATTTTCTATTCTATTCTATTTAATTCGGTATTGTATTTATTGTACTTTGTATCGCCGCCCTAGCCCCATCTATAACTTTTTATTTTGTATGCAGCCGATCGCTAACACATATAAAAGATGATTCACCTAATCAATATCTAATGGTTTGCTGAAGACACTAAAGATCTTCACCCCAAGCCGAGGCTTTAGCCGACTTAAAAAAATAGATCGGTTGTCATGTCTGCCGTTATGACCGGAATCGGAAAACGTAGGAGTAACTATTCTCAAAGATAGCGAAGGTATAATTAAGGCGATAATGTCGCCTGTCACCTTTTTCCAAGTTAATAAAGGAGTTCAAGTTAGATTTGAAGCCTTAGTGGAGAAAGCGCATTCGAAGCGATTCGTCCCAGGGCCTGATGAACTGTTGAACATGGTCCGGTATCGCATAAGAAGGGTAGTGGGAGCGATTACAGGACACTGTGGGCTTAACAGACACTTGGCAAAAATGGGCAGATTTAATGATTCCAAATGCACCTCTGCGGCCTAGGTGAGGAGACGGGCTATCACATCATTTGTGAATGTCCAAGTTTCTTCTCACGCAGGCGCAGGATCCTGGGTGACTATGTGATCAGACCGCTGGATGTGGCTAAATTGGGACCACTTGTCTTGGACAAGAAACAAAGGATCAGTAGATCTGTGTTTCGGGATCCAGAGATGGGCCTACCTAACCTGATTGAATCTGAAAAAAAACAGTCTCATGTGGTAGGAGTGAGACTTGGGTAAACTGCAATTATCTCGTTCACGACTTGGATGTATGATCTATAAAGCATGAGGACTACATGCAAAAAGTATTGCTTGAGAGTCTATAGAAGAGGTCTAAAAGTAGTTGCTACGCTACGGACCTAACGTTCAGACGCAAATGGTATTCACTCACTGACCCTGTCAGCCAAAGCCTCATTTTGAAACTCCGACCACTGATATAACAAAAAATAATACCGAAAATGTCGGTCAAAACCTACATACGAACTTTATGTTGGTTGTCAGAAAATATTTCTTAGTTTGGTTTCATAGACAAACAATAATTGATATGACAATCAAGTGTTCTGTTCAGTGAATTTGTATATTGCGATGACTCTACACCATCGTTTTGGTTTGCTATTATTATTCGGAAAAGTTTGCATAATTACAAAAATTCAAATGAGTTTCAGTCCTCGTTGAAATGACAAGGAGAATAGAAACAGCATCTTCAATTTTAATGAAAACACGACTGTAAAACGTGTAATTGTAATAATCAGCCTTTCTAGGGATATCTCAAAACAAACTTTTTCGTTTGCGCCTGGTTCCCTGATACAGAAAGTATCAACAGTTTACTAACTAAAGTTAAAACTATTCTACCGAAATTTAGATTAATACCCAGATTCTATTCAGTGTGTAGCTTTGGAAAATAGTGATATTGTCTGTATCACATAAAATTTTCTTCTCATTTGTTATTTAACACGGATTACACATGTTAAACAACAAATAAGGCGAAAATGTAGAATTTTATGCGTTACAGACAGTATATGTGAATATAATTGGGTTTATGACATACTGGATTCTCTGTCATATAAATTACGCAAATTCACGGTATGATAATGGTTCAATGTCACACTATGTATAAAGGTTGGTGCAGTTTGTTAGATCTGGCAGAAAATTGCGAACACTTCAGCATATAAAGAATATTTGCATTTCGCATGTTCGTTTCCATTGTTGCCATATTTGGTAGCCGATTTTCCAACTACAATATGCATTAAAAATGCATTTCTTTATAAAAAATGATAAGGAAATATGGAAAACCTACGCTACTAGGAAAAATTTACTTATAAACAGGATTGCAATAGCGCCACTAATCATTAGCGACGCTAGTAGCACCGCTAATGGCGACGCTAGTAGCACCGCTAATGGCGATGCTAGTAGCACCGCTAATGGCGACGCTAGTAGCACCGCTAATGGCGACGCTAGTAGCACCGCTAATGAGCCCACCTTAAGGAAAGTAGGTGCTTTAAAGAGCCCACGTTAAGCAAATTGAACGCTTTAAGTAGAAATTTTATCGATAATGTAAGCATTCGTTTCACTCGCTTGATTCCAAAGAGGCAATCTAGTGTCAAATTTATATTTATGGAAATGCCATTTTACAGTTATACATTTCTTTGGTCCCAATTAGAATTTTAGCACCTTCTTATAGCTCCCATAGAGAAAAAATATTCTTTGAGTTAGCAACTAAGGAGGCAGGCTGGTGTCAAGTTCATGACTACGCAAACGTTGTTTATCATTTATTGGAGACAAGGAGATTTTTGACACCAGCCTGCCTCCTCATAGCTCCCATTCGGATTTTTCATTCCTTGAGCTAGAATTCAAAGAGGCAGGCTGAGATGCTACCTCACATTAATATATCTTGTTTGGCTCAAGCAGAATTTTGACACCAACCTGCCCACCTTACCAAATCCCAAGTATAAATCCAGGATTCCAGAGCTAAAACTCAGGGTGCCAGGCAGGTGTCAAGTTGATGATTACGCAAAAATTGTTTTACACTAATACCTTAATTTGGCACAAACAGAATTTTGAGACCTGCCTGTCTTCTTAGCTCCCTATAGACTAGAACTCAATTGATATTGGTGGAAATTAGGACTAACAGTGACACCTTTCATTTGGGGTAGGCAGAATTTTAACACCAGCCGCCTTTGTTATAGCTCCCATACAAATTCAATAATTTTTTTGTGATTACTCAGGGAGGCAGGTCCCAAGTCGATAATAAGTGAGAAGCCTTCTCATATTAATGCCTTTCATTTTTTTAAGCAGAATTATGACACCATTATTTTGATTTTTACATGGCCGAAAAAGTCAAATATGGTACATTTAAGTTTAATGAGTTGTGGACATCAATTTTGTGTGTACTCACCCAGGATACGTCGCGTAGAAGCTGCCTACTTGTAACCCATTGCCCCTGAAAAGGGCCTTTTCTTCGTACTGAGATGGGGACCCCTTGCCTCGTCACTACCGAAGTATTTGACGACTCAGTACCATTATATCGAAGCAAACATAATTTGTTGCTTATTTGTCATAGATCTTTTCCAACTCTTCCTTCAATGCCCAGAATTTGTTTTTGTTGTCGCTCGTGACGACTTTTCTGCTACCATCGTAAAGTGAACCAACCAACTTACAGAATTCAGTAAACGTATGCTGATTCTTTGCTCTACAAGCTCGCAAAAACAAATATCTGCTAAGCTTGCTAGAAGATCGCTTTGGCGGTTATGAGTACCAACTACTTATTCAGCGTGACGCCTGAAGTTTGTTGAATGGCTAACTGTGATATGTTGGAAACCTTCGTCGTAAGGTCGCCAGCTCGTCGAGGAAATGTCGCATACCGAGATTTATATTTTAATAATCCCATGCATAGTGCAAAGAGACGAAGTCGTGCATACTCTTACGACACAACGATCAAGGGTGTCACCTATCTAGTTGGACGCATCAAACCAAAAGGATGAATAGTAAACGTACTCGCTTCGACATAATGGTACTGAGAGGGGTTTGGAGTCGGTAAATATTACATTACATTTATTTCATCTAACTAAAAACACTAAAATTAACAGATAAACAGAAAAATTTTTTAATAATCTGTAGTATTTATTGAGCCTCAATATTTAAGAAAACTAGCGATTTTATTCATTGTCAAAAATGTAATTTTGAACATAGAGAAAAACCATGGAAATAACAACATATAATTCCCAAAAATAAGATAGAACAAGAACAGAACCAGCCAATGCTTGTGTATCGCTATTATAACAAGAATGATAAAAATGTAATTTTTCCATAAACCCAATGTGTCGTTTTCACTGACATCACGAATTCCTTCTGACAATGTGCTTTTGACAGAGTTCGGCAACATGTTAAACCTTACAACTGCATCAACAAAGAATGATTTGTTGTATTGACTCGTAACATGTTGTGGGATGATCAGATGTTTCGACCTAGTTGACTGTTGTACGCACTTTGATAAGTACTCCGGTACTTCTGTCATAATGAGCTTAAAAACAAGAGCCAGCGAGCGATATTTCAAGTACTCAATAATAGGACATCCTAAGATACGATTCAAAAATGCATTGACACTGTCATATCTTCGGACTGAAAAAACAAGTCGAATGCATGTTGCAAAAGCCCCGTCCAATACTTTCACCGATTAGTTTTTTGGGGCAAAACCTGGTGATTAGCCCAGAGGCTCCTAAGCCTGGGCTAAACAACTCGATAGCGTAGTGGTTAACACGTCTGCTTGCTACTATGAGATCGAGTTGCCAGTGCGTTGGTTCGAAACTCAGCCGCAGACAGATTTGTTCCGATTGTTAGATTTGTAAACAAAACAAAGCTACTTGAATCGGTTCAAGTCATGTGAAGTTGAGTGTAGCGCCATCGTACGGCTTACCGGTGAAAGGCGTTGTTGGGAGGTGCCGGTATCCTACTCCTACTAGTTTTGTTCCTAGTAAATCTCATGGATGGCACTGGGTTTGTCGTACAGCTTACCACTGTCACAGTAAAAACTTTCCGGTAATGAAAGGATCTCAAATAGTAGAACCACAAAAAAAGTATCGAAACTAGTAAATAATGATCTAGCCCCTAACACGTCATGGGTTGTTAAGGCAGATTATTATTATTATATTATCCTAAGCCTGGCGAACTGCTTTGCACTTATTTCCCTCGTATGAGCATCAAAAGTAAGGCTAGAATCCGTGTTTGCGCCTAGATTACAAACATTTCTGGAGTAATTGACCAATATATCATCAATGTAAATATCCGGCAGTACAGATCTGACGGCATTGTTCGCAAATACGATTGCCTGAGTTTTACCCGCATTCAGTACCAGTCCATTTTCTTTAGCCCAAGCACACACCGCAGATATATCAGTCCTCATTTTGGTGAATGCGTCACTAACATCCGCTTCAAGGAATGAGTAGAAAAGTTAGACATCATCTGCGAACATGTGATGAAGCATATTTTTCAACGATCGCGGTAAGTTGTTAATGTAGAGCGAAAATATTAGTGGGCCGAGGACAGAGCCCTGAGGGACACCTTGACTAACAGGGATGCATTCAGAGATGTGACCATCGATTTCAACGCATTGCATCCGATATGCAAGATAGTTACGCACAAACTCAATTGCGGATGTTGAAAAGTTAAACTCAAGGAGTATTTTATCGAGAAGTTTTCTGTGCTGGATTGTATCAAAAGCTTTTGTAAAATCTAACAACAGCATTACAGTCAGTTATTTTCTCGGTGCTATGCTTCGATATGCTAATACTTCGGTAGTGACGAGCCGAGGGTCCCCATCTCAGTACGAAGAAAAGGCCCTTTTCAGGGCCAATGGGTTACAAGTAAGTAGCCTCCACGCAGCTTATCCTGGGTGAGTGCACACAAAATTGATGTCCACTCAGCGAATGCTTACATTATCGATAAAATTTCTACACACAACGTAACAACAAACACAACGTAATTTTGCTTTAATTTTTTGCTTATTGAAAGTTACAAAGGTTGACGAAATCGATCAGTTAAGAAAATCTGATTTTCACTCATTTGTGTGAAAAAATGGAAATCTTTGGATCGAGTGAACCTACTTTAATGAGTGAAAATGAACTTCAGCCTAAAATTTTGCGTAAAATCTGGTCAAAGTATTTTCCGGAGATACGTCGCAAGGGGGAAATAGTTACTGCTATATGCTCCTTAGTCTACGAAAAAAATTTCTTGTATTTTTTGGCGTGTAAGACTTGCGTCACGGTTCCTTACAACCGTGGGCCATGATATTTGCTGGCGAAAAAAGTAAGAGAAGTAATTATCAAATTCATTTAAAATAATGTTAGTTATTCCAATAATTATTGAAATAATTGGATTTGTGGTTCAAATTTGTAAAAGTTTTTATTCCAATCATTTTCTCGAGAGACGATGATTGGTGTCAGCTTTTAAGTTCAAACATATCCTGAGTAGCGACCCAGCGCTGTTTATGGCTGACGTGATTTGTAATGCAAAGCACGTTGACTATGAACTAAGGGGCAAAAAGGGGGAACCAAGTGAATCTCTTCCCCTATAAATGTTTCAACGTTCACACTCTCCTGGGATAATGCACAGCACAAGCACCAACTCTTGATATGCTAAGGTCGAAATTCTACTAAAACATTAAACTTGCGATACAATTTTGAAATATATAGTTTTTACATAGCTACCACGACACTTCCAGCGAAACTACAAACAACTCAGACATTCTTTGCACCCTTTTTAATAATGCTTTCATTTAGTTCTCTTATCATTTTCTTTACAAAATAAAGTTAATTCCAACTGAAGTGTTGCACCAAATAGAAATTTTAATCATTAATTTATTTACCACAAGAAATAATTATGTCGGCATGCTGTTCTAATGGTCATTTTAATGATTTCTACCCTTTTATTATAATTTGTTAAACTCTGTCGACTTAGACATCCCACAACGAACCTTTTTGCATACTTTAGAGAGGAAACTGCTACTTTTCCTTGCATCATTATTGTCAAATAATTGACAATTTTAAGTTTTACTTTTACAACTCTACTTTTGTTATGTAAATTGAAGAAGAGCAAATGGCCAATTCCATCGTGCCCCATGTTACACTTATTTTGGTGTATACTCACGTAATTAGAAATGTATACTCAGTGTACACTTGAAAATGTAAATGTGCGCCTCACGTTTGTAGTATACATAGAAGTATACATAGGAGTACATTCAGTTAAATGTATTATGGAATTAGCCAAATGTGGTTTAGACTTGATAATCGGCATATCGTTTACACAATTGACATTGCTGGTGAAATTACAAATATAAAAACTTCCCTAACGACGAAAGTAACGTAAACAACCATTTCAAAGTAAATAGTCGCTATAAATAAAGCAAATGTTTTCTTTTAAATATAAATAATTTCAAGCTTTCAATATCATTTGACATTGTTTTTGAAAATATTAATAGCGTTCTCAATTTGCCAGTGAATCTTCTACTCACGCAACTCTGACACGAGTTTCCTTCAGTCTCCACGGAAACCTAACAGTAGGAATCTAAAATTAAATTGGGGATGAAAACAGTAGTTTCACGTTGCAATTAAAATTGAATTTAATGCATTCAAGTGGGATTCAGTACGCAGTACAACCCGCGAATTCATTTTCGCTAATCACACTTTTCATAACTTATAATAAATAAAACCATTTAACGAATATTATTTACGGATTTACGGACATGTTTGACATAAAACATGTGAGCATAACACATCTGCCTATTTATCATTCTGAATTTTTTTTTACATGAAACTTTAAACTTGACAAAGTGTACACTTTCAATCATAATTAAGTGTCAGCCAGCGCCGAGAATTTTTCAATTTTTTGAAAAACAGAATGCCCCGAATTCTTCACTGAATGAGTAAGAAAACAAATTAGAAATGGAAATTCATGCTAAAAATATTTGCAAAATCAAAATATATTTATGAAGTTGTTGTTAATATCAAATCACGAAATTAAAATAAAATTTAAGAAGGGCGTCTAATGAGTAAGCAAGAGTACACTCAGAGAATTGTTTTAAGACATTTCTTACATATTTGCACATACCATGTACATGTACATGCTTCGGGGACACACTATATGTTTGCAAAAAACATGCAAGAAAAGAATCATAAGATTGTACAACGTGTCGTTTTGACCAAAAAATAGTAGAGTAACATACTTGATTGGTATCAGGTTCATTAATCGAGTGTATGTATACACGAACAGTATTCGTCGAACACAATACAAAAGATGTCAATGTTTGCAACGAGCGCTTTGCGCGAGTGATAGTAACTTTGACTTCTTTTGTACTGTGTACGTGTATATACATCGAGAGGAGAGATATGAACCTAATCACAAGCGTGTATGTTACTTTGGTTTATCTTATAATGTGGGAGGCAGATAAGAACATTCAACTTTGTCCCCAAACAATTCATTTTTAGACCCGTACGAAGAGCGTTTACCACGACAGACGTTTGTTACCACCCAATTTCGACCCGTCTGTCTGTCAACACGATAACTCGAATAAAACTCAACCGATTTTCAAAAACTTTTTTTGAAAAATCTTTTATGGGATTGAATCCGGGCACTGTCAGCCCAAGAACAGCCGGGCTAGGGCCATTTATGTGGTTTTTGGTCTTTTAGACATAGATCGAGTAAATCTTTTCCGATTTTCATAAATTTTTTTGATTGAATGACCTGGGCATGCCTGACATTTTATGGAAAAAACTTTTTCAATTTTGGGCATTTGGACTCAGCCAGGGCCCTAAAACTGAATCTCTACTAGGACCCAAAGATTTTTTCTACATAAATCAGATAAATAACTTTTTAGACCCGTACGAAGTACGTAGGTCTGATGCGTTTACTACCACGTTTGTTACATTGCGAATTCGAACCCGGGTGTAAGGGGGAAACTTTTTTTGTTGCATCCAGATGACAAATCAGCGAAAAAAGCAATGTCCGTCTGTCGGTCTGTCTGTCTGTCGGTCTGTTTGTCTGTCTGTCTGTCGGTCTGTCTGTCTGTCTGTCTGTCGGTCTGTCGGTCTGTCTGTCTGTCCGTCAACACGATAACTTGAGTAAATCTTGACCGATTTTCAAAAACTTTTATTTTCCTGAAAGGAAGTCAAAAAATATTTTATGGTATTGTATCTGGGCACTGTCGGCCCAAGGGCCGCCGAGCTAGGGCCGTTTAAGTAGTTTTTGGTCTTTTGCACATAACTCGAGTAAATCTTTTCTGATTTTCATAATTTTTTTTTGTTTGAAAGATATGGGCATGGCCGACAATTTATGGAAGAAACTTTTTTTAATTCGAGTCCTCGGACTTAGCTAGGGCACTAAAAACGAGTCTCTGCTAGGGCTCTATGTGTTTTTTGTACATAACTCGAATAAATCTTTACCGATTTTCAAAAGTTTTTTTATTGTTTGAAAGATATGGGCATGACCGACAATTTGTGGAAGAAACATTTTTCGATTTGAGTCTTTGGACTTAGCTAGGGCACTAATAAAGAGTCTTTGTTAGGGCACTACGTGTTTTTTGTACATAACTCGAGTAAATCTCTTCCGATTTTCAAAAACTTTTTTTGTTTGAAAGATCTCGGCACGGCCGACAATTTAAAGAAGAATTTTTGCTTGTGCTTAGGGCTCAAGTGGGCCTCATGTCGGTCCTAAGGTTGGCCCTAACATAAAAAAATGTTTTTTGCTATGTTGCAGAGCAAATCGAGGGAAACATTTTTGTATATGGAAGTATGTATCCTAGGCCTCTACTTAAGGCCCTAGGTCGGCCCTAGCCCAAAACATAGTTTTTTGCTATGTTGTAGACAAAATTGAGGAGAACATTTTTCTCTATTTGGAGGTCAATTTTGTGCGTTCGGAGAATTTTTTTACACCGTTACTTCGGACGGGTCTTTCAAAATTGCCCTTCGGGCAATTTCCAATACAGTCTAATGTGAACGCAATATTTAGTTAAATACGTTCCAGTCTTTTCGTAACATCAACTCTATTTGCCGCATCTATTCTGATACGTACGGGTCCCTTCTATGTTTTTATACAAGTTTCGCATCTAGTCGCGAGATCGAAATGACACAACGAATTGTGAGAGTGTATAGCACACGCATAATCCGTTGTGTATTATTGCAAAAAAATGATACTTTGTGGTAATTTCTGTAATTTCTGAAAGAAGCATAAATCTCCTTAGTAATAAAATTATTAATCAACGAGGGAGGTAATAAACTATTAAAGGTACAGTTGGGTGTGCATGTAGTTGTGCGACAATAATAGTCAACTTTACTCCCTAAAAACGGGTGCGCTGAGTCGCAAGGTGGTCGAGGCTCGACATTAGGAGTGCGAGGAAGAGATGAATGAGATTCAAAGGCTGGTGTGCATTTGTGTTACCGGAGCTATGAAATCGACGGCTACGTCGGCTATGGAGACGTTAACTAACCTGCCACCGGTCCATGTGGCATTGAAGGCGAAAGTGAAAAGACAGTCACTTTTACATCGAGGGGAGAAAAGTTACTTTTAGAGACTAGAGTTTGAGTTTGAGACGAGAAATGCGCCAGAAAGAGATCGCATCTTTATGCGAAAGCCATGTGATTTGACATTTACATATGTACCTCTTGCTAAAATTGTTATTTTGACGCGTGGGCATGGCGGTTCGAGCCGAAGGCGAGATTTGTCATGCCCACAAGTCAAGATGACAATTTTAGCAGGAGGTGCATATAATATTTGATCTACCAACAAGAGGTATATCGAGATAAATGAAAATGGTCTAGACGGATAAATGCGACATTACCGTTCAAGGTAGATAAAAACTATAACAAAACACCTACAACTGTTCGTAAATACAATGAACACACTGCAATTATAAAAGAGTCAAAATAATTGAATGATGTGAACTGAATAGGCTCAAAATATGACGCGAAATATTATTTATCAAAACTCAGTTGCGTTGTATTTCATTTGTATTTATTACGAAAGCCTTGTTTGGTTTCAAAATTGAAATATAAAATCCTCTCATAAAACTGAAACAATTGTATAGAAATAAACAGTGCAACAAACAGTAAAGACCACTCCTATATCATGTTGCCACATTTTACTGTTAGCATAGCTTTTGTTTTCGAATGTGAATAAGAACCACCTGAACCGAAATGTTCTATTGGCTTTTATGGCAATACCCAAAAGCTACGAAAAACTTGTTGTCAACCATATCACATACACAGTTTCTAGACAAACATTTTGTAAAAAAGAAACTACTTACTATAATACTTTATGGCTTGGGTTTCTCGAGAATATAAATAGTCATAAATGAGTTAAGACGTTTTGACGAAACTAAATGGGAACAGCATTTTTGTAACATTGTTCACAGTTCACAGCATTAAAAGTAATTTGGAAATCGTATAAAAAAGTTTGTTTCAGTCCGTATACGAAAGTCGATACATACTTTAAAAATGACTTACGATATCAAAATTCTCAGTCTAGTTTTGAGAAGGTGATGAGAATAAATTAAGTTTTACGACTATAGGTCATCGCTCGGAAACCAAAAAACGAATTTATAGGATGGGGGAAGTGAGACATTACATTTTGCTTTATAACATCGGAGATTATCCCATACGACACCGATGCGAGGCCGGGGAATTATCAAAACATCTTACGATGCAGTCATTTGATTTCTATAATGGACTTCATGTATTTCTATAGCAGCATATTTATATGGAATTTATATCAAATAAAACCACTCAAGAAATCGTAATCAATTGAATTGTATGAAATCTAGTCTTCTTCATTTTTGTCTATAAAGTAAAATTTCACCGTCACGGATTCCTTTTAATCCCATTTTAGTTGCAATTCTAACTAGAAATTCACATAGAGTTTGTTAGGATCAAAAGTCGTTCTATTCAAATTGTCAAAATGATGTTTTAAACTCAAATATTTAGATAAATATATTTTATTTTATATGCGACGATAAGTCTCCCATTAAATGCCAATTTTTGAGATGGTAAATGAGTATTTATTCCATTATTCTCAGTATTTATCCGTCTAGAGGTATAAATTTATCTGTCTAGAAGAATAAATAATCGGTCAGACTAGAAATTTATAATAAAAAAACTCGAACGCTGAGAATCGAACACGGAACTTTCCGCGTCGTCTCATACGATGCAGACCACTACACCAAACAGCCTTAGAATACACACGAATAGCGAATTGTATACTGTCAGCTAATGTGGTTCAATTTCAATCTCACATAAAACGTACTTATTGTATGTGTGCGTGTGTGAATTTGGTTGCATCTTCTTTTCTTGTGTGCTTCGCTGTATCGAAAATATTTAGATACTTTATTTGGAGAGATTGTAAAAAAAATTTTCTTCCATAAATTGTTGGGTATTCACAGACCTTTCATTAAAAAAAAATGTTCAAATCGGAAAAGATTTACTCGAGTCATGCAAAAAAGCACGTAGGGCCCTTGTAAAGACTCAGTTCTAGAGCCCTGGCTGAGTCCAGGCGCTCAGATTCAAAAAAGTTTCTTCCATAAATTGCAGGGAATTGCTTTATCTTTCGATTTAAAAAATAATTTTTGAAAATCGGAAAAGATTTACTCGAGTTATATGTACAAAAAACACGTTTGGCCCTAGCAGAGACTCGTTTTTAGTGCCCTGGCTAAGTCCAAGGGCTCAAGATCAAAAAAGTTTCTTCCATAAATTGTCGGCCATGTATAA
The DNA here is from genome assembly GCA_029228625.1 of Pseudolycoriella hygida. Taxonomy (NCBI): domain Eukaryota; kingdom Metazoa; phylum Arthropoda; class Insecta; order Diptera; family Sciaridae; genus Pseudolycoriella; species Pseudolycoriella hygida. The sequence goes on along the minus strand of CM055404.1, from coordinate 50,216,927 downwards.
AAGATCCAAAACCACTTAACGGCCCTAGCTCGGCGGCCCTTGGGCCAACAGTACCCAGATTCAATCCCATAAAAGCTTTTTCGATTACCATTCAGGGAAAAAAAGATTTTGAAAATCGGTTGAGTTTCACTCGAGTTGTCGTGTTGACAGATGGACACAATTTTTTTTGCAGATTCGGTTTCTAAGGATCATGAAACGAAAAAGTAACCAACACTCCGGGTCGATATTTGACTGGTTACAAACTCCGTGGTAAACGCAATAGACCCTTTTTCGAAGAACTTTGTTCTTCGTACGGGTCTAACAAGCGTTTAATTTAAAAAATAAAATAATTCAATTGTACCGTGCTCCATGCCGTTTCTGTCTTACTGTTACACTGACTTAAAATGCATAAGAAATGTATGACACCTACCTACCCCGTTACGCCCATTACTCAAAAAAGTCTCTAATCAAAACATTTTTCATATAGAAATGATCGTCAACATGTTTCGTAATACACCCCCTTCCGCCTAAAGCGTGATTTGATTTTTGAATAAACCGAAATGATGAAAGGTGGTGAAAGGTTTACGTACATGTGCTATTAGCTTCAAACAGTCTTCAGCTTCTTTGAGATTGTGTTGATGGCTTTAAGGAACTCACGAGTTTTACGTTCAATCCGATAAAAAAGACACTCTTCATGTATTGTAAGAACCGAAATGGAATTATTTGTATGTTTTACTGTACGTCGATTAAACAAATTTTAGAATTTCAAAAGTTACACAAATTAACTATAAGGCCATCAATCAAATGACGTCATAATGTATCAAATTTCTATTGTCTGTGTTGATGACGTCATTAATCTCAATTCTTTTCGACGTTTGAGAGTACAAAACGCTTATTACATGTATTTTTTATGCTTTTCTCGTTAAATAAAAAGATGAAAAAAACTTATCAAGCCGTTCTTCCATAATTTCCATGTAGACTGCGTTTTTCAATAGACATGGGAATTGTCTCACTGAAAAAAACGTAACATTTTAATAAGCAGTGAATGGAACACTGAACACCAAGTTTTTAATCAATTTATGTAAAATTTCCGAGCAGTTTCTTTTGTTTTTGACTTTGACTAATTATGGTTTTTCTTTCTCCACTCAATCCAAAGTACACTTTGGAAATCATCCCGTTTCAAGCGCACGTCTATAGTAAAAGTCTCGCAATTAGGGAATGCTCCCGGGTAAAAATTCCGGGACGAACCAATCCCGTTTCCCGGGAATTGATCTTTTATTTCCCGGGAAATCAAAGTTCATTTTTTTTGAGTACCGGAAAAAACCAAAAATGAATCCTTAAGAGTGATTTTGCGAAAACTTCGAACGATTTTGGGACAACATGTCCAACTTTTTCCCGATGAATGTGTCATTCGATTCCTTGTTCTATAGTAAGAAAAGTAATTTCTCATTTTTGGAAAATTTGATATCTCGGGGGAGTTATGGTGCTCTAAGTAAGTGCATATTAGGGGGTGGTAAAAATGGTCTTTAGGCTATAACTCGTGTAAAAAGAAATGAAATCAAATGAACTTTTATGGGATGGTAAGCCCCAATGATACAAAGGTTTTTCATCATTGGATTCCTTGGAGCCTTCCCCCACTCCTGAGTTATTAGTCATTTTAGGTGAAAAGTTCGGGAACGCTTTACTGCTTGAAGCAGCGATGAACCGAAAAACTGAGTATGGTGTGTTCTAGTATACTACCCCTACTATAAGACCATGCAAAGACTTCCCCGCTTTAAGGCTGTTGCACCGGTCTGGAACAACTTTTGTAAGAAAGGTCAATTTTTGACACTTTTTCTTGACTATTTTCAGCTTAAGAAGTCTGTATAATTGCCCTGAAACATGAGCTGCAGCTGGATATGCGAAAAGGAGCGGTTCACAATTGACGGTGTACTCTACGGAAAGGGCTGGGGTGGTGGTTACCGGAGAAAGCGTGAAGATGTTGAGTTTTATATGGAAATTTAGATCGTTTTGAACAATTTTTCTATGTGAAAGTGGGGGGGGGGGGGGTAACAAATTTTATAACACATTGTGTGACGTCATTTGTGAAAAAGAATATGAAAAATGCAATTTTGAAAATCCCGAAAACATCTGAAAACTTCATATATCAGCGACGTAAAAGGTGCGGTTAAAATAATTTCTTCTAGAGAAACATTGGCGCCCCAAAATGAAGAAACATTACAACGACTGATACTGAAGCACCCACCACCAACAAGAACACTACTTTTCCCGGACCCACCAGGTGACCACTCCGAAACCCTTGTCGCAACTGACAAGGATGTGTTTAAAAGGATTGGCAGTTTTAAAAATGGATCATCATCAGGTGTACATGGCAAAGTGCCACAACATTTGAAAGATTTTATATCACCTACGACTGGCGAAGCGGGGTTAAGATTACTCAGAGCAGTCACTGGCTTAACGAACTTGATGTTATCTGGAAAGTCGATCTCCGAAGTAGCCCAAATTATGTATGTGCGCGTCATTATGCGCACTCAACAAAGAAGATGGAGACGTCTTACTGCAAAGATAGCATGTGCGTCACTTGTTTCACCAATGGCTGAAAAATTCAACAGGAGGCAAATTGGTTTTGGTACAAGAGGAGGATGTGAGGCGGCAGCACATGCGACCAGAACATTCATAAAACAGAGCAGGGTAAAATTTTACTTTATGAGTTTTGTGCGGAAGGGGTGGGGGAAGGGTGGGGATGGTAGGGGTCGACCCCACCAACAATAATATGACGTTAACAGGTGGCGCTCACATCAGGTTTAGTAGTGGGAGCCGTTTAAAGCTATGAATTAGTGGTGTTAATATATGACAAAAAATGCATAATTGAGGGGTTCAGGAGCACAGATACATAAACCCAATTGGTTAAAAGTGGATTTTAGCGCTTTAACTGATTGAATTTTAGCGCTGTAATATTTAAATTATGAAATAACATGTAATTCCACAATGGATTTTAGCGCTTTAATTGCGCAAATGTGAAGTATGAATGACATTATTACGAAAATTTTTTTCTTACATTCTAAGATGTTTAGGTAGTCTCACTGAATCGTTATCAAGTGTCAAAAGTTGGCCGCCGACTATAGTACGACAGGGAGGAGGGACCAAAGATCGAATGCACATTTTACTAAAATGGTGACAATTCGCCAATTTGACGTTGTATCGTGCCAAGTGAAGTGTCTATGAATAGGTAAGGTCCTCGCGCATCTTTTGTAGGGCGGTTGACAATGTCGCGCAACACGTTGTGAAGTTATGACCATCTAAGTGAAAGAGTGAGATTTACTTCAAATACTCGACTGTGCGACCTCAGAACCGTTACAGTGAAGTGTATGGATTACTCATGCAAGTGAGACTATTCGCAAACGTATAAGAATTGCAAATAAGTGGGACTATCCGCACACGTTTCAACAGAATTTGTACTACACACAAACAAGGAGGACTAGGAAATTTGTCACAGTACGAAATGTTTAGAGAGTTAGGCTACTAACGAGACTAGGGAATTTTTCTTTATACGAAATGTCACAGAGAACTAGGTGGCTAACAAAGCTAGGGAATTTTTCCTTATACGAAATGTCACAGAGAACTAGGTAGCTATCAAAGCTAGGGAATTTTTCCTTGTGCGAAATGTCACAGAGAACTATGGCTAACGAAGCTAGAGAATTTCGCCTTATACAAAATGTCACAGAGAACTAGGTGGCTAACGAGGCTAGGGAATTTTTCCTTATACGAAATGTCACAGAGAACTAGGTGGCTAACAAAGCTAGGGAATTTTTCCTTATACGAAATGTCACAGAGAACTAGGTGGCTAACAAAGCTAGGGAATTTTTCCTTATACGAAATGTCACAGAGAACTAGGTAGCTATCAAAGCTAGGGAATTTTTCCTTGTGCGAAATGTCACAGA
>CM055404.1:50114032-50212507 GCA_029228625.1 Pseudolycoriella hygida | reverse complement strand
GGGGGCGAGGGGAAAAAACTCAAAACTTCGCCTATACATCGTGTCTTGTCCCAAAGGTTTTTGTATGGAGGTTTTTGGGTTTGTGGACGTTCCGTACCGCTCCGAGCATGATTACTAAAAATTGAGGTTTTTTTGAATTTACAATAGCTAAAAACAAAATTTGAATTTCCCGGGAAATTTTTTTCATTTCCCGTACTTGCCGTTTCCCGGGATTCAAAAAATGCCGAAAACTGCATTCCCTACTCGCAATCCGTTCAAGTTCAAGTGGACAAGAAAAATAACTTGAATTAGCCGGTCGCAGGACTCTCTTTGTTTTTTATTTCAATAATTTAGTTCTTTTTGGGATAACCGGTATTTCAGAACATAGGGAACATACGATTCAGCCATAATTTTCCTATCTCCTCAAACCAAAATTTCTGACTTAACTGAAGAAAGTTTTGAAATAGTCCACATTGACAGTAGGGTGTAGCGTTTTTGAAAAATTATTTTATTTTCAAACGCCTGCCCTCAGACTCGATCCGGGGGGTCCAATAAGAGATATTTATCACTTTAAAACATTTAGGAAGTGAAACATCCTAGGAAGTGTTCAGCATAGTCCAAAGATGTTTTTAAGTCACTAACATCAAAAATTTAGAGATACCTATTTTGGGAATGGCGGTTTAAAGTCAAAACAAGTTTTCGCAGAGGTCAAATTTTACAAGAAATTTTGACTTTGAAAATTCATATTTCGGGTAAAAAACAACCAAAATTTTATTTTGATACATCGTTGAAAACGGTGGGATGTGTGGAATAAGGGAAAAATACATTTTTGTGAAAAAAGTGAAAAAATTAAAATTTCGTTGAACAACGAAAAAAACGTTACACTTGACCTCACTTTTTTCGGATTTTTCCGATTTTCTCGAGTCACTCGCAAAATATCCAGGGGGCTTTTTGGACGCCATTCAGCTACCTAAGGCCTACCGAATCCCGCTTAGTTTGCTTTTTTCCTAATTTTTGCAAGCTCTTCCATATAAATTTTTTTAATTTCCCTACACTAACATGTTTGTATTAGAGTTTATATTTGCAATTTTGCATAAAATATGTTGCACTGGATCACAAAGAGTCAAAAAAACACGAAAGTGACTGACAAAAGTCCGATAATGCTTCAGCGTTGATCGTAGAATTCTACCTTGTACATCTGTTCGTCTTTTTCAATATTTCAGCCAGCAATTAAATGAAAGAGTTTTCAAAACAGTCTCCACACATCACAATTTTATCACAAATGTTTTATCAACACCAACCTTCATGATTCGAGGTGTCCTCGTTAATCTATTGGATAGTTTGAATTTTTCAGTATAGCGAAATTCCAATATTCAGCCCAAAAAATTGGAATTAGGACCTCCAAAGCATGGGTCTGGTTCCTTTTTTTACTATCTGAGATGAATTAGGTTTTTTAAAACAATAAACAATGTTTTCTGTCAATTCATAAAATTTTTATATGAAAAGAAAATTCAGAAGATCACCCTCGGCGAACTTTCATGTATTGCCATGACCACTGCAAACATCATACCAACATCAAATGAATTTTTAAATTAATGTCTCATATCTCTAGACCATGTAGGGATGTTGACCCGACTTTTTAAGTCCAATCGTATGGGGGAAATGGGTTGATATGTACTGAAAAGCGGGGCTGCTCAAAAATTTTCAAAAATTGCTCCTGCGGCAATAGACGATCGACTTTTAAAAATGTTTTAAAGTGATAAATATGTCTTATTGGACCCCCCGGATCGAGTCTGGGGGCAGGCGTTTGAAAAAAAAATAATTTTTCAAAAACGCTACACCCTAATACACATTAATCCGTCAAAGTGCGATCTCTTCTATTGCTCAGAATTCGACGATGAAGTGTCAAGAAGATTTGATAATTTAACGTTCCTGAGAACGTATTTTCAATGTAAAAAGAAAGAAGAGGAAGAAAAATCAATGTTAAGACAATAAATTTGACATTCTATCATTTTATCACTAAAAATTGTGGTTTTTTTGAAGTAACAATAGTTAAAAACGAAATTTGAATTTCGCGGGAATTTTTTTTTATTTCCCGTACTTCCAGTTTCCCGGGATTCAAAAAAATGCCGGGAAATTGCATTCCCTTTTCGCAATCCGTTCAAGTTCAAGTGGACAAATAACTTAAATTAGCCAGTCGCAGGACTCTCTTTGTTTTTTATTTCAATAATTTAATTCTTTTTGGGATGACCGGTATTTAAGAACATAGGAACATACGATTCAGCCATAATTTTCCCATCTCCTCAAACCAAAATTTCTGACCTAACTAAAGAAAGTTTTGAAATAGTCCACATTGATAGACTGCAATTACTATGCTTTTCAAACTTTAAACGGCTCATTTCTGGTCATATTTAACAAATCTTTTGATTTATTGAAAGTCGAGAAATATTAAATATAAGATGTGAACGTAGTGGCAAAAAAATTGATTAACTAAATGACTGTATAACAAAAGGAGGCAACCACATGTCGTTTCGATAAGAAATGTCTCTATGTCCGTTCGGGGAAATAAAATGTTTTCTATTTCGAAAGATTCTTATTGATTTTGATGAGGGTTGTTGATTAGATTATATCCTGGGATCAATAATTAGTACTCTGCCGCTACACATTTACGTTTCTCAACCGATATTGTGTGCTGCACAAAGATTTTTGTCCATTGTCATTAGGAAGACACCATTCTAATGGTAAAGACAATTTGGATGGAACAGTTGCTCCGGTTTCTTCAGTGATAACGAAGAAACAATACTTCGTTTAAATGTTTGATGAAGCGATTTGAGTTGAATTAAATAAGAAAACAATTTTTTTTGTTATTCAATTTCATTGGATGGATCAGACTTGGCACTTTGAACTATAAAATGAGAACCAAAATAGACCATTGAGTTGAATCGGTTAAAATATTTCAAAACAAGAAGAACAAGATTTTTTTTGTAATGAAAATCTATTTTTAGATTTTTTTTATTCACGTTTATGCGAAGTTAAGTTTTATTTTGTTATAGAAGTAGCGTACAAGCATCGCTTGAGAGATTGAGTATTCTTTTGTCTTTACACTTTCAAATCCAACTTTTATTCAAATTTATCTTTTGACATTACGACAATAATACGAAAAGAGTGTTTTCTTGTTTGAACTGGCAAAATTATGTACTTTTTATTGTCTTAGAAGGAAACATATGAGAAAGTTTAGGTGAAAAATAAAGACATAAAATTCTGAAATATGTCAAATTTTGAAACATTGAAACATGCTCTCGAGCTTCTTAAATAAAAATTTCCGTATGTTTTACACTTTAAAGACGTTGAATGATGAGCAATAATTTATTCACAAACCGTTAAACGTATAAGTAAATAAAATTGTCGAAAAACTCAAACGATGCGATGACTTTCTCATAAAACACTTCGAAAATTACTTCTTTCCTTTTAATTCACAAAGAAAATTTAATTTGGGTCATTACAACGATTTTTAAACAAAAATACACACCAGGAAGATGAAAAAAAACTTTCAAAATACACACGAAAATGACAAATTCATAAACGTTCGAATGGGAACGATAAATCAACTTGACTGACTGAATAAAAAAAAATTAATTTTTCAAAACATTTTATAAATATTTTTCCACAGCTCACAATCAACTGCAACTCTTGTATTTTAATTAATATTTTCTTGTCTTATTTCGACTATGTAACTGGAAAGTCGCGAGTAAAATTGACGAGAACAAGTTTAAAACACGTCCTTTTCAGTGCCGGTACGACATTGCACTAAACGAAAACCAAACTCAAATACTATACAACTCCTAGCGAACATAATTATACGATATGTTGACTGTATTTCTTTTACACACATCAACAAAATAACCAGAGAACATCGGAAAATGCATTCGAAAGGAAATTCGATGATAAAAAGCTTCAACGCCACGATATTCTCTTTTCACATTTCCCATCTATTTTCTTTCTCTTCATCATTTTCACATTTATTGAAAATGAGTTGATCCATGTCTCGAAAATATATCATCTAATCCAAGTCGCAATGAGCAACAAATCTGCTAAGAGACGTATCAATTGAAAATTTTCTATCTTTTCCAATAGAGTTTCTTTCCGAATAATGGGGAATGAATGAATTTTTATACAAAATGAAAATAAAATGTTTTTTATCGCGATTCGATTTGATTTTGAAATAAAGAAAATCTTTAGCTTTGGATACAATGAAGAATGACAATAATCATTTTCTGTAGTGAGTGGGCTTTATTATGCCAAGATACACATACGACTGATGAAAAAATGTATTTAAAGAAAAATGTAGGACTCATAAAGTAATAAAATTTAAATCTTTAGCGAGAAGAAGGAGGAAAAAAAAGGAAAATTGTGTGGGGTTACAATAAACTTAAAATATCCGAGTCTAAAGTCATTACTGATACCATCACCAAATCATTTTAGGTTTGGCGACAGCCGGCGCCCGTCAGTTTCAGAACGGTTATTACAGACCTAAACCTAAAGAACGATGACAGTCTAGTACCGTGTAGAAAACATAACGGCACGACACTTTGATTCGTTCCAGTTATCGAAATTCATACTTATCCTACAACCGGAACGGGACATTTTCCATCATAATAATTCGCTGACAATGAACTTTCTATTTCCACTAAAATCCACTTTCTTAGAGTTTTTGCATTATAATGGATTGGACCTAGCTTTATATGAAAGCTAAACTTAAGTGTTCCACAAATTGATGGCGTTCTTTGTTACAATTTTACTGAAAATCTCCAATAAATTCAGCAATTAAAGTTCGTTCATGCAGTTGTTTTCGTGCATTCATCCGATACAGTCGATTTATATCACGATCACGATCAGCCAAACCGTCTTACAAAAGACTCATTTTCATACGTTTTTTTGCCCTAAGAAGTCCAACTTAATCGTTAATCTTTTCTTTGGGACCTGACCAACCTCTGTAATAACTTTGGATTGGGGTTACTCAACCATGGCCCCTGGGGGCATCGGGAAATCGAAAACGATGTCGACGTCATTAAAAAGATAGAAAAAGCGTGCAGCAACAAAGCAGCGCCAATCAAAGGAAACCGAATGTCACAAAAACTAATAAAAATACATCAAATGTGAGTTCAAGTAATCGCTACGCTGACTTGTCTGACATGAAGGACATAATTGTTAATGCTCAGCCACCACAAAAGTCAAGACACCGCCAATAATTATTATCATCGCAAATTACGAAAGCATTATCACATTTATGGACTGAGAAATCGGGTCACGCTGGTCTGGGTTCCCGGACACTCTGGTGTGGGGGGAAACGGGAGAGCGAATGAGCTAGCGAGAAGAGGCTCATCAACGTTGACTTGTGGCCCAGGACCTCTTACACCCATCCCACACTCGGCATGCGTGAAAGCGATGAAGAGCTGGGTTAGGTCGGAATTCGCTAACTATTGGAGCACCTCACCTATGAAGGAGTAATGGACACGAAGCGTTTCTTCCCAGTGCCCGATGGGAGGCGGGCCAGAGAACTGTTAAACATGGACAGGAAGCGCATCAAGAGGGTGGTGGGTGCGATTACCGGTCATTGCGGACCGAACAAACACCTGGCAAAAATGAGAATACCCGAAGTAGGAGAGTAGGAGAGACTCAGGACTCTAGGAAGTCATGTGGTCCAACCTGCAACAGTACCAAACATGGGACCTGCCGCTCTAAACAGGTTCCTTGTAGGAACTGGGAGGTTTTTGAGATTTACATGACGAATGGGGTACGAAACAAAGGATCATCAGATCTGTGTTTCAAGGACCAGAAATGGACCGACCCAATCTGATAAATCTAAAACCTTTTTGAACGGCATAAACATTAAGGCTTATAACCTCAAATTTATCGAAAAGACTCCTTGCACATTGTGCAAATAGTCTCTTCTATATATTGTTGGCTATTCGCACATTGTGCAAATAGTCTCTTCTATATATTGTTGGCTATTTGCACATTGTTCAAATAGTCTCTTCTATATATTGTAGGCTATTTGCACACAGCCAACAATATATAGAAGAGACTATTTGCACAATGTGCAAATAGCCAACAATATATAGAAGAGACTATTTGCACATGGAAAGACGTAACATTCAGCCAAAACTCTTACACAAAGAAGAAAGTTTTCAATGTAATTTTTCATCAACTTTGTAATATGGACATGATATACATATGTATTTGTACATGTATATGGAAAAGCTTTCCTTTTACGAAATGTCACGAAAACTAGGTGGCCTACGAAGCTAGGGCATTTGCGCTTTAATGAAACGTTACGAAAAGCTAGTTGGTTAACGAAGCTAGGGAACTTTTACTTTTACAAAATATCACAAAAACTAGGTGGCTAACAAAGTTGGGAAACTTTTCCTTTTACGAAATGTCACGAAAACTAGGTGGCCTACAAAACTAGGGAATTTGCGCTTTAATGAAACGTCACGAAAAGCTAGTTGGCTAACGAAGCTAGGGAACTTTTACTTTTACAAAATATCACTAAAACTAGGTGGCTAACAAATTTGAGAAACTTTTCCTTCTACGAAATGTCACGAAAACTAGGTGGCCTACGAAACTAGCGAATTTGCGCTTTAATGAAACGTCACGAAAAGCTAGTTGGCTAACGAAGATAGAGAACTTTTACTTTTACAAAATATCACAAAAACTAGGTGGCTAACAATGTTGGGAAACTTTTCCTTTTACGAAATGTCACGAAAACTAGGTGGCCTACGAAACTAGGGCATTTGCGCTGTAATGAAACGTTAAGAAAGCTAGTTGGCTAACGAAGCTAGGGAACTTTTACTTTTACAAAATATTACAAAAACTAGGTGGCTAACAAAGTTGGGAAACCTTTCCTTTAATGAAACGTCACGAAAATCTAGTTGGCTAACGAAGCTAGGGAATTTTTCCTTTTACGAAATGTCACGAAAAAGTGCTATCAAAGCTAAGTAGGTAACGAAGGTAAGGAAGTTTTCCTTTCACAAAATGTCACAAAAAGTTTTTGGGTAAGGAAACTAGAATTAGGACTACGTCTAAGTGTGCAAATAGTCTCTTCTATATATTGTTGGCTATTTGCACATTGTGCAAATAGTCTCTTCTATATATTGTCGGGTATTTGCACATTGTACAAATAGTCTCTTCTATATACCTTCGGCTATTTGCACACAGTGCAAATAGCCAACAATATATATAAGAGACTATTTGCACAATGTGCAAATAGCCAACAATATATAGAAGAGACTATTTGCACAATGTGCAAATAGTCTCTTTCCAAATTTATTTCCATGGGCATAAAAATAATTTGCAACTCATTAACTGATTATAACATGTGTATCAGTCAATTAAAAGCCGCTAAAATTGATTTCTATTCACACGACATCCCTTGACAACAATTTATGAAGTTCGAGTTAAGTGGATTACCTGATTTGGATAAAAGTGAGGTTAAAACTGGGCTTCAAAAGGCCAAACAACAAAAACTTTGCTTTATTCATAGTCTACTTCGCCAACAAGAGCATTAAACTTAATGATTTGAAAGCCAACAAATACATACATGGAGACCCTACATAGCTTCCAAGAAAGCCCCTGCCCAGAGCAACAATTGTCAGCTCCATGGTCATGGTAGTTAGAACTGTAACTTGCCTTCCAGATGCTCGTTTGGTGGCAAACATGAGACGAGTGCGTGTTTAAGGGACCAATTTCCACTACCTGAATAGCCTTTTATTTGCCGCCTATGTGGTAATGCTAACTCATCAAGGGACCGTCATTACCCGAAAAGAATAGAATACATTAAGATGAAGCTTAGTCGTTCGAATAAAAATTCGGCTAACTCGAAAAAAAATTTTCGTACAAATGATCAATAATCACCTCGTAACCACGTAAGGCCACGACTTCCCAGCCTTAAAAGTTCAACAAGGTCAAAAGTACTCTGACTGGTTCACTCCTACTCCTGGACCAAGCCTACCATTGACGAGAGTAAATAAGAATGTCAATGAGGACCTGTTCACTCCTCAACAATTACTGCAGCTCATCACAAATCCGAACGCTTGTCACACGAAAATAGACCAATTCCAGGTAATCACGGAGTTGGCTATCAAATACTTAAATTCTAATGACTAACACACTAAAAAATTATTTAAAAGTTATTAGTTGGAATGCCCAAAGCTTATTCCAAAAGTCTAATGAAATTATTGATTATTTTGAAACTAACATTTACGATGTAATTTGCAATTTGCATTTGTGAGACATGGCTGAAGGACTCACATAAATTTTACTTCCCTTCCTATAAGTTATATAGGGTTGACAGACAGGCGAGACAGGAGATGGTGGGGGTGTGGCTATAGCTATCAACAAGCGCATTAAACACTCGCAATGTCCTTCTCTCGGAACCAAATCAATAGAATCTGTGGCTGCTTGCATGAACACGCCCACGGGACCCATTACCTTTGTTTCGGCCTATTTCCCTAGTTCTGACCTATCGTCCGAGAATATGAAGGTGTTCAGAAATGACATTAAGATTCTCACATCGCTCAAGAATAGTTATTTTATATGTGGCGATCTAAACGCGAAACACCGCCTCTGGAATAATGTTAAGGCTAATTCAGCTGGAAGGATAATATATGATGAACTTAACTACAGGCCGTTTATGGTCTACAATTGCCCAACTCCGACATACTTTCCCTCACAAGTTGGAAGGAGTCCCTGAAACATTGACTTAGTCCTCTCTAACCAACTCCATGGAAACACACAGGTCGTGTCTAATCACGACCTGTTGTCTGACCATTGCGCGATTGAATTCAATGTGCACTGCGTAACTGATAGGGTCTCTAACTGTGCGTAGCGTTTCGATTTTGGACAAGCAGATTGGGACGGGTTTAGAAATAGGATCAATAACGAGATTGATCTTAACAGTTTGCAACTATCCTCTTGTGAGGAAATCGACCTCGAGATAGAAAAGTTTACAAAATCTGTGCTAGGCGCTATGCACGCCACGATCCCCAAAAAGTTGGCCACCCTAAACTGAGCCATTCGATTTTATCCTTGATAAGTGAAAGGAAAGTCATTAAGCGCCGACACCAAAGAAAGCACGACCCGGACGACCTAATCGGGTTTAAAAAGTTAACGAAAGAAATCGACTCTTCGATTTCCGATCTTAGAAATTCTGAATTTAATTTCGCACTTCGGGATCTGGACTATGCATCAAATAAGTTCTGGAAGTTCTCTAAGCTTATCAAAAGCAATGCTTCAAACATGCCGCCATTACGTGGCGGAGCGGGACAGCTAATTTATACTAACGCTGAGAAGGCGAGTGAAATTGGCAAAGCTGTTCTTAAGTCCCATTTGCTTACCGAATCACCCACCAACGAGGCGAGCGGTCAAAAGATCGATGGAAATCATAAACAATGTTCAACTCTCAACTGCCGACTCCGCTCCCTTACTTACTACGCCGGTTGATGTAAAGCGATTGATACGGCTGCTCAAAGCTAAGAAGGCACCAGGTACCGATTCCATTCCGAACGGTGTTTTAAGTAATCTACCTTTCAGAGCCTTTGTGCTGCTTACGAGGATCTTTAACGCCTGCATTCTCAATAGCTACTTCCCCAAACTCTGGAAAATGGCTAAGATCGTCACTATTTTGAAGCCTGCGAAAAACCCGTCCGAGCCAGGCAGCTATCGTCCCATAAGTTTACTGAACTCGCTCAATAAAATTCTATAGAGAATTATACTCAAGAGACTGGTAGCACATACCGAGCGTCGGAAAATCGTTCCTGATTATCAGTTTGGATTCCGTAGCGGCCATTCTACCGTACACCAGTTGTGTAGGGTTGTTAAGTTGGTTAAAGGAAACTTTTCGACACAAAGAACTCTACAGGAATGCTTTTGCTTGACATCGAAAACGCCTTCGATACGGTATGGCACGAAGGGCTCTTACACAAGCTGCTGGTTCTCGAATATCCGATGCCGCTAATTAATATTGTGAAATCATTTCTATCAGATAGATTTTTTTATGTTCAAGTGCTCGACGCAAGCTCTCAGAAATTTTTTGTTTCTGCAGGCCTCCCGCAAGGGAGCGTGCTGAGCCCCTATCTGTACAATTTGTTCACATCGGACTTGAAAGTACCACGTAACTCTGTTCTCGCACAATTCGCAGACGATACGGCAATTTTGAGTGGTGGGAAGAAGCCCGGTAAAATAATTAAAACCATAGAAAGGTCCTTTAAGGGAATTTCAAAATATTACACTAAATGGAGGATTCAGGTGAATAAAGGTAAGACTGGGGCGATGTTCTTCTCGAAGAGACGGCCTCAAGGTTCTTCCCGGATCGTGAAGTTAACCTCCAGGGTAGTGTCATTCAATGGTCTTCTTATATTAAATATTTGGGCGTAATGCTCGACTGCAAGTTAACGTTTGGCGAACACGCCAAATATGCTCGACTTAAGGCATTGAAATGCATGAGGGCAGTATACCCCCTCATTAATAGGAAGTCGAAACTTGGTCCCAGGAATAAGATGCTGATCTTTAAAGGCATGCTTCGCCCTGTACTGTTGTATGCGGCTCCCGTTTGGGTTGTATGTGCGAAGCCCTTTTATCAAATTGTCCAAAATAAGTTTTTAAAAATGGTTTCGAATAAGCCCTTTTACTTTAGTACAAGGAGGCTTCACGAGGGCACCTTCGTTAGTTACGTGAAGGACTCGATCTGGGCTCAGTCCGAATTTTTTTTGCAAAATGCGCTTTCTCTGAAAACCCGCTTAGATAGATAGATAGAATGAGTGGGTGGATTTATCCTGCGTTCCCACAATTGTTTAAATTCTTTTTGACTTGTTTATGAACTTAAGGATGTCCGAAAGAGTTGTGCTCCAAATTAACTTATAATTGATTGTGTACGAGCCTAGATATCTTGATCTTTGCCTAATGTACGCCGGACAATGGCAAAGAAAGTGCTCCGTGCTCTCTATGTCTCCGTACTGATCTGTTGACACGCCAATGGTGTGAAGATGCTTTTTTAAGGGGTTATGACCGGTGAGATTACCAGAAAGTCGCTTAAGATTAGATCTGCAGAGCGATAAACAGTATTTTGCGTTTTTCTTGTTTATTTTTATAGCTGTTCTTGCTTGTCTCGCGGTTTGTAGCGAGTTCCAGTGTTTATTAAACTTTTGTGATTTCCAACACGTTATTTTTCGTTGAAGAGATGAGAAGGTTACCGCCATTGCTGTTTCCGGACCGAAAAATGGGCTGCCGGACGCTTGTCTAGCCAGCTCATCAGCCCTTACGTTTTTTAGATTTTTATCAGTTTGGGACGATCACTCTCGTGGTCTGGAACACAGCCCTTACGTTACCAGCAATGTTGGAGTGTCCTGGGACCCAAGTGAGTGTCACTTGAGTGATTTCCGACAATTTCTGAAGGGAGTCGCGGCATTCCAAGGCTATTGCAGATGAGAATTTATATTGATTAATAGCTTTGATTGCTCCTTGACTGCCGGTGCATATGGTGGCAGGACATTTCTCCGCCGCAAATAACGCTCGGGGCGTTAATAACCCGCACTCCGGGCGCTAATAACGCCCGGGGTGTTATTAACGCCCGCACTCCGGGCGCTAATAACGCCCGGGGTGTTATTAACGCCCGCACTCCGGGCGTTAATAATGCCCGGGGTGTTATTTACGCCCGCACTCCGGGCGATAATAACGCCCGGGGTGTTATTAACGCCCGCACTACGGGCGCTAATAACGCCCGGGGTGTTATTAACGCCCGCACTCCGGGCGTTAATAACGCCCAGCTGAATAATTGGATAAACGCTACAAAATGGCACTTTAATAAATAACTTTACTCATAGATCATGTAACTAGAAGAAGTTGACTAGGGGAAAATTTTCTTTATACAGGACGTCAATAGAAGGAGTTGACTAGAGGAAAATCTTCCTTATACAGAATGTCACAAGAAGGAGTTTAGTAAGAGGAACATTTTCCTTATACAGAATGTCACTAGAAAGAGTTGACCAAGGGGAAAATTTTCCTTATATAGAATGTAACTAGAAGGAGTTGACTACAGGAAAATCTTCCTGATACAGAATGTCACTAGAAGGAGTTGAGTCAGAGGAACATTTTCCTTATACAGAATATCATTAGAAGGAGTTGACTAGAGGAAAATCTTCCTTATACAGAATGTCACTAGAAGGAGTTTAGTAAGAGGAACATTTTCCTTATACAGAATGTCACTAGAAAGAGTTGACCAAGGGGAAAATTTTCCTTATATAGAATGTAACTAGAAGGAGTTGACTACAGGAAAATCTTCCTTATACAGAATGTCACTAGAAGGAGTTGAGTCAGAGGAACATTTTCCTTATACAGAATATCACTAGAAGGAGTTGACTAGAGGAAAATCTTCCTTATACAGAATGTCACTAGAAAGAGTTGACTAAGGGGAAAGAACAGAACGTCACTGGAAGGGATTGATTAGGAGAATCATACAGAATTCCACTAGATGGAAGAATTTCTTTCTCTGCTATTTTATTTTTGAAAAAGTTGTCAATAAGAAATCAAAAAATTAGGGATGAATAAAAACAATACAAGGCGAGATGTGTACATTGAAATGTCCTAAGCTTCTGAATTTAAATAACTTCCAATTCATTCTTGAAGCTTAATAGTGACCGTCTACCGAATTATATAGCTGGGCGTTATTAACACCCGGCGTGCGGGCGTTAATAACGCCCCGGGCGTTATTAACATCCCGGGCGTTATTAACACCCCGGGCGTTATTAACATCCCGGGCGTTATTAGCGTCCGGAGTACGGGCGTTAATAACACCCCGGGCGTTATTAGCACCCGGAGTGCGGGCGTTAATAACACCCTGGGCGTTATTAGCGCCCGGAGTGCGGGCGTTAATAACACCCCGGGCGTTATTAGCGCCCGGAGTGCGGGCGTTAATAACACCCCGGGCGTTATTAGCGCCCGGAGTGCGGGCGTTATTAACACCCCGGGCGTTATTAGCGCCCGGAGTGCGGGCGTAAATAACACCCTGGGCGTTATTAGCACCCGGAGTGCGGGCGTTAATAACACCCCGGGTGTTATTAGCACCCGGAGTGCCGGCGTTATTAACGCCCGGGCGGGCGTTATTAGCGCCCCGGGCGTTAATAACGCCCCGGGCGTTATTTGCGGCAGAGAAATGTCACGTCACCGATGTATATATTAATGGGTAAACAGTTCGATTTGTGATGGAGAAGGATTTCTCTGCAGCATTCCATAAAACCCGCTTATCTCCAGCCTGTCGCGTCAGTATAGCAGGCAGACGCCTTAAACATTAACAATATCCGTTCTTTTAAAATAATTCGTAAAGCTACGTGAAATCCCCTTTACTTGTTTTTCCCTCTCCCTTGTGTCGTGTCCCTACTTTAAGCATTTACATTTTTCATTTTTAGCGTGTAAGATCAAAATACTAGAAATAGTCATTTACATCACAAGGCCTACTCGTTTTCGCGTGATGTATTGAGTTTTCTATGCTTGCTAAGAGAACCGAAAGTACTTTGAGGTCCTCGTAAGAGGACCGAAAATGCTTTCGGTTCTCTAAGCAAGCATGAAATAGTTATTTGTGTACCTGTTTTAGACGATTGATTTTAGGCAATTTCGCGAGTTGTAGACCGAACGAAGTGAGGTCTACAAGCGAAAGTGCCTAAAAACAATCGTCCAAAACAGGTACACATACAACTTTACATGCAAAGGGGCGAAATCCCAAATTATTTCAAAAAATGCCCTCATTTTCGGCCCCGTCGCATGTAAAGGTTTTTTATTTGAATTTTATTAACTGCCATAATAAAGTTTCATTCATTCATTCAAGTTCGTTCATGCACTAGAATGATCCTTCCTCTAGTGTATGAATTTACTGGATCTGGAATCCGAAGTACGCAGCCTTCAGAAAGTTGCAACAAGTGGAAGAATGCATTTTCGACTTGTTAGACTGGGATCAAAAAATGATGTTAGGCGATGTTAAAGCCAATAGTAAGTACTTTACGGAAAAATAATTGTCAATTTGACATCAGGCTGCGCACATTATCATAGTTCGACGGCTCAGAAAAGGCAGGCTAGTGCCAAAAATTGAAGCATATCACTATGACGGCACTATGATGGAATGCTTCACAACACATCAATTTTCACCTTGGCACTAGGCTGCCTTCTTGAGCTTTGCTCAGTTAAATGTAGATAGCAGCGGCAGCCTAGTGCCAAGATGAAAACTGGTGCCAAGGTCACATTTGAGGACAGCCTGGTGCCAAATCAAAAAGTATCGGACCGTAAATTGCTGGCCACTGGATTCAAATTTCCCAAATATCAATTTTTGACACCAGCCTGCCTTCCCCGACTTGGCTACTGCAACATCACTTTGACAATAAAGACAACGTGCGATGCAATTTTCCACAATCCCTAATCCGACACTGATTGGAGCTTATTGTTTTCGTCAATTTATAGTTTGTTAACCCAATAAATTCATCTTGTATGTAAATACAATCATCTGCATGCATCACCTTAACTGAGTTACGAATTTCTAAATAATATCTACATAAAATACTCACAAAATTCAAAATAATTACCCTAGTAGATTATAGAATTTCATTTTCTATTTATTTTCTCAGCTCTTCTGGCATTGTGATTGCATATTTTGTTCTGTTATTGAATTATTTAATAAAGTCAAATGTGCCTCTTAAAATGGATAAATTATTCGATTGAACGATTCCAGCTTTACAACGCTTTGTCAATTTTGACGCAAATACTGAATACGTATGTTTTATTTATACTTTGAATTTAATTATCGATAATCGAAATCACTGAGAATCAAACAAGGCCTTGAGAAATATTTGCGTTCTGCTGTCTCGGCGTTTGTGAAGTATTTTGCGAAGCCAGCCCTATGCGAGTATGGTTATTTGGATTACGAGTGATGAAAGTATGAAAATGAGAATTGCTGCCCGCGCCGAAGGCAAGGGTTGCAATCGCACAGGTTGAATTTTTATACGTCATCCCTTGTAATTCACATAATTTTTCATTACGAGAACAACGAAAATTGTAATTTCCCGGAGTCAAAACATAAAAAGTACTACAGCGTCGTGTACGTCGACTTTCGCACTGTGTATTTCCGCTTTCGCATTGTGTATTTTTACTTTCGCATTATCTAAGTTAACTTCCGTGTTATGTAGATAAGTTGACAACACATAAGTTGAATTTTTTTATTTTCGGTTCTCAAAGAGGGCCCGAAAATTAAAATTTTCGTTGCTCGAGTAATTTATTTATTTTTCATTACCCGAACAACGAAAATTGTAATTTTCGGGCCCCATTTGAAAACCGAAAATACAAAAATTCAACTTATTGTTGTCAGCTTACCTAAACATAATACGAAAGTCAACTTAGATAATGCGAAAGTAAAAATACACAATGCGAAAATCGAAATACACAATGCGAAAATCGACGAACACGATGCTAAAGTCAATTAGTGTACTTTGATCGCTTATTATTATTTTCATGTCTTGACTTCGGGAAATTACAATGTTCGTTGTTCTCGTAATGAAATAGTTATTTGTGTACCTGTTTTGGACGATTGATTTTAGGTAATTTCGCGAGTTGTAGACCGAACGAAGTGGTTTTAGGGAAACATGGCCAAATCCTGGGATATGGTCCCTCCTAGAATTGGGAGGCATCACCCATATCTCTAGAACTATGAGAGGTAAAAAGTTGCTTATCGCAAAAAATGACCCAATCCTTGGATATAGCCATTTCTACATTTGAATGGTCTGAGACGTACTTCGGATGGGCCTTTGACCTTGGGTAATTTCTATGGAACTTTGAAATTCTTATAGTTATAAAAGAACATAAAATATTGGATTGTTTGCTTATTTCTATATTTAGATACGTTCGAATCTTTTTGCGACATCTGTACGGGTCTTTGGTCCACACACCCCAACAAATTTCTCCGTCTGCCCCCTTCCCCTCCAAATTATTTTATTTAGGGGTCAATTTTGTGGGTTCTATAGGTTCTCTAATTTTAGCTTTGGAGTGACAATACTTAGAGAGTTGGTTTCTTCTAGAAAGTTATAGAGTTTGGTCAGAAGAATATTTTGGCATCTTAAGAAAATAGCTGCCAGCTGTATAAGTCACGCCATATTGGATTTTTGCTATATTCTGAAGATGGTTTCATCGACAAAATTATATAGAGCGGTGAGGAGAATTGGAGACACAAAGTGTTCCCAAGGTGAAACGAAGTATTCCGGAGGTGACACAAAGTGTTCCGAAGAGGCCACGAAGTGTTTCGAAGGTAGCCGAAGGTGGCTCGAAATGTTCGGAAGGTAGCCGAAGGTGACAAAAAGTGTTCGGAAGTTAGCCGAAGGTGACACAAAGTGTTTCGAAGGTAGCTGATGATGATTTTCAGAAAATATCGTGAGCAGTAAATTATGCTTCTTCGGGCTTTCGAATTTTATCTCCGGAATGAAAATCCGCTTCTGTTCATAATTTTCATGGACAAAATCATCAAGCAGGCAAACTTGCAGGGAAATGTCGAGGTGGGTGAGGTAATAATGAAAATCCTGGCCTACGCGGATGACTTGATTCTGTTGGCAGATAGTACCACGGGGTTGCAGGGTGGGATTGACTGCCTAAATGCTGCATGTGAGGGGTATGGGATGAAGATAAGTGTAGGGAAAACTAAGGTTATGCATGTCGGCAAAGCTCGGAAGGAGATAGCTTGCAATTTAAATGGGGAGGAGCTGGAGCAGGTTTCTGAATTCAAGTACTTAGGAACCATTTTTTCAGAGGATGGCAAGTTAGTTAGGGAATTTGAGGAAAGGAGGAAAATGGGAAAACGCGGTGGCCAGTCAGTTGAGGTCGCACGTGTTCAACAAAAGGGAATTAAGTAGCGAAACAAAGTTAGCTATTCACAGGTCAATATTCCGGCCGACGATTCTGTATGGTAGTGAGAGTTGGGTTGACTGCGGATATCTCGTGCATGACCTGGAGGTTTCTGATATGAGGGTTCTTAGGAATATAGCGAAGGTTAATAGGAGGGAGCAGTGGATATCCATATAAGGGACGGCGACATTGAGAAAATTTAGGGTTTCGTCAGTGGAAGAGGCGGCAAGGGCCAGTCGTCTGCGCTGGTTCGGGCACGTTCAAAGGATGGGTAATAACAGGCTACCGAAAAGGATCTTGGATGCACAAGTCCCGGGTGTTAGGCCAAGGAGAAGGTTTATCGATTCAATTAAATCAGATTTAGAAGTTAGGGGACTTTCTCTGGGCGAACAAACCATCTCCTTGGCGGGCGACAGGAGGGCATGGAGGACGATAGTTCACCAATCTGGGGTTGCGGCAGAAAGACCTCACACCGGAAGTTACTAACGGTCTATAAAGTTTGATGATGATGATGATGATGGAATGAAAATACTTAGAGAGTTGGTTTCTACCAGAAATTGCTAACTTCCAAAAAGACTTCAAAAACCTCTTAAAATGTGAAGAGTAAGTCCACTCCCAAAATTATTGATATCGTTTGAGGTGACACTTTCGCGAATGATATGCAAAAATTTCTATGGATGTAATGTTAGCTTGTGGTCAAAGTTTTATTCTTTAAAACAAATTACACTACTTTTTATACAACACAATTGCGTTATGTTCAAAAAATCGCGTCACAAATGCCAGACCCGACGACGTAATAATTTTTCTGTACTTTCACGCTGCAAAAATTTTACTTTTGTTTATTTTTCTGAAAATCAAAATCAAAATTTGTGCGTGAGAAAACTGAAAGTGTTGAAAAATGCATAACTAAAATCGTTTTACAATTGAATTTTAATTTGAAATTTTGTTTAAATGAAATCAATTTCACATCGCCTCTATTTTCCCAGAGCCCATGGCGATGACCTAATTGGTCCATAATGAAGATGCATCGTTGTGGACGCTAGCTTATAAGTTAACAACTCCCTAATCTTGAGACATTTTCCGTATTTCATCAGAAAACAAAGTGTAACGTAATACATGACAGATTGGTGATGGTGATTTTCCGATTATTCTAATTTTATCACCCGTTACAGTACGGAAACTTTTCTTCACATCAATCTCTTATTGTAATCACATTCAGTGAAATACAATTAGTCATAAAACATGAAATATATCAAGTGCGTTACCACCTCTGTAAATTTATTTTTATACAAGAGAAAATGATGTCGATGCTGTGATTAATGCACGAACGAAACTGTATTTTAATTTGGAAGAAATGTTATTGATATTGCTATACATTAGTAGAGAGAATCGTGCGATCTGACACGTTGTTTTCGCTATCAATATTTTTATGAACATCGGTTGAGTTGTGAATTACGAAAATCTGCGATTTGTTCTAAAACACGTGTAATATATGTGAAAGCGTGTATTTTCGTATACTAATACGATAATAATTTTATCGGCATCAAAAGTTCACCTTTTTCGATACTTTACTTGCCTCAGATTTCAACTTTCCTGCTGTAAATTTGATGCAATACCAAAGTCATGTAAGGAGTAATTCGTATAAATCTCATGAGAGCATACTTACAGGACGACAACCTTTGGAATGTGTTATTTGCTCTGTATACGAATTATAAGTACATTGTGTTAGCAAGGGCATTTTTAGATGAATTGAGTTAAAATACCGCAAGTGTAGAATATCTCCACTCAATTCATTTCTATTCGGTACATACAGACCGATATATTAAAGTGAGAGAAATGCTCGTTAAAGACTGGGAAAACAATTGAATCTTTACTATTTAAAGCAAGATAAACAAGAAGAAATCGTTTGAGCTTGATAATTTATTACAACGAGTGTATTTTCGGGCACTTTTCCTGAATTTTCTATTGTGTCAGGAAGTCAGTCATCAACACATGACAATATTGAAGCCAGTATATAATACTTTATTTTACTCGTGGTGAAAAATAAATCTCCGATGGGTGCGACAGTAACAATAGATTACAAGTGAGGTCATGTAAACAGCCGGTAACATAAGGGGGCGAAGTTTGTGTAATCGCCCTTTTGTTACAGGCTGTTTACATGACCACACTTGTACTATGCTTTAACGTAGTTGCACTCGGTCGTTGAAACAAACAATTAAACATTTTGAAAACAAAACTACCGCAGAACAATGTGCTGTGTTTATTTTGTTATTTCATTTGTCGATGTGACAATAGAGATTTTGGGCAAAGCGACTTATATCCAAATTTATATCATATACATATAGCTATAAGTAATGAGTTATAAGTTTACTTTAAAAGTTACAAGTTTACGTTATAAGTTATAAGTTTACGTTACGAGCTATGAGTTATAATTTATAAGTAACAAGTAACAAGTTTACGGACAAGCTATAAGTTTATAGCCCAGATAACTATTGTAACTGACCCAGATCAGTACTGATCAGTTTAAAAACTGATCCGGATCCGTACTGATCATTTCCGAAACTGATCCTGATAAATACTGATCAGTTTCAAAACTGATCGATATCAGTACTGATCAGTTTTAAAACTAATGTGAATCAGTACTGATCGGTTTGAAAACTGATATAAATCAGTACCAATCAGTCTTAAAACTGATCCGTATAAGTAATCATCAGTTTTTAAACTGATACTGGTCATTACTGATCAGTTTCAAAACTACTAATCCAAATCAGTTTTGAAACTAATCAGTTCTGATGCGTATAAGTTTTGGAACTGATCAGTATTGGTCTGGATCAGTTACAATACTGATCTGGGCTATAAACTTATTATTTATTTATTTATTTATTTCTGGCCAACAACTCTAAAAGCTTACTGGCCTTTATCAATGTGAATAACTACAACTTAAAATATTCGGCAGCCCGGAAGTATGTTTTCCGCCCAGTCGACCCGTCGGAGCGTCAAACAACTTTGCCTCGTCATCACTGAATCATTTCCGCAGACCAGTAGCGTTCGGTAAAAGTAACGTCGTCATGATCACAGTGTCATTAGTCGTGATAGATGATAATATGAAAAGGAAACAGATGAAAATATTTGATTAGCAATTAGCATTATTTGGACACAAGATAATAAACAGATAGCCAGATGACAGATAGGAGAAATCCGTTCCTTCTCAGAGTAGTTCTATTCAATTCCATCGATTTGACAGCCGATCGAAAAGCGCTCCGTGTAATTGACTC
The DNA here is from genome assembly GCA_029228625.1 of Pseudolycoriella hygida. Lineage (NCBI taxonomy): Eukaryota > Metazoa > Arthropoda > Insecta > Diptera > Sciaridae > Pseudolycoriella > Pseudolycoriella hygida. Next base: position 50,192,327 of record CM055404.1, on the reverse strand, counting down.
ACTAAAAAAATGGGCAAACATGTTGAACACCCTGGAGATGTGGTTAACCGGTTCGAACATACCGTAGTTCACTTGATGGCTTTCAAGTATCAGATAATTAACGTTGCGCAAAACCCTAATTGGACGATTTATCGTTAATTTCAAACGTAAATTTGGTGAATCCACGCGACCCCTGAGAACATCAAAAACGAACATCGCGGCCAAATTGATTCGTCTACGTGATAATGACTCAATTTGTATATCATTGCATCTACTGAAGTACGATGGTAGGCGAAAATTCTCGTCCCGGCGAATAGTTCTTCTCAACGCATACATCAAAAATTTTTTTTGAATTGACTCTATCTTATCACTTTGGTCTTGGTAGTAAGGTGACCATACAACCGAAGCGTACTCGAGGTGTGACCTAATAAGTGCAAAATAGATGCTCTTAAGCGCGGCTACATTGCGAAAGTCCTTACAAATGCGTTTCATGAAGCCGAGCATCGAGTATGCTTTAGCCACAATATTATCAATGTGTTTGTTGAATGATAGACCTTCCGTTAGAGTTACTCCCAGGTCGCGTATTTCAGTAGCTCTTTTGAGTATTGTTCCAGCCACGCCGTATGCGAAACGTGTCGGATTCCGTTTTCTGTAAAACGACATTGCGACACACTTGTCAACATTGAGTTCTAGCGCATTCAATTTAAACCACCGATTCAAAGAGAGCAAGTCCTTCTGCAAAGCAATGCAGTCGCGCCATGTCCTAACTTCACGATATATCTTAAGGTCGTCCGCGAATAGTGAGCATTTCGAAAATTTCAATACTCTCATAGCGTCATTTATGAAAATAAGGAACAATAACGGGCCTAGGTGGCTCCCTTGTGGAACACCGGAAGTTACTGGAAACGGACTGGATTTCCATCCCATTATTTTAACATATTGTGTGCGTCCGTGCAGATATGATCGCGTCCAATTTAATAGCTCTGAGTGCATGCCAAGTTCTTCTAGTTTACACAGAAGAGAGGTATGTTGTACTCTATCAAATGCCTTGCATACGTCGGTATAAATAACGTCTAATTGATTACCCCTTTCGACTATTCGGATAGCGTCGTTCACAAAGTCGACTAGATTCGTAGATGTTGATCGACCTTTCATAAAGCCATGTTGTGTTACTGAAATCACTTTTTTGAATTTTTCCGTAAGCAGCCCACAGACTATGGACTCGAATAGTTTGCCGAATGTGGGCAAAATTGCAACACCCCTATAGCATTCTACATCTGAACGAGCGCCTTTCTTAAAAATTGGAACCACGTAAGATTCTTTCCACCGACTGGGAAAAGTGGTGGACAAAGACAAGTTGTAAATGTGACACAGTGGTGTAACTAGTGATTGAGAACAATTTTTCAGCAAGAGTGGTGAAATGTTATGATGAAATGTTAACTTATATCGTAAACTTGTAACATATAACGTAAACATTTAACTCAAAAAAAATAGCTATATGTAGTTATATGTTATAAATTTGGCTATAAGTGGCTTTGCCCAAACACTCTAATAACGCAAGATATGAGCGGTCTATGTAGCTCAGTGAGCAATGTTGCGGCGTTAAAAACTCATTTTTTCCAGAATTTTAGGTTCAAATTCTTGTAGCCGCAAGTTTTTTTTTATATTTTTTTTGTGTTGCGTGCATTCCATCAAATACGTCTATTAATTTTTCATACAATATCTTTTATACAAATGTAGTAAATAGACTTTCAATCGATATATCAACCCATGTCTAGCGATTAGACTACAAACGTTTTATTCAAATTGATCACATCATGTTTTCAAAGCCTTTATGCTCGGCAGATATTAGTCCGATTGAGCACTTTACAGGTGTTCGGGCAAAATTTGATTATTCGACCCGCACGAAGTACGATGGTCCTATACGTTTACTACAAACAATTTTAATGTAACATGGGGTAGATCGAGTTGGCAGTTGAGGGGATGCATTTATTATCGTCTAAATATGACGAATCAACAATAAAAAAAATGCCTGTCCGTCCGTCCGTCTCCACTTTTTCTCCAAACGGCTCATCCGATCACTTTAAACTTTTTTCCTTAGAAAGATACATGCGTCCCATGATTCAAGTTCGAAGATGAGCAAAATCAATCAAGTGGTTCCGGAGATATGGTCGAGGAAGTGACCAAAAACATGATTTTTCGAGAGTCGGTGAAGCTTTTTCGCAAATAACTCAGCAAGTATAGCACAGAAATTGCTCATGTTGGTGTCAAATGAAATAGTTTGATGTCAGAAAATTGGGAAACATTTTTTGTGGGAATCGGGTCAGGGGTCGGGCACCGGGACTCTAATGGAATCGACGAAATTGAGTTTCTTGGCCATATACAAAAACAGTTTTTCGTGTTTATTTCCTTAACTATGCAATATGGAGATTCACTGACAAAGGCAAAGTTGCAGGGAAAATTTTAGCGTACACGTGTTTCAGAGTTTTGGGTAGAAATGCATCAATCCTGGGATATTACCACTTCTAGAATTGGGAGCGATGATCCATATCTCTAGAACTATAGGAGATAGAAAGCTGCTTCCAAAAGCAAAGTTGTAGAGAATACAATTTTAGCGAACACATGTCTCAGGGTTTTGGGTAAAAATGCCAAAATCCTGTGATATGACCACTTTTAGAATTGGGAGGGATGATCCATATCTCTAGAAATATAAGATGTAGAAAGTTGCTTCCAAAGGCAAAGTTGTAGAGAATAAAATTTTAGAGAACACGTTTCTCAAGGTTTTGGGTAGAATTGCCTCAATCCTGGGATATGACCACTTCTAGAATTGGGAGGGATGATCCATATCTCTAAAACTATAAGAGGTACAAAATTGCTTCCAAAGGCAAAGTTGTAGAGCATAACATTTTAGTGAACACGTGTCTCAGGGTTTTGGGTAAAAATGCCCCAATCTTGGGATATGACCACTTCTAGAATTGGGAGGGATGACCCATATCTCTAGAACTGTAAGAGGTAGAAGGTTGCTTCCAAAAGCAAAGTTGTATAGAACAAAATTTTAGAGAACACTTGTTTCAGGGCTTTAGGGGAAAATGGCCCAATACTTCGATATAACCATTTCTAGATTTGAATGGTCTAAGATGTACTTCGGTAGGGCATTTCACATTACCTTGGGTAATTTCTATGGATCTTTGCAATTCTTATAGTTATAAAAGAACATAAAACGTTGGATTGTTTGCTTATTACTATATTAAGATACGTTAGAGTCTTATTGCAAGATTTGTTCTATTTGCCACATCTATTCTGTTTGTCACATCTATTCTGATACGTACGGTTCTTTGGTTATGTTTTTGTTTATGTTCTAAATAAAATCAATGGCACATACAAGTACATTATGAACTTTTTGAATCGAGTAGCTTTGTTATACCCTTACAACTAGGTGTTCGCTTTCTAATGGTTGCTCGTTACATGAATCCGTGGGATAATGGTAAACGTATAAGACGCTGATGTGGATGTGGCGCGTTCAAATCGCGGTGTGGACATAATTTTTTTCTTTATAAAAATAAGGCCTATACGCTAGAAGAGTTCATTCTGGATGAACTGGACCATAATGGCTCATTACATAGGTCGCATCATTACTGCCTAGCATGTTAAATTTCATCTACATAGCAATGAACCTACAACGTATACTAAACGTACCGAGTGCGTACACGTTAAAAATAATTTACATGTTTCTGCTCGGTAAATGCGTCATTATCTCGTCGCAAGCGACTCGGAAAACGCATTTACCGAGCATCAACATGTACCCAGCGAGTAGTACAGTAATCCATTACTTTTTCTGTACCGAGTAATGACTTTCGAAGCGATTTCGAATCAATTATTTTGGTAGGGTAAAAAAAAGAGATGACAGTAATGGATTTTGAATGGATTCGCAACAATCTACTTTACTCGCCGGGTAAAATATTGTACGTAAAAGCTTCCAAATAGTAGTTTTGACTCGTAGGATTACAGCATTCGCCTTCGGCTCATGCAGCAACCTTCTTACGAGTCAAAGCAACCAATTTGGAAGCACATACGTAATGTACTAATAACGAACGATTGAAAAGAAAATCCTTAAATTCATAATAAATACTGAAATAGTCGTTCAATCAAATTCTCAGATTCAGATCCTACAAAATCCTCAGAGAATCATTGGAAATCATCAGGAAATCCTTGGGGAAAAATTTTGGACGATTTTCTGCCCCTCGATAAGAATGTCTAAGCAAATTATAAGTTTTTACCAATTCAATTAGAGGAGATTAAAAGTTAAAGACTTTCCGCACGACACACTCGTATTTACTTAACAAAAACCCTTCCAATACGAATATATGTTGACCATTTCTACATAAGAGTTGAAAGGATAAATTTATAATTAAAGTTGTGAAACGCGGTACCCCATGCATACAAAGTAAGGATAAATTAATTTAATCGCAATGCTTTCAGGTGCATGTAATTCGTTGCGTGGAATAACACTGTTGTTGTTACATTGGATTTGTTTCATTAATTAGTTTCTTTAATTTTCGATCCCTTTTTGGTTTGTTGAACCTAATCACAACCTTTGAGGTATAAGGGTCATTTGGTCATTTAAATACGTTACATTATTCGTAGCGTTGTGAGAATTTTCAAGTGATTCATTCGGATGTTAAAGCGGGTCGGTCTCGCCATATCATTTGCTGACCAATCTATTTCAAATCCACAAACAGTCCACAAAACTATTACGACAAAAGTTTGGTTCTTACCAAATTTCCTTGGCAGATTTTCAATTAAATAAATTAGTTTGCTTTATTGACACCAACAGAAAAATGTTTCTTTCACAGTTTTCCTTACCGATTTCTGTTGACTCATTCATAAAGGTAATTTAACCCTTCCAAAAAAATGTTAATTTCAGCTTCTTGTAACACTTAAAGTTAAACGAATTTGAAGAAAGGATTAAAGGTTTTCGTTATATTATGAAATTTGATAATAGGATGCGGCGGTACTCATTGTTGCTACTGACACATTTTTTCTGAAGAATGGACACGACATCGTTGTAAAGGAGCGCTATAACATTATGTGAAAAGCTTTTTTTAAATATTCTTGATGGTCTCTAAACACTTTTAATTAAATTTTTTATTATGCTGCCGGTCGTTCTATCAACATGATGTTATATTCATTCACACAAAAGGTTTTTTAATCAGAAACGACGTTATGCCCGTACGATGAAATTAACTTTTCATCACCGACAACTTAATGACAAGTAAAAGCCGATTTTCACCACTTTTTTTTCGTTTATTACTTGAGGTCCAAAAGTTCTTGGCTGATTTTGCACATCTTTGAACTTTCGGCCTATTCATCAAAGAAAATTTACCCCGAGAGTCTCACTTATTACGCATATCTCGGCTCCTCTACCGCCCAGAAAGCTAAAACCTGCTCTATTCTATATTTGACTAAATTTCTGGAAAGTTCTAAGAAGTTTTGTAAATTTCCGGAACTCTGAAGGAGTTTCAAAAAATTTCCCGAAATTTCGAAAATTTTCAACTCAATTTTTCAGAAATTCTCAGAAAATTTCAATACTATCCAGACCTTTCTAGAAATGTACAAAACTTTGCATAGCTTCTGTTCCGCTACCCGCTACAGAAAACATCGGCGGCGGGCGGCGGCGCGCCCTCTGTTATTCCAAAACTAACATTTAAAATCTAAGTTTCAAAGCAATATTTGTGTCGTAGAACCATTTCGAAAATAACTCGTATTTAATTTAAAAAGTTCATGAACTTCTATTGTAAAGTATAACAACAGATTTTTAAATAATTTCATTGCTATTGACAAACTGTATGCCAGAATGCTGTTTCCAAAAACTAAATTTCAATTTTTTGAAGACGTTCGATTTTCTGGAGCTGAAAATCCAATCTTGGATCAAACAATCTTTTCCACAAAGTTTGTGGAGAATTTTCTTATTTTTAGACCCGTACGAAGTACGAAGGTCTGATGCGTTTACTACCACGTTTGTTACATTGCGAATTCGAACCCGGGAGTGAGGGGGATATTTTTTTTGTTGCCTCCAGATGACAAATCAGCGAAAAAAAGAATGTCCGTCTGTCTGTCTGTCTGTCCGTCAACACGATAACTTGCGTAAATCTTAACCGATTTTCAAAAACTTTTTTTTCCTGAAAGGTAGTCAAAAAATATTTTATGGGATTGAATCTGGGCACTGTCGGCCTAAGGGCCACCGAGCTAGGGCCGTTTAAGTTGTTTTTGGTCTTTTCCATATAACTCGAGTAGATCTTTTCTGATTTTCATAAATTTTTTTTTGTTTGAAAGATCTGGGCATGGCCGACAATTTATGGAAGAAACTTTTTTTAATTTGAGTCTTTGGACTTAGCTAGGGCACTAAAAACGAGTCTCTGCTAGGGTTCTATGTGTTTTTTGTACAAAGCTCGAGTAAATCTTTACCGATTTTCAAATTTTTTTTTATTTGAAAGATCTGGGCACGCCCGACAATTTACAGAAGAAAATTTGCCTGTGCTTAGGGCTCAAGTGGGCCTCATGTAGGTCCTAAGGTCGGCGCTAACATAAAACAATGTTTTTTGCTATGTTGCAGAGCAAATTGAATGAAACATTTTTGTCTATGGAAGTATGTGTCCAAGGCCTCTAGTTGGGGTCCTAGGTCAGTACTATGGTCGGCCCTAGCCCAAAAAATAGTTTTTTGCTATGTTGTAGACAAAATTGAGGAGAACATTTTTCTCTATTTGGAGGTCAATTTTGTGCGTTCGGAAAATTTTTTTACACCGTTACTTCGGACGGGCAATTTCCAATACAGTCTAATGTGAACGCAATATTTACTTAAATACGTTCCAGTCTTTTCGTAACATCAACTCTGTTTGCCGCATCTATTCTGATACGTACGGGTCCCTTCTATGTTTTTTTTAATTTCTAATACAAAACATAACCAAAGACCCGTACGTATCAGAATAGATGTGGCAAACAGAATAGATGTGGCAAACAGAATAGACGTGGCAAAGAGACTCGAACGTATCTAAATATACAAATAAGCAAAGAATTCAACGTTTTCTGTTCTCTTATAAGTGTAAGAACTTCAAAGATCCATAGAAAGGGCCTACCGAAGTACGTGTCAGACCATTCACATCTAGAAAACATTATATCTCCTAAAACAATTTTATTGTAACATGGGGTATATCGAGGTGGGAAGGGGGGGGGATGCATCTATTATCGTCTAGAGATGACGTATCAGCAATAAAAAAATGTCCGTCTGTCCGTCTCCACTTTTTTTTCCAAACGGCTGAACCGATCAGCCTAAACGTTTTTTAACCTGAAAGGTACATGTCTCCCATGATTCAAGTTCGAAGATGAGCATAATCGATCAAGTGGTTCCCGAGATATGGTCGAGGAAGTGACCAAAAACATGGTTTTTCGAAGGTCGGTGAAGCTTCTTCGCAAATATCTCAGCAAGTATAGCACGGAAATTGCTCATGTTGGTTTCAAATGAAAGCTTTTAATGTCGCAAAACTGGGACTGGGCACTGGGACCAATGGAATGGACGAAATTGAGATTCTTGGCCATATACAAAACAGGTTTTCGTCTATATTTCTTTAACTATGCCATATGGAGATTTACTGTCAAAGGCAAAATTGTAGAGAATTAAATTTAAGCGAACAAGTGTTCCAAGGTTTTGGGGAAATATGGCCCAATCCTGGTATATGGCCACTTCCATAATTGGGCAGGATGACCCAGATCTCCAGAACTATGACAGTTGGAAAGTTGGTTCAAAAGACGAAGTTGTAAAGAATTAAATTTAAGCGAACACGTGTTTCAGGGTTTTGGTGAAATATGGTCCAATACTGGTATATGGCCTCTTCCATAATTGGGCAGGATGACCTGGATCTCCAGAACTATGAGAGGTAGAAAGCTGCTTCCAAGGACACAGTTGTAGACAATAAAATTTTGGATAACACATGTTTCTGGGTTTTAGGGAAGGAGACTTAGTCCTTGGATATAAGATTGTCTAGATTTGAATGGTGTGAGACGTACTTCAGTAGGGCCTTTGACATTACCTTGGGTAATTTCTATGGATTTTTGAAATTCTTACAGTTATAAGAGAATAGAAAACTTTGGATATTTGCTTATTTGTATATTTAAATACGTTCGAGTCTCTTTGCCACATCTATTCTGTTTGTCACATCTATTCTGATACGTACGGGTCTTTGGTTATGTTTTAATCTTTTTTTTCTGAACATAATCGGTCTAGAATTTACGAAATTGCGATCGAAAAAGTTGTCAAAAACGTGGTTTATTGAAGGTCGGTGAAACTTTTTCGCGAGTTACGCGCGGAATTTGATTTTCAACATTTCAAATGAAAGCCAAAAATAATCGCTTGAGAGGCTTGTACTCTGGGACGCATAGAAAGAGCCTAACTCACGACAAGCGACCCTTTACGACAGTTGTGTTGTAAAGAAAATTGAGTGGAAAACTTGCCTTCATGGTCCAAAGGCTATTCTTAGAGCCCAAGGTCGGACATATGGTTGGCAGAGGTGACTTTCAGTTTGATCCAAACTCCAAACCGGACCGAAGCACTCGCTTCGGTACAAACCGAACCGAAGCATTCGGTTTGGTACAAACCGGACCGAAGCATTCAGTTCGGTACACTCGGTTGTGTTACGCCGTAAGTATGCGGAGGTATCCTTATTGTCTTTTCAATCAAAAGAGTGATCTCACTTGCAGTAACTGTGGTAGTTTCTTCTGTTGTAGATTGCAGCAAAAGTTACTGAAAGTTATACTCAACCGTCTGATAGCATTTCAAGCGATTTGCCACCTACAACAAAAGAATTAACCACCGTAATTGCAATAAGGCTCACTGAGAGCAATCTCTCAATTGAAAAAACAAAAAGATAAAATCTTCGCAACCCAACTGAGACTTTCGTTTCGGTTTGGGCTGAACCGAAAGCTTCGGTTCGTACCTAACCGAAAGCTTCGGTTTGGATCGATCCAAATGCTTCGGTTTCTATTGCATCAAAAACTGTGGTTAGGCTTGGACCAAATAGAAAGCTTGGGTTTGGACCGAACCAAAAGCTTCAGTTTGAATCGAACCAAAAGCTTCGGTTCGGTCCAAGCCGAAGCTTACGGTTCGATCCAAACCGAAGCTTTCGATTATTTCCAAGCCGAAACTTTCGGTGCAGTCCAAACTCAAACGAAAGTCTCGGTTGGGTTGGACCGAGCTGAAGTTGAGTCTTGGGGTTGGGTTAAAACCAATTTTTATACAGGTTTTTTGATATTGTAATTTTGTAATGAAAAATCTGAATATTATATGAAAACCATTCAAAAAAAGGTATTTTTATTTTTACACGACGCCGACAAAAAACTGTCGGCGGCGGCGGCGGCGGCGTGTGCAGACTTTTGTCGCCGGCGGCGGGGCATCGGCGCGACACTTTTTTCGGCGGCGCGCCGACGGCGGCACAAACCTCTAGTAACGAAAGCGACATCGAAAGTTCAAAAGAATGTACAGACGATACCGTAAAACCATAAGCCTCTTCGTAAGAGGCTAAACATTTGTAAATAATTCACTCAAAAAAGCCATAAAGTCATTTCTACATATTAGAAATTAATAATTCATTGGTTTGCTGCACTACTGAAGTTCATCAATAGCAATCAAACCTTTTAAGTAAACCGATAAATTTCAAAGGTAACAACCTGTGGAAATAATTTCGAGTTACCACCTGTTACTTATAGCAATTTAAGTTGTAACGAATAAGTGTGAACTGTTAGTTTGACCGAAGCTATAAGGGGACACTGAGAACTGGGTGGACAAACAAAACATCAATGTTTTTGTATTGTAATTGTATGTGATGTATCAATATTTATTATCAAAACTAAAGAAAGAGATCGAAATACGGAAGGAATATTTCAAAGTTAGCTCTGCTCGTCGTCTTCGAAAGTTCACGACGTTGAAAGACTTTGGATGTTTGAGGGTTCGTAAGATTACGAACTCGAGAAGGCCTTACAGTTGAGGTTTCGTTCTAATCTCTTATTCTAATACAATACCCCCTTCACATTCATAATCATCTACGTTCTGCTGCGCGATACAATTTAGAGTATCTACAAAAAGTATCAACATCTTTGGTTCTTTCTACTGCTCCTCGGTTTCTCTCACCTCGATGACGTCTGACCGTTTGGGAGCGTCCATAAATGACGTCTGCATTTAGGGGGTAGGAGGGGGGTCATGAAAAACAGACGAAAACAGACAGGGGGGAGGGGGATGTTTGACGAAAACAGACGTCATATTCGGTACTATCGCTCAATTTGAAACTACCACCGTTTTCATGATGAAAGCCGTTTCTCTAGCACACCATAGTTGTCCCATCCCATTTTCGAACAAAAATTTTATCCGTCTTTTCATTTCGAGAACCACGAAAATTGTATCTAATTTCCCGATATTCAAACATAAAAACAACAACCAACGATATTGGCCATGAAATCACACTATTGGCTTTCGCATTATGACCTTTTTCTTTTCACATCAATTGTGTGTTGACTTTCGCACTATGCACGATCGCATAAGTTGACTTGAACGCAAGATCGCAAATGAGTGAACTTTTTGGATATTTTTTAGGATTTCGCCCCTTTGCATGTAAAGTTTTATATGCATCTGCTGCCTAAGTTCAGTCTTGGAAAACAGATACACAAATAACTTTTTTTTTTTTAAATCAAAGAATCTTCAAAAATATTGCAAATAGAAGATGAAAAAATGACGTCTGTTTTCGGGGGGAGGGTGGGGGGTATGGAAAACAGACGAAAACAGACCGGGGGGTAGGGGGGTGTCTGAAAAAGCTGAAAAAATGCAGACGTCATTTATGGACGCTCCCTTTCGTTCATTGATAAAATGTATTTCATTTCAAAACTAACTCAAAAACATATGCAAGGAACCCGTACGCATAAGAATAGACGTTGTCAGGCCCGGACTGGCGACCGAAGCGCGCACAGGGCGAGCCGACTGAGGGGCGCCAATCTAAGAATTTTTTTACATGCAAGGGTTTCGTTGTCGTGTTGTAGTTTTCGTGATAATTGTGCCCAGATTGTATCGGCATGTAGAGTTACGTGGTGCTTGTCTGCTTGGAAACTGTTTGTTGAGACTCGAAGAATTACAGTATTCGTCGTCGGCTTATGTTCCCAGGAACAAACAATGTCCAAGCAGGCAAGTAAGTAAAGTAAGCAAGTAAAGTTTCTTTATGTAACAAAAGCTTTATTATGGCAGTAAGTAAAAGATACAAAAAGTGAACTATTCAATCAAATGAGGCTGCAGTTCTTTCTATCCAACTGGCGGTTGGCTTAAACCAACCGGCGGGCGATTAAAACCAACCGGCGGTCGATTAAAACCAACCGGCGGTCGATTAAGACCAACCGGTGGTCGGCTTAAACCAACCGGTGGTTAATTAAAACCAACCGGCGGTCTATTAAAAATTAAAACCAACCGGCGGTCGATTAAAACCAACCGGCGGTCGGTTAAACCAACCCGCGGTCGATTAAAGCAACCGGCGATCGATTAAAACCAACCGGCGGTCTATTAACACCAACCGGCGGTCGATTAAAACCAACCGGCGGTCGATTAACACCAACCGGCGGTCTATTAAAACCAACCGGCGGTCTATTAACACCAACCGGCGGTCTATTAACACCAACCGGCATTCCGGCATTCCTTGACCTATCGATTAAAAAATATTTATGAAAATCGGAAAAGATTAACTCTAATTATGTACAAAAGACCAAAAACTACATAAACGGCCCTTAGCCCGACAATGCCCAAATTCATCCCTTTCAAGAAAACAAATAATTTTGAAAATTGGTGAAGTTTTACTCGAGTTGTTGTAGTTATTGTGTTGACAAACGGACGGACGAACAAAAAAATTTTTTTTGCAGATTTTGTGGTATACACATAAATCAAATGTTCATTGAAAACAAATCAATTTATTTTATATCGATTTACCTTTGAATCTGCTACATAAGAAATACATTTTGTAGAGCATTCAGCATGCAAATATATGGTATCAAACTGATAACATGAATTTGTTTTGATCAGTTCCCATATAATTGGTGACCCCGACGTGATCTCTCGTTTTGGCACAATTCTAGCCCAATACAACCGATTGACATTCCAAATGAACGTTTCAATCATATCCATATAGATATTGTTGGACCCCTTCCTCCATCCGAAGGATATAGATATTGTTTAACAATAATTGATCGCTTTACTAGATGGCCTGAAGCCATACCTATGAAAGATTCAACTGCTGAAACAGTATCTAAAAAATTACTTTTTCATTGGATAATCATTACTACAGACCAAGGTCCACAATTTGAATCAGATCTATTCAAAGAACTGAATAAATTACTTGGAACTAACCCACAAGCAAATGGTATCGTTGAAAGATGGCACTGTACACTAAAAAACGCTATCAAGTGTCATACAAATCCAAATTGGATAAACTCACTTCCAATAATATTGCTAGGTTTACGATCAGTAATCCTACCAAACCTAAATGCTTCAGTCTCTGAAATGGTCTATGGAACAAACATCCAGGGAGCCGCGGGAAATGATTAAAATTAAAGGAATTTTTGATTTTTTAGTTTAAGTGACTGAGAAATAATGTAATGTATTTTCTCATTGCACACAAACTGAAATTCAATTAAAGTTAATTTTGGTTCTTGTCATTTGAATTTACGAGTTATTGTTTTTATGCTAATTCATTGCTGCATACAATTTAGTATGTCCTAAGAATGAATAAGCTAACATCAACAAAATTGTAGACTCTAAAAATATTTTACTTTGAATATTTTATAATTGAAAATTTAATGGCTGCTAATCAAGCAAAACCTTTTTCGTACTAAAATCTTTGTCGTACTGAATTCTACCATCGTCAAACAATTTATCGAAATGTAATTTAAACCATTATAAATTCGAAAACTCTTAAAATTTATGGACTTTTCGCAAACTTCGTATTCTTTTCCAAAAAATCAATTTTCTGTATGTTTCTAGAAACTGCCTATTACGGAAGCCCTTCCGAAGTACTAGGACCGACCTACATCCTGACTATAAGCAAAAAGGTTTATTTTATGCATCCTTTTTAAAGTCCTATCTTCGGCAAAAATGTTCTCCTTAAAATTCACTACACATAACAAAAATTTATATTTTTACCCTTAACCCGACTTTGGGACCCTTAGGTAAACACTGAAACCTCTAGTTCCATGAGCAAAAGTGTTCCCCTTGTAATTTTCTACAACATTGCCTTTCAAACCGTTTCTGTGTACCTTGTCTGTAAGAAAATATTGATGAAAAATCACTCCCTATCGTATATTTGCGCGTAGCACGACATACCATCACGCCAAGAACTGTACATCCCGAAAGACTCAAACGATTTCCGACAATGTTTACCGCTCGCTTTGAGAGATCCATAACTTTCATTTGACATCTTACTTGGTACTTTCATTGCAATACTTTCGGATCTATGGGCGGAAACGTTTCACCGACCCTCGAAAAATCACATTTTTAGCCCATTCGGGAATATTTTCTCGTAGTGATCTCCAATTTTCTCAAATTTTGTCAAGTTAGGTAGGTCTCGACGAAACCTTTCCAAAATCTGATGGTTTGCAGATACTTTTTGATGATATTTTCGTAATATTTTTCAATTTTTCGTTTTTTTCATCAAAAATCCTCGCAAAGCGTTCCACATCCTACAGCTAGTCTCTACCTTTCCCACTTGACAAAATTTGTTGCAATTTCGATACTTTTCGGATACTTTAAAAGTGCTTGTAAAGCATACTTGAAAAGTACTTTTAAATCATGCTTTAAAAGACTACCGAACATCCTACAGCCGACTTCACATCATCACATATTCCGATCCACCACTCCAAATGTAGCAAGTAAGGTCGCGTTTGAAAGATATTAACTTTGTCAAGATTATAGGATGCTTTCTAGGATCTGTCGGATGAAATCGGCTTCACGAAAAGCCTCTAAAAAAGCATATTCCCGTAGAAATCCTCCGGGAATATACTTTTTTAGAGGCTTTTCTTGAAGCCGATTTCAATCAGCAGGTCCTGCAAAGCGTCCTATAATCTTGACAAAGTTAACACCTTTCAAACGAGATCTTACTTGCTACATTTGGATGTCTGGATCGGAATATATTATGATGTGAAGTCGGGTGTAGGATGTTAGGTAGGCTTTTAAAGCATGCTTTCAAAGTACTTTCAAAGTATACTTTTTGATGATTTTTACATCCTCCAAAAAGTATTCTGCTTTAACCGATTTTAGTGTGCGGGGCTCGCTGAACGAGGGAGACGAACTCAAGGATGTGGGATACTTTGTGAAGGTTTTTGAAGCGATATAGCGCTAAGAATAGCGCTATAAAAAACGAAAATAAAATGGCTAAAATACCCTCTGAAAGTGTCTGAAAAGTGTCCGAACTGTACCAAATTGGATTCATTAGAAAGGTTTCATTTAAGCCTATGGAATCCTACGAAATTCGAGGAAACTGAAAGGTCTTAGGTGACAATTTGGTCAAAACAGCGCTAAAAAGTAAATTTTTTAATAAACTATGCTTTTATATGCCTAGCTTTAGCCGATTTGGGCGTGTTATACTTCGTTGGAAACAGGAAGAGGAGCGCTAAGATCTGGGATGCTCTGTAAAATGATTTTATAGCGCTACAGTGCTACAAATAACGCTACATATATCGAAATATCGAAAATATCTTCAAATAGTATCGAAAAAGTGTTCAAATGGTACGAAAGTGGGTTAGAAATCTCGTATACGCATTTCAAATCCTATTGTAAACTTGAGGAACCTGCAAATTTATGTGAAAATTTAGGCAAAATTGTGCTGCAAACAGCCTTTTTGGTGTTTTTTGATGGTTTTTCCTCGAAACTGCATCTGTAAGTGTCCGAATCAGTATATGGTTGGGCATTTTCGGTTTGTTTGAACTCCACAAAATTTGAAAAATTTAGAAAACTTAAAAAGGACTTTTCTGTCTTCTCCCATTTAGCATCATATAAAAATGGTTTTAACTCAATGAATTGACATTTTTCCATGTATTTGTACAAAATTTGAACATAATCCTGAAATTGTTCAGCCAAAGTATATATGTGTGACTCGCCGAAAAAAGATTTTTCAAAAATTGAAAGCTACTTATAAATATTTGAGCAAGTAGCGGTGTAAGTGACAATGAATAAAGTGAAAAAAAAATTCGGAAGAATGTTTCCAACCTAGCACTGAAAAAAAAATTTTTTGTCTGTTTCAGGAAGTTTTACGGGAATCTGTATCTGTACAAATCTTAGTAATAATTCAATGTGTTATGGCTAGAAAGTATGTGTAGTCAACTTTCTAAAGGATTTTCTAAAGCGAAATTGGACCGCAATATTAACGTTATTTGTGGGCGCGGAGAGAGGTAGCAAATTTTTGTAAGCTTAAAGAAAAAGGCAAATATATAGAAGAGCTGTCATTTTCGAATGGACTCAAATAATCCAATTCTATAACTTGGAAGAATAAAGTTGCAATTATCAAATTGTGCTTTTATTAATAGTTTTAAAAATTGTACAGAATTTCAATCGTTTCCCGCAGCTCCCAGTAGATAGTGTGGATAATATGCCAACAAAAAGAAAAAGTAACTTACATACCGACTTGGAAGTTTGTATTTTGACAAGTTGGTGTTTGAAGCACGAGCCGAAGGCGATCTGTGCATCCACACGAAGACAAGCTTACATTTTTATGCACGAAGCACAACATACGAGTGAATCACACATCTCGAACAGAATAGCACGTGTCTTTCAGGATTTTCGATCTCTATTGTTACTTTAGGAGGCACACTTAAAGTTATGGAAGATTCGTCTCCTCTGCTAACGTTTCAAAAATTTGAATCTCTTAACAAAAATGAAAGAACTTAACACCTCAGAATTCTTATGGTTATCTTTGAACCGGCCTCAAATATGATTTCAATTCATTTTCACTGCAATCCGTATATTTATTACCTAATGTTCCTGATATGTTTGGTGACTTCGAATTTCCATAGTTACAGCAAATAAATACTCATTTTACACACAATACACAGCCGTATCAACTGACTTATTGATTGAACGAAATCATCAAAACAAGTGAAATATTAGTTGTTGTTAGAAACGAAGCAAAAGAAAAAACTAGTGATTCCTATAAATGCCTAGGGAAAATTGAAGTCATTCAGTCAGTGAATTCATGTAACGGTTCGAGGAAACGAGGAAAAAGAAAATCCCAAACTCTTTTTATCGAAACGAAATTGAAAGGAAACGCTTTTCACATTAGTTTTGTGTATATGTATATAAAATGATATGAAGAAATGCTGGTTGTTAACCACTTAAAACGGTCCAAGTTTTATCATTAAAAGTTAGACAATGCAAACTAATTCTTTGGTTTGAAGTTGAATGACAACATAGAATGGTGGCTGCAAAAAAGTTTATCGGTATTTTCATTGGTGTTTGTTCGCTTTTTTCGAAAAGTTTTTCCAAATACGTAGAAGGGCATTTGAAAACCTTGGATGTAAGTAAAATTTGAATAACCAACATGAAAATCGATATCAATTTTTGCGGTGAATTTTCACAGAACTGGGCATTTGTGGCCAGATTTTGTTTCATTTCCGGTAAAGGGAGATATGAATATGAAATTGAATTTGAGCGACGTATGGGTGAGCCGCAATTGCTTTTATATTATGATGATGACACCCAGTGGCCAGCCGTGTATAAGACAGACACTGTACATACATTCGTGTCTATTCGACGAATGTTCGATTCGATTAAAACTTTCTTTTGTTTAGACCTGCCCACAAAAACTGTCCGTACTGAGTGAAGCCAACAATCAAATTATAACATTGTCAGCAAGTTCACCGTACAATTTGTTATCAGGATGTAAATTATATTCAAAGAACAATAACCCTAAAGCGCCATCAGATATCTCAACCGAAAAACCTATACCAGCATTCGATTCAACGTATTTCGATCAATTTATTAAAACAACAACAGAAACAGCTACTTACACCACATACATGGATACAGTTAATACAACGTATGATTTTGGATCGGAATATTTCAACTTCACCGATTACAATTTGACTGACGACTTCAACTCATCTGCATTCGTTAATGTCCCCTATTCGCATGATATGCCATTGGAAAATGATTTGGAAAATGGTACAGAGTTTATGAATGACGTTGAAGAACTTTTCGATGCAACAAGTCATGGTGATGATGGCGATGGCATCCGTATTCGGCGGCAAATCGGATATGGAGCTACGAAAAAGGAAAGGGGTACCATTATGGTCATATGTAACAATGTCGGAGGTTTTACTAGCGCAAGGGAGCGATGGTGGTACATTGCAATTGCTAATTGTAGAAGTACAAAGGGACTTGATGTTAGATATCGTTTCCGAATGACAAATGGACATTTTGGAGATTTTTGGCATGAACACTTTTCGGCTGATGAGATGTGTAAGTATGGGCCATCTTACGGCAAAGCAAAAAATTGACATTTTCCTTGCCAATCAGAAGGATTCTCACTTCAAATTTGAGGTCATAATGTGTCTTTTTACTACGCCGCTTAGTGAATTTGATCAATTTGGAGGGTTATTCCTCCATACCTCTTTGCGGAGGCTGCCACCCCTCGAGCCCTCTTCACATTTGGTTGGTTTTTTTGGTCGTTTTCAGACCCCTACAAAGAACGTAGTGCTTCGAAAATGGGTCTATTGCGTTTGCCACGTAACCAGTCGATTTGGGGGGGGGGAGTAGTGGGGGAGAATCGATCACGGTCCTTAGATGCCATCTGTCTGTCCGTTCACACTATAACTCGAGTAAAACTCAACCGGTTTTCAAAAACTTTTCTCTGAAATTTTTGTTGTGGAGTTTCTTGAACTGACACTTTTTTTACGAGGAAAAGGCGGTGGTTTTTGTAAATGGTTTTTGGTCTTTTGTACATAACTCGAGTAAATCTTTTCCGATTTTCATAAATTTTTTTTTGTTTGGAAGAAACATTTTTTGATTTTGAGCTCTTGGACTTAGCTAAGGGACTAAAACGAGTATCTGCTGGGTCTAGGAATGTCTCACATTTCATGGAAGAAAATTGTGTGATTAGAAGCCCTTCGACTCCGCCAGGACCCTAAAATTGAGTTTCTTCTAGGGCCCAACGTGTTTGTTTACATTAATTCGGGTAAATCCTAACTGATTTTGTTGATTTTTTTCTATTTGAGAGATAATCGAGTACCGAATTATATTCAAAAACAAATTTGGGCCCGGTGCCTGTACTTAGGTTAGCCTCAGGTCGATCCTAAGGTCGGCCTAACAAAAAAAATTTTTTTGCTATATTGCAGAGCAAATTGAGGGAAACATTTTTGTCTATGTATTTTGCTACATTGGTTGTAGAGAAAATTGAGGTAAACATTTGCGTCTATTTGGTGGTTACTTCTGTACTTTCGGAAGGTTTTTTACACCGTTGCTCTCTCGGCAATTTCCAATGCAATTTAATGTGGACATAATTTCATACACTTAAGAGTTAAGGCAATATTTACTTAAAAACGTCTCAGTCTTTTCGTAACATCAACTCTGTTTGCCGCATCTATTCTGATACGTACGGGTCCTTGCATGTCTTTTCTACATAAATCGGGTAAAACTTATCCGATTTTCAAAATCTTTTTATTCCTGGAACAGAATTAAATATTGTCTGGAAAGGTCAAAAACTTTCGAAGTAAAAAAAAACAAAAAAGTGGTCAAAAACGTGGTTTTTCGAAGGTCGTTCAAACTTTTGACTTCTGCGGAATCAGCACGGAAATCTCTCTTCAAGGTTTTGAATGAAAGATATAAACCTCAGAAAACCATGAAAATTAAATTAGCGAAAATAGCTTGAGTGGTTCGAGCTGTAGGATCCTTAGTGTGGGCCCAACTCATGCAACGCGACCCTAATCGATATTTGTATGTTTTTCGTGAATATTACTCTAACGATAAGGTTTAAGTACGGGTCTGAGGCCTTTCCTCATGGCCATAGGACGGTCCTAACTTCGGCCCCACCTACATTTTTTTTGCTATGTGTGGAGGAAATTGTAAGGAGCGTTTTTGTCCATGGAAGTATGTGTCAGAGGGCTCTTTTACGTCGGCTCGATTTTGCAAACTTCGCCCTTATGTTACATGACCTCACTTGTAATCTACTATTCTCTTATTATGTGTTCGGTATGAACGTCGTATACCATAAGCGTTAATAGGGAGTCAAGTAGACTATTAATGTCGCACTTATACAAGCAACTGAAACTGCCCCAGTAATATTTTGTTAACTCCCTTGTTGATTAAGTTTATTATACAGCTTGTATACTTTTTACTGAAATTAACACAGAAGTCATACCTCATACATAACGTACTATACATGCGCTATCACTCTCACAATTCGTTGTGTACTTTATACTAGCATATTCACATCATGTGTGACTTCGATCTGGGAATGGTGGGGTATTTTTGCTATATTTTGCTATATTTTTATTTCTATTTCCTTTTAATTTTTGTATATTTATCCTTTTTGTGATATTTATTGTTTTATTATTGTTATGTTTTAATCCGTCGACTGCACTAGTCAGACGTTAAATAAATGAATGATAAAATGAATGATGTGGTGTTTGTGTTAAATGATTTTTTACTCATTGTCCCACCTTTCGGTGTCATAACATCTGCCCTAATTTGCATCAGAAACTTAGTGTGAAAGAAGCAAAAAACTTTGTGAGGACTTTTGTATAGATTTTCTTTTCTCTCTTTCGCACTAAGTTTCTTATGCAAATTACAGTAGACATGTATATGTGCACCCCACGGAAATTATTCATTACATGTCATTCATTACATGCTATTCATTACATTTAACCCCCACCGGAAACATCTCATTACATGCATATCTGCATGTAATGACGCGTTTTCGGTTGGGACACCGAGTAAAACAGCATACAGTTACTTACTTACTTAACCGGCACTACAACCCATTAAGGGTCTTGGCCTTCTGCAACATGCTTCTCCAACCGGACCTATCCGCAGCTGACGTCTCCCAGCTGGATACTCCCACAGTTTTTAAGTCGGCAAGAGCTGCGTCATACCATCTGGATTTTGGACGCCCTGCACCTCTCTTGCACTCTGGTCTGGTTTTAAGGATTTTTTTCGGAATACGATGATCTTCCATTCGTTGTACATGACCGAGCCAACGCAGTCAGTTTATTTTGGTAGTTCTGACTATGTCCGGCTCTCCATGAAGCTGGCTAAGCTCATGATTGAATCGTCTGCGCCATCGGTTCTGCCTTTGATCGAATACTGGTCCAAATATTGTTCGCAGTATTTTTCTTTCGAACGTGTGCAGCGATTGTTCGTCTTTTTGTGTCAAGCACCACGACTCCGAACCATACGTAACCACCGGTCTGATCACAGATTTGTATATTGCTCATTTTGAATTTCGGCTTACTGACTTGGAGCTTGAAGCTTACTTCTTCTAACACTGTCATAGGCTGCCTTAAAATCAACGAACAAATGGTGTGTTTCAATGTTGTACTCTTTGCACTTCTCCAAGATCTGTCTGATATTAAACAGCTGGTCCGATGTTGAACGACCTACACGAAAACCACCTTGTTATTCACCTACAGAGTTTTCCATGTATGGATGAAGGCGCTGGTAAAGAATATTTGCAAATATCTTGTAAGCAATATTCAGCAGAGCAATTCCTCGAAAATTGCCACACTCCATTTTATCACCTTTTTTTTATATGGGACAAAGTATGCTGGTCTTCACTCTTCCGGTAACTCCTCGACATTCCATATACGCGTGATGAGCTCGTGCATCTCCATATATAGCGCGTTGCCGCCGTTCTTGAAAAGCTCGCCGGGTAAATTGTCTGTCTCGAGCCTCGAAATTTCAGCTTCAACTTCCTGCATCGTTGGTTCTTCTATATATGGTTGCGCTGTATGAAATGGCAATTCGTTGTTTTCTTCGTTTCGGTTGAGCGGTGTGTTCGGATTAAGCAGTTCTTTGAAGTACTCAGCCCATCTCGCAATGCACTTTTCCTCATCTTCTAAGACCAATCCATTCTTTTCCTTACACAGCAAAAGTTGTTGACTGTAACCATTTTTGGATTCGTTTACTTTCCGATAGAAGTTCCGAGTTTCCTCCCTATTGCCAAAATTTTCAATTTCGATCAAAACGTTTCTATCCTGCAGCTGTTTTTTGTTTCGGAACAGTTTTCGAGCGAAATTTCTCTTCGAACGGTACTGGCCTGCTCGATTGTGTCGACTCAGAGTTTTTAGTCGAGCTGCATTTTTGTTCTCCAGAGCTCGCTGGCATTCATCGTCGAACCAGTTATTTCTTTTATTTCCTGTTCTCGTTCCCAAAGTCTCTGCCGCGGCGCTCTCTACATTCCGCTTGATTTGATTCCACGCATCGTCTATACTGTGTTGCTCGCTGACCGTTTTTTCGATAATTTTTCTCTCCAAACTATCCATGTATTTGTGTTTGATGTCTTCGTTCTGCAGTTTTTAAACGTCCCACTTTTTCAATGCCTGTTGTCGGTTGTGTTGGACCGATATGCGAGACCTAACAACCACTTTAACCAAGTAGTGGTCAGAGTCAACATTTGGTCCTCTACAGCTCCTGACATCCAATACATTTGAACAGTGCCGTCCATCTATCAAAACGTGATCAATCTGGTTTTTGGTTTGTCCATCAGGTGATACCAATGTCGCTTTGTGAATGTTTTTATGTTCGAAATACGTACTGCTCACAACCATGTTTCTTGATGCTGCGAAGTGAACTACCCGCGTACCGTTGTCGTTAGAGTTTTCATGGAGGCTGTATTTACCAATTGTGGGACGATAGAAGACTTCGCGACCTATCTTGGCATTCAGATCTCCAAGCAGAATCTTAATGTCACGTTTCGGCGCTCCATCATATTTCTCTACCAGTTTCTCGTAAAATAGCTCCTTCGCTTCGTTGTCTTTTTCCTCCGTGGGTGCGTAGGCGTTAATAAGAGTATAGTTGAAAAATTTTCCTCTTATCCGTAGAGAGCACAATCGCTCGTCAACAGGATTGAAGCCAATTACCACGTTTCTAGCTGTGCCGAAAACTATGAAACCTGTTCCATACTCTCTTGGACTGTCATTACTTTTCCCGCTGTAGTAGAACTTATAGTCTCCACTGATCATGGTGTCCTTTCCAGGCCATCTCGTTTCTTGCACTGCCGTGATGTCAATTTTTGCCGCTCTTAGCGCACTTGTGAGAGATCTCAATCCTGCTGGCCGTAACAAAGATCTTACATTCCATGTTCCTAGTTTTAAATCATTGTCCTTTTTCCGTTGCTTGAGTCGTTGCCGTTTATCCTGTCCGATCCGAGGCTGTGTTGTTGAGTTCATAACTGGTATCCATTTTTCCGGTGTTTGGAGGCTAACCAAACGCCCAACCTACTTCCGTTTCCCCGATGACCCGTAGGCAAGTCATACAGTAAGGAATGCTTAATAAGTCATCCATTCTGGATAATTTCGTGACACACGCAAACTCATTCGTGTATTTTTAAGCAACTCGCTTTAAAAACTGTTTTTTAACTCTTGTAGTTGTATACCTCGCCTTCGGCTCGGGATACAAACTCTACACTCGTCAAAAAACAGTTTTCAAAGCTTTTTGCTTAAAAACACCCTCTTGAGTTTGGCTCATTTCACAAAATTGATCCCTCATGTAATGACTTACTTCCGCCTCTAGGCTCAGCATTCATCTGATGACTCTTTTTAATATAAATTTACTAAACTAAATATTTCTTTTTCAGATATTCCGCCGATGCTCCTAACAATGAGTTTAATATACTCATTCCTATTGATTGCTGTATTTGTATGTTCGATTGAACTAAAAACTTTACACTTATTTCACTGTACTTACCGGCTATTTGCATTTAGCGTGGTACTCTACTTGATGGGAATATTGTTACAAGGTGTTGCATATGCCAAATATGGATTGACTGGACTGGGCCCCAACACCACATTGGGTACACTTTTTATGGGAGCGAGTGAAATATCATTTCTCACTTTGATATTGTTAATGGCTAAAGGATACACTATCACCAGGGCCAGATTGTCGAGTAGTTCAACAATAAAGCTAACAGTTTTCGTCAATTTATACATTGTCACGTACATATCTCTATTTATTTACCAGTCCCAGGTAATTAGACATTCCATTCGTTAGTCTGTCGCTAAGCAACTTTAAATGTAGGCATTCGACCCTGGAGAAGTTGTTAATCTTTATGAATCACCAGCTGGTTTTGCTTTAGCTGGTCTGAGATGCCTTGCTTGGTGTGCGTTTATGATTTCGTGCATAAGAACAATACGGAAATATCCGGAGAAGGGAACGTTTTACTTTCCGTTCGGTTTTTTCGGAACGCTTTGGTTATTGGGAGGACCAATTACAACATTATCAGGAATTGCATTGCTAGACCCATGGGTCAGGGAGAGTAAGATAATAAATATATTGCCGTTGGAACATTGAGAATTTGATTGTAAACTTCAGGTATGATGTGCGCGGTTCTTGGTGCTTTATCTATAGCTGGGCATTCAACGTTTCTGGTTGGTTTTTCGATAGAATGTGTGACAAAAATTCGATTAAATTTTATTTTTAGTACTTGACGTGGCCATCACGTGCGAACAAAAGTTTCCCTTATCATGTCAGGGCAAATCATGTTGGCATCGCATCGAACGAGGATGACGGAGCCGATTATCCCAGGTAAACTTTTCTAAAACGTCTTAAAATCGGAACAAACAAATTATTGTGACATTTCAATAGTGCTGCCATCTTAAACACTATTGACATTGTGACAAACAGGACATCCATCTAAAAAGCAGTTCTTCAAACTTAATTTAGTTTGATTTACTTGATTCTCTCAATTTCTTCAAATATTTCCAATTGAGTTCTCATAATAGGCTCGTAACTATAGGAGGTGATAGTAGACGGAGCCCCCCCCCCCACCCCAGAAATTTTTTCCGCACCTCTGCTCTGATAATTGAAATTTTTTCATACAAAAAAAATTTATTTTACCATACAATTTTTACAATTTTTTTTTTTTAAAAAACCTTCCGCCCCCAAGTAATGTCGGTATAGCTCCGAACCTGGCTCATATCTCCCATTTTATTGAAACTTACTTTCCACATTTGTCAAATTATTTACCACTCTGGTTATTACTAAAGCTCGGAACAGGTCGACCGCGGTCACAAAGGAGCCTGACCTGAAATTTCACCAAGACTTCAAACACATGTCTGCTCTGATTGTCTGATGTTCCAACGCACATCTGTTAAGTGTTACCAGATCCACCGCTCCAGATAAATCTCTTTCGACACTCACGGAGGAACTCTGAAGTGGTAGAAAGTCTCTTGCCATCCGGCTCAGATTTGATAGCTCATCGACTTGACTTTTCCAAAATTGTATCGGATCGACTTTCTTATTAGACAGAGGCAGCGAAACATATTTCTGAATCTCAGACGATGCTTTTTCGATTTTCGATCGCTTGAACATATGTGCGTACAATTCATCGTCAGGTTCATCGTCACCACATCATCGATTTGTCTTTTAGAAGTACGATCTGGTACTTCATACTTTTTGATAAAGTAGTCAGTGATCTTTGAAATAATTTAACTTGCAAGCAGGGTTCAAAAAAGTTGAAATGAATGGCAACGTGGAATGAGCGACTTGCGGTTGATATTTTTTCAATTTTGCCAGTCCAGCTTCACCGATGTATTCCATCAAACTTTCAATTAGCCAATTAATTGTTGGCACATACGACGGAATAGTAGCATGTCGTTCCATCCTAGCTAATTTAGTAGCTCGTTCAAACTTTTGAAGCAGACCTTTGATATTTCCCAAAATCTCCCAATCGTTTTCTGACAACAACTTAGATTTCAGACATTTTTCGTTTGGACAAAGGTTTTGCAGAGGAACCGCCAAGAAATCCGCTCGTTGGATCATATAATATGTGGAATTCCATCTGTGCTTTACATCAATTATCGGAACCCGGTAAGCGATGTCGTACATTGCACACAATTTTTTTAGCTTTTGTCGAAGCTTTACCGATTTCCGAATTTTTCGTCCGTAATTTCACAATTATCGTTTTGTTGGAGTCATCTTCAGCATTGTCATCTTCTTCCTCTTCCAGATCATCGTCGTCGATTTCTAGGTTTAGGTCGATGTCACCTAGTTCTTCAGATTCAAAATCGAAATCATCATCATCCGACACATCGGGAACTTTTAATTTTAGCAGGATGTCCTGTACTATCAGGTTGAGGACGTGCGCTAAACAACGTATGCGGTTCTCTTCCTCACTTATGTCTCCACAAATATCACTCAAAAAGTCAAAAAGGGTGTCGTTGTTTGAAGCATTGTCAAGCGTAATACCTAAAATCTTTGACCAAGAGATTTGGAGACTCGTGAGACAATCGTTCAGTATTTCGCATGAATTTTGTCCGCTATGGCTTTCTTCTACATAAGAAAAGTCCAATAGTAGTGTTCGATAGTTCCTCTTACTGTCCAACCAGTGACCTCTAATGGCCATGAACGAAAAAAAATTTTTACTCGTCCACAAATCCATAGTAATGGACATTTTACCAGGAATAGTTGCGATTTCGGCTTTCAATTCATCGAAACATTTGATGTACGTAGCTATCAGAGCCGCGCGGACCGTTTTATCGGATATTGTGGTTGCCGCGATGTTCAACCTCTTGACCATTTCGACAAAAGATTCTTGCTGAGGTTCGGTAAACGATTTATTGCGAACAACTACCCACTTGAGGAGAGCAGCTCGGAATTTCTCTTGTGAAAAAACCTAAAGAAAAAATTTCTACATTATTTCGAATTAACGCTTTATTCGATTCCAAACGTTGGTCTTACAAAATTCTGGTCCTGTTCCTTACTTTTGATACTCAAAAATTCGGCAGGATGTTGGTTCTTAATGTGTCTTCTCAAATTCCCTGACGAGCTATTGCATTTCCCTGACAGTTTGTATCTACTACAATTCAAAAATAAACATCAAAATCTCGCTGAGTCTTTGCTGGAGTCGTATCTTACGTGTCATCATCGATGCATAATTTACTCTTGGCGTATCTGATGTCCTTCACTATGACTTCTTAAAAAAATGTCCAGTAAGGCCTTCGTTTTTTTGACATTCTTTCGCCATTATTATCAACGCCTTCGAATCCTTCGCATCACTAACTTCGCTGTTATCCATTCCACAAATTATCACACAATTTCAACAAGAAAATAAATGAACAAAACCCAATATCATGAAAATATATTTTGTTCGGGCGGGAATATGTTTTAGTACTAGCAGATCATTATTGTCTTGATGACAAAATCACAATTGCGTTCGGGCGGGAATATGTTTTTAGGGCCACCAGATTTATACTTTCTTGATAAAAATATCACACTTGAATACTTAGTTTAGTTTGGCAGCCCTACTTGTGATGCTACTATAGTTAGTCAGAGAGAGAGAGACAAAAGGTCAAACTTCTATAGCCCGATATCCACTTCCATTTATTTTATGCATGTTTTTAACAGATTTTTCTTGTAAACTAAACACGTGAATTGAATTGAAGGGGACGGGTTAGCTCAGTGGCAACGTACTGGCTTTCCACCAAGAATACCCGGGTTCAAGCCCGGTGAGGATAAAATTCTGTATAGGATTTTTCTTCAATTTGTAGCATGAAAGTAATGTTCCTAAGCACACCCAAGCTTCTAAAAATGGGTAGTTGTGGTGTTTGGTGTCCACAACGAACGGTACACAGAAGAACGACATGTATGACGTCACCCATACACGATGAATTCTGAATCTATCTTAAGGCCCATAACTGGTGTGCTAAAATATAGCCTACATTTAGGCGCTCAAATAATATACTTTCACTGATATCTGTGGACAAAGACGCAGTTTCAAAAAAGTAAGTCAGCATTTCCCTTTCTACATATGTCGTCTTTTAAGAGAAACTAAACTTATTTTTTGGGATTGAACCTAGTCAAAGAACGACGAGTTTTTGTGTAAATTTAACGATTTTTTTCACCGTTCTCAGAGTAGGTTGAATCCCAAAAAATAACTTTAGTTGCTATTAAAAGACAACATATTTTGGAAGTGAAATGCCGACTTACTTTTTTGAAACTGCGTCTTTATCCACGGATATCAGCGAAAATATAATATTTGTGCGCCTAAATGTAGACTATATCTTAGCACACAAGTTATGGGCCTTAAGGCGGAGATGTAATGAACACCAGATGAAATCCTATATATGCAGCTACAATAAAGGCGTGGTTCGGAATTCACGTTAAGCATGTAGTCCAACAAACAGATTAATGGTTGCTCACACAAATGCCCTAGGAAAAGGTATTTCAGTTGTGTGTTATACACTGCATTTACGGGCTCGTTTAGAATAAGCATAGTAAAGTCGGAGGCTTGAAGATGTATCGTAATGTCCAGGCCCAAACAGCGAGATTCATTTGGCGTGTACGGCTTGTGCCGGAGGCTAGAAGATGTATCGTAGTACGTGTGCTCAGACGACGAGGCTTATTCAGCGTACCGGTTACAACTATGCGTTCTGAAATGGGAACATTTAAATGTGGGAATCTTACTAAGACAGAATACATGACTAGGTGGAATGATAGAAGAGTAACGGGGAAGGAACAAAGGATCATAGGATCTGTGTTTCAAGGCCAGTTGGCCGCCTCGACCAGAAAATCTAATAAAAAACACGTGAATTGCAGATATGACGGGGTCTAAAACAATTATTTTTGATTTTCCTTCGAAAAGTTGCATGTTATTCTTGATATTCTCAAAACATCGTCTCTGAGCAATTTAAAGGAACTTCTGGTTGCACAGAACATCAGGTCGGTTCAGGTTTTTGAATTCCAGGTCAAATCAGGTTTCAGGTCGAGTCAGGTTTTGGGGCAAGAGAGCCTTTTATTAAAACAGATTTGTAGCCAACTATTTGTCCTAATTATTAATACAATTTTAAAAAATTAAGGCACATGTACGAGCCGACATTGCCGGACCAAAATCTGATTATACCATTGTCTCGACGAACCGAAGAACTAATACATGGAGTCTATGGACAATATTTGATTGAAAAACAAATTAATAATATCGGATCTCAGTCTGCACATATACAAGATGATGCAAGATATGGTCAAACCAACAACACTCTTTATGTGGCAAACGACGAAAATGGTGACAGACAATCAAAGAATGGAGATCAAGTAGATTCTGGACATCCATCACTGGAAACATCAGTCAGCCCCAATGAAACTACACCTACTTCAGCACAACATACACCACAGAATGTTCGAAAGATTTCCACAGACGCCAATGACGGTGTGTTAAAATACAATCCCTTCATTGTGAATGGTATTAAAAGAGCTCCGAACAAAGTTATCTTGGATCCGATTGAACATTCTGCCAAAGGAATGGGTCATGTACCCACACACCTTTTCGCCGCTAAACGACCAAACAATGACTAAATTATGCAGCATTTGGAAATGAGATAATTATTTTGTAAAATCAGTCCAAGTATGAAATAAATAATAGAAAATGATTTTTAAAAAATTTGGGCGACTTTAAAGATCATTACATTTTGGATTTGAGGTCTCTATGTCGCAAACCTAGAAACCCAATTTTAACTACAATATAAAATCGTCGGTCTGTCAACCAGTCTTCTTTATACTTATCTTCAATCCTCACATGCGATAATCTGGCAGTTCATCCGACCCTGTTAATCCCTGACATTATCTGTCTACAGAAACAAGTCATTCGCATCGGCCAGGATTTTCACTACAACATTTCCCTGCTACTCGACCTACTTGATGATCTCTAAGAAAATTCTGAACAGACAACAACCCAACAACCCTAACAAACTTCCTCCTATTAAGAGTAGCTAATTTTCTAACCGTGTCTACAAGTACCCTCGCGTACACTAGCCAATTTTTTTTTATTCGAGTCTTCCGGAATAGCTTTTAAATTGCACACAAAATATTGTCTTGATGCAAGAACTAAAAAAAATTGGCTGATGCTATAGGCACTCGCGTGCCAATAGCCAGTTCACATTGGAGTATACTATTGGCACGCGCGTGTCATTAGCCAGTCCACATAGGAGTAGACTATTGGCACGCCGCGTGCCAACAGCCACCCCAGATATGAGTAAACTATTGGCACGCGCGTGCCGTTACCCAGTCCGCGTAGGAGTAGACTATTGGCACGCGCGTGCAAATAGCCACTCCTATTCGGACTGTCTATTGGCACGCGAAATGGAAGACACAAGCAAAATGAAATATGATTTTTGCGCGACGCAAAAATCATATTCCATTTTGCTTGTGTCTTCAATTTTGCGTGCCAATAGTCCGAATAGGAGTAACTTTTCTTAAAATTATTCCAGAAGATCATTTGCGGTACAACTGCAACACACTCAATAACTAAGACAAAATGTCAGACGGATATTGATTTAACTTTTCATTTCGTTTTTTATTTTTCGATTCTAATTTAATTTTCGGTGAGAAAGCCCTTAAAGATTTTGCCAGATAAAATTTCTAAAAGCATCCCTGAATGAGAGGCAGACAAACGTGGGTAATATTTTTGCACTCGGAAGAAAAGTCTCACTAAAATCCATAGAAATTCATGAAACAGAGAAAATGCAATCAGACCAGGGAAATCCTTTTCACCTTTACGTTTGCCTCTGGTCCCTGAAAGTTTCTTTTTGAAGACATATTTCAATTTGTGAAACTCACGCCCACCTTTCAATAAACACTTAAGATAATCAGTGGAATAAGTCCTGCTCTGTATTTGTGGGATTGGAACAGTATATCTGTACATTAATGGTTGAATTAAGAGAAGATCGCTTAACTTGAAAACAGATCGGGAAAATTGCAAAAGGTTAGCCTCATTTTTCTGTTAATTCGATGCCTTCTAAATATCTATTTTTAGAACGAAAGTTTAATAATTGATTTCTTAAAATTTTATGAAACTGGAAGTATTAGGATTATTTGAATTCTTCACGTGCTACATATTCGTAAATCCTTTTTTTGTTTTAAATAAAAAAAATCATAAAAACATACGCAAAACAACACTTAATCTACTTTGATGGTTCGATTCGTGTGACATTAGTTTACTCCAATGTGGGCTGGCTAATGGCACGCGCTTGCCAATAGTCTACTCCAATGTGGACTGGCTATTGGCACGCGCGTGCCTTTAGTCTTCTTCAATGTGGGCTGGCTATTGGCACGCGCGTGCAATTAGTCTACTACACTGCACGCCAATAGTCACTCCCAAAAAAATTTTAGACGGGCTCTTCAATTCATATATATTCAAGTAAGTAATATAATTGTAACATCATTTAAGTCCCATCATGTAAACATTTCGAAGGGACACAAAATATCAAATTTAAAAAAAAACAGTCTGGCAAAATCATTCAAAAAAATCTAGAAAATATCATCAATAAAAAATAAAAATGAAAACATATTTCTGTTAAAAATTGTGACTATCAATGATCAGCTCAATCCAGCTGGGTAACTCAGGGATCGTGTAATTTTAGCACTAGAAGCACCAGCAACACTGACCCTAGTCGATCCAACACGCGACCTATAGTATTAAATAAACAAAAACTCTGATGCTCTAGTAGGATAGCTGTGCGTAGGCTTGCGGGAGCACACTGTATGGTGACATAGGCCGCTTAACGAATCAAAAACAATGAATCATCAAATGAAATTAGAATCAAAACCAAGTTTACAGACCGCGTATTTATGCATCTTACTGACCAGTAACAAATCCGGATAATGATCCCACCAGAGAAGCGCAGTAGGGTACCTGTAGGGCAAGGCAATTTTCTGCTTTCTTTCCAGATTCAAAATCCATCCTCTTCTCGCACATCCCCATGTACCGATACAATATGATAGGCGAGAATGAATCAGTAAGTATTGCAAGGTCTCTAGTATTTTGACTGACAGCACATGACGCAATTTACGCAGAACCCCAATTTGTCCTGAGATTTTCGAGCAGAGTGCAGTAACATGAAAACTCCAACTCAAATGCTTGTCAAGTATCACTCCCAAATAATAATCTCCATTCCATTACCTACAATTTTCAAAGAGGTATCAATTTTTGTTCGAGGGGATCTGAAGTGAACAACATTACTTTTATCTAGGTTCAACGTGAGCTTATTACCTTCAAAATAGTTCAGTAACAATTTCAAATCATCATTAATCATTTTAACATTATTCGCAAAACAAATAGATGATGAGAAGAAGCTTGAGTAATCCGCGAACAAGTATGCCTGGGATTTCACAGGTAAAAGGTACAGGTCATTGACAAAAATCAAGAAAAGCAGCGGTCCAAGTACACTACCTTGAGGGACTTCCAAGGTCACACTCAACCAGGAAATTTCATACCCATTCACCATAACACGCAAGTGCCAGACCCCTAATGTCCGCTACCGACATTTTTTCCAACAGTAACCTATGGTTGACAGTGTCAAAGGCCTTCGACAAATCCGAAAAAGGCCTGTCACAGGCTTGCCTTTATCCATATGAAAGGAGATATAGTCAACCAACTCAAACAGTGCAATGTGCGTTCCACTAGATCTAAACCCATATTGTTTGCAGTAAAAAAAAGTCAACCGAATCAAGGAAGTCTGTTCAGGAATGTGGAAATATGCTGCAAAAGCGCTGAAATGATTTATATCGACTTTGTTACAACTGAATGCTTACGGACACATAGGTAAAGGACATGTAAAATGTTGAAAAAACACGGAAAGACTTGGTAGGCTCAAAAATGGTAAGATAAGATAAGATGGCATAAAGCCACACCAGGTAACCAGGTAACCAGGTAATTAAATTAAACTGAATAAAAGATTTACAAAAATATCAAACAAATTAAGTAGTTAGTCCGACTGTTAGGCCGAGGACCGGGCGGCGGCAGTTGTTGTTAGTTCTCACTGTATATCACAGTGAGATATAAGTACCAGCATGACAGGTGGCGCCCTAGCGCTATCAAAAGGGCAAGCGAACAGCGACCTGTCTCACTGAAATAGGAACTGTCCGCCCAAATTTGCACTAGGAAGGGCTAAGGAGTCAACGATAACAATGTCTCTGACTGCGGTTGCCGAGATCCACTAGGTATATCATGTGAAGTCTGAAGTCCGCAAATTGTCAGGCATATCCAGACATTTGAAACCAAAAAAAATAGATGACCCATTGATAGTACAAAGGCATTATAGTAATATTGTAATTAACGAAGGTAACATATTGATTATTTGAGTCTGTTGGAATCAGAAGTAGGTCTTTTCCATCGGTCAAAATGGCGTTTTAAACGTCAAACGAAAAAAAAATTGAAGTAATTGGATAATCTTTTATTTTTCCTCAATTCTGATGCTAAAATAGAATTGAGAAAAAATAAAAGATTATCAATGACTATTTCAATTTTTTTTTCGTTTGACGTTTAAAACGTCACTTTGACAGATGGAAAAGACTTACTTTTGATCCCAACAGACTCATTTTTCTTCATCAACTTGAAAATGCATAAAGTATTTTAGTCCGACCATGCAGTCGAGCGACGGTGGTTGTGGTTATATTAACGCATACCAAGTGGCGACCCAGCGCTGATTTACATAATACACTGTATATGGTATTATGTTCATCTTGGAGAGTAAAAAGTAGAGTTAGTAGTGGTTCCTCCACTATAAGTGACTCCACGTTCATGCTCACTGGGCGTGTGCACAGGCGTCAACTTAAATATGCAAGGTCAAGGTCATGGTCAAACTTTTTAATCACACTAGTAAAACAAAAAGTTCAGACAACGTAAAACGAACGGATTGACACAAGCCTCAAAGTTTAAGTAAGAATTTCCCGAATCACTTTTCGGGGAAAACCCTGTTCTGACGCCATTTTGTTCTACGGATTGTCGAAATTGGATTACTCTTTACAGAAAAAAAAAGTTTTGGAAAAAGACAACTTCGTTCAGTAGATATTTTACTTTTAATTTTTTCATATAAATCGATTTTCCTGCCGGAAAAGCGGTTTTCCATTTTCTCGAAAAAAATTTTGTCTCGAAACTTTTTATGCTAAGTCTCACTATACAAAGAAAAAAATCAGAAAACGTAACACGAGCGAACTCACACAAGCTGGTACTATAGAAAACGTGGTGAAAATGCAGCCCAGGTAAATATAGCCTCGCTCTAAGAGTAGCCAAAAATTCAGTTTTCTCGTAAAGCATCGAAGGGGGTGTCACTGGAAAGGTAGTGAGTTGGACTTTCGTAAAAAAATACTTTTGGGTACTTGGGGACAAATGTGAATTTTATAAAATGGGAAAATCCCAAAAATTGCGGAAAATTCACTTTTCCGATTTTTGGAGCCCGCTCAATTTTCATAAAAAATGTAAAAAATTTTGTTTGTAGTACTTGCATCGAGACAATATTTTGTGTGCAATTTAATAGTATAATAATGATATGTGAGACAAAATTGAGAATTACTTGTTATGTATACATTGTATATAAAGAGTGAGCGGAGCGCAGCGAAGCGAACGAGTGAATACAATATATACATAACAAGTGATTCGAGATTTTTCTCACATAGCAGTACAATATTTTATCTTTCAGGAGGGAATGTTGAATACATTCAACGTTTCTGTATATAAACTCGAAGTCATACTACCGCATCGGAATTCCTTGTGTTTGTATAAAGAAAAAGGATGACACATGCATAATTTTGACTACATAAGCATGTGTAACGATCGAGGTGACGATTATTTTCTTAAGGTGAATTGTAATTGACTCTTTGTCGAAGCCACGGTGGCTCAGCTGGTTAGAGCGTAGAAAAATGTTTTTATACCGATCGTGGGTTCAATTCATTGTTGGGTCACTTTCTTTTTTTTATTCAATTAATCAGATAAACATGCATTTACGAAAAAATTGCATTTACTAAGATAAGATGAACGCAAAGTAATTGACAAGGTAAGAGAAATGCGAGAAACGGTGAAAAAATAAAAAATGAAAGGTGATGGATGCGCTCAAAGACACAATCACAAAAGTTTCTATTCATCTTAGAATTAGGGCATTTTTCTAACGACTCCATTTTAGTAACAGAAAAGCCGAATTTTTTAATGAATTAAGCTCCTCCAAATCGTCAAATTAAACCATCCTGGGCAGCGGTGCAAAATCTACTATAATTAATTTAAACTGGCTTTTTTTACCGTTGCACATTCCATGCTTGGCACTAATTTTCATTCGGTGCATTATCTGATACGCATTGACAAAAAAAATGTGTGCCATCCTACACAAAATCATTGCTGTACAAACTGAGAACTTCCAGTTTTATGCTAAAAATTGGTTGCACATTTCAAATTAGATTTTGTCATTATTCGGTGCCACATTTAACAAAAAAAAACGCAAAACCTTATATACTACACATTACACCCACTTACAGAAATTATTGTTGAATTTTGATGTATCTATGGGGCATGCATACACAGTTTATATAAGAATTTCGATTCACAAATACTGTATGACCCAGCGGAGCAGCAGTTAGCAAACTCGGCCGATATGCGGGAGGTCCCGAGTTCGGTTCTCCGTCCGGCAGTGCGTTTTTTCTTCAATTAAGATCTGCGGAAATAAAATTTACCCTAGACGACTAACAAATATTACATCTCTAGAAGTTCGAACAACTGAAATTAACGTATGACTTAGAGTTTATATACAGAAACGTTTAATGTATGAAATATTCCCTCCTGAAAGATAAAAGCTATTCCGGAAGACTCAAATAAAAAAAAATTGGCTTACCAACCCCGCTCAAAAGCGATATCCCCCTGTAGCTACTACAAATCTTGTAACTTGCCTTTCTTATAAATCGGAGCAATAACACAGAATCTACAGTCAGCAGGCAAATAATTTTCAAAGCCAAAATTTAACAAATCTTTTTATTTTTGATTGGAAGGTTCATTCGCATCCAATAGTTAGTCACGCAGACTATGTTTACTTTTTGCTTTGTCACTCCAGTTGCGTGGATGAATCATAGTAAATAAAACTGTCTCGTTTGTAACTTATGACTTAAATATTCTGAAAGTGCCAACAAAGAAGCAATAAGCTTTGATGCCTTGAGCTTATTGCTTGTTTGTTGGTAGCCTTTTTAAGTTACGAAAATAATTAAAATCAACGCCCACTGCACTTGATTGATCAGGTTAAACAGTACACCGCCATAAATGCATTTGGTTTTATCCACTCGCAAATGCTTAAGCTAAAAAATAGCTTTGTTCTGCACACACTTTTACCATGTTAACCATGAAGCACTCAACGGGTCAAAGGCTTTTTACAACTCTCAATTGATTGTTTGAATTTTAGTTTGTACGGAGTTTGTACAATGAAAACATAACCACCAGAACTGCACACTAACCGGAACTTAATCACATTTTGTCGATTAATTTCTTTTCTGATGTGTACCTATAAAATTGCTGCTTGTAAACAGTAAAATTTGGATTAGAGGAGTTTTGTTGTTGTTGGTTATTTATTTTCATCACATATCGCGTCCACCAAGTCTAAACAAATTACAGCTGTGTACAATAAGAACTACCAGATATTTGTTCTCTATTTCTATGATTCTCCGACTTCTCCCATTTCGTATGTTATTTCAAGTGGCGAAATGAGAGAGAGAATCATAGAAATAGATCACTGTGATATTCCAAATAGCGGGTCATTTTTATTGTGCGCAGCTGTAGACAGAGGGTCATTCTTAATTTTCAAAAACTTTTTTTCCCTAAAAGGTAATCAAAAAATCTTTTTTGGGATTGAATCTGGGCACTGTCGGCTCAAGGGCCAATTAACTACGGCCGTTTAAGTGGTTTTTGGTCTTTTGTACATAACTCCAGTAAATCCTTTCGATTTTCAAAAACTTTTTTTTGTTTGAAAGGCCTGGGAAGAAACTGGAACCTAGAAGAAACTTTTTTGATCTTGAGCCATAGGACTTAGCTAGAGCACTAAAAAAAGACTCTCTGCTAGGGCCAAACGTGTTTTTCATACATAACTCGAGTAAAAAAACTTTTTTTTTAATCAAAAGATAAAGCAATTCCCTACAATTTATGGAAGAAATTTTTATGAATCTGAGCGCCTGGACTCAGCCAGGTCTCTTAAACTGAGTCTCTACAAGGGCTCTACGTGTTTTTTGTGCATAGCTCGAGTAAATCTTTTTCGATTTTCAAAAAAAAATTTTCAATCGAAAGATCTGGGACTTGGGGTCGTTGAACCTAGCTAGAGCCCTAAAGAAGCGGACACACTAGGGCCCTACTTGTTTTTTATACATAAATCGAGCAAATTCCATCCGATTTTCGTGATTCTTTTTCTATTCGATAGGTAATGACAGCCTTAAGGGTATCCAAGAAAAAATGTGGGTCCGGGCCGAGCCTAAGATGGCCGCTAATGTTAGGGTGGATCGATCTAGGCAATTTATTTTGGAAAAATTCAACAATTCTGAAAACTATTATAGATAGAAGATCGCTGTCAAAGGCAAAGTTGTTGGTTTAGGTGTGGCGCATGTCTTGATGCCTGCCAGTACGGCCGCTAATATTAGGGTGGATCGATCTAGGCAATTTATTTTGGAAAAATTCAAATATTTTGAAAACTGATAGAGATAGAAGATCGATGTCAAAGGAAATATTGTTTGGTTTCGGTAATACGCATGTCATGATGCCTACCAATGTGGCCGCTAATGTTAGCGTGGATCGATGTAGACAATATACTTTAATAAATTACTATATATTCCAACATTTTGAGAGCTATAAGTGATAGAAGACCGCTGTCAGTGACAAACTTTTTTGTCTATGGAATTATGGGTCAGAGGCCTTTCGTAAGTGCTCTAGGCCGGTTCTAATATCGGCTGTAGGACAAATAACATTTTTTGAAAATATGTCCGAAAAAAAAGTTTTCACATTTTTTTATTTTGACGGTTGCTTGAATATTTGTAGAGAATTTTACACCGTTTCTTCGGACGGGTTTGTCAATATTGCCCTTTCTGCAATTTCCAATCCAATTTGATGTCGACGTAATTTCATGCACTTAAGAATTAAGGCAACATTTACTTTGATACATTCGAATCTTTTTGCAACATCTATTCTGTTTGCCACATCTATTCTGATACGTACGGGTCCCCTGCATATGTTTTTTTGCTCCTCACTTTTTTCATTTTCATGCGAAATAAGCACAAAAAGTAACGGGATCGTTACGGACAGACAAATAATTAAATAAGTAGACAGACATATAAACAGACAAACTTTAGACGCTTATAAATACTACTGTATCGATTAGATCGATATCGAATTCGGCATCTAAGGACCATGATTGATGCTCCACCCATACTCCCCCACCTCAAATTGACTAGCTACAAAATTCGTGGCAAACGCAATAAAGCCAACAACGACAACCCTCAACAAAAGACAAAATGGAACCTTTTGAAAAATCTGGAATCTACGAAATAAAGTGTAAAGTTTGTGCAAAAATCCACATAGGTCAAACTCGTAGACAAGTTTTAAAACGCTACAAAGAACACTGTGCACACCTACGTTTTAATAGACTGGAAAAGTCGGCAGTAGCGAAACATGTCCTGAAAAACTAGACTTACATTCAGGTGTAACATAGTTGGTTGTAAAAGTCAACAAAACATATAACTTAGATGCTTGGGAAAGTTTTTATATGCACAAAAACAAATCCGAACTCATGAACACTGACCCTGCAGCCATTTTGTCACCACTTTTCAATTTTTAAAAAACAATTAAAAATAATCGGATGAAACTCAATGTTTGTCTGTATGTATTTTATATAATCATGTGATCTTCGTTATCAATGTTGAGGAAGAACGGAAGCAACGAAAACAGTCTCATTCAGCCACGCGACCGATGATGATCTAGCTTGATCGAAATATATTTCGCGTAAGTTTATTTATTGGACCCGTACGAAGTACAAAGGTCCTATACGTTTACTACAAACAATTTTATTGTAACATGGCGTAGATCGAGATGGGAGGTGGGGGATGCATCTATTATCGTCTAGAGATGACGAATCAGCAATAAAAAAAATGTCCGTCTGTCCGTCTCCACTTTTTTTCCAAACGGCTCAACCGATCAGCCTAAACTTTTTTTTCAAGTTCGAAGATGAGCAAAATCGATCAAGTGGTTCCGGAGATATGGTCGAGGAAGTGACCAAAAACATGGTTTTTCGAGGGTCGGTGAAGCTTTTTCGCAAATATCTAAGCAAGTATAGCACAGAAATTCCTCATTTTGGTGTCAAATGAAAGCATTTGATGTCACGAAACTGGGAAAAAAATTTTGTGGGAATCGGGTCAGGGGTATGGGCACAATGGAATGGACGAAATGGAGATTCTTGGCCATATACGAAAACAGTTTTTCGTCTATATTTCCTTAACTATGCAATATGGAGATTTACTGTCAAAGGCAAAGTTGTAGAGAATTAAATATAAGCTCACACGTGTTTCAGGGTTTTGTGGAAATATGGCCCAATCCTGGTATATGGCCACTTCCATAATTGGGCAGGATGACCTGAATCTCCAGAACTATGAGAGATGAAAAGTTGGTTTCAAAGGCGAAGTTGTAGAAAATTAAATTTAAGCGAACACATGTTTCAGGGTTTTGGCGAAATATGGCCCAATCCTGGTATATGGCCACTTCCATTATTGGGCAGAATGACCCGAATCTCAAGAACTATGAGAGGCAGGAAGTTGCTTCCAAAGGCAAAGTTGTAGAGAATAAAATTTTAGATAACACGTGTTTCAGGCGTTTAGGGAAAAATGACTTAGTCCTTGGACATAAGCTTTTCTAGATTTAAATGGTCTGAGACGTACTTCGGTAGGGCCTTTGACATTACCTTGAGTAATTTCTATGGATCTTTAAAATTCTTACAGTTATAAAAGAACAGAAAACGTTGGATTGTTTGCTTGTTTGTATATTTAGTTACGTTCGAGTCACTTTGCCACATCTATTCTGTTTGTCACATCTATTCTGATACGTACGGGTCTTTGGTTATGTTTTGATTTATTTTTCAAATTCCAAACAAATAAACATTTGATAAGTGTCCTCAATAAATGGTGGAAATATTTAGTTGATTAATTTTATTCCGAGTTCACGAAAAAGTCCAAAAAACCCTTCATTCCAATTTCGAAGCACTACGTTCTTCGTACGGGTCTGAACAATCAACATGAATGTGAGACTTTTTTTCGGCAAAAGTTCAAAACTTCCAGGTCAGCTCATCATTTGAAATTCTAATTTTAATTTGTGAAAATATGCATCAAAAAACTCTTCAAATGTATATTGTGACGCAGTACTTAAGTCCACTTCCAAAATAAATACAATTTTCCTCCAAAAAACATTTCCATAGAAAAATTTGTCTCCGTAAAAAAAAAATTTCAAAGAAAAAAAGTTTCTTCTAAGAAACTAATTGTCTTGGGTTTTTTTTACAGCAAGAGAATGAAAAATGTATGGGAAAATAAAAAGCAATTCTCATGTGTGATAACACGTAGTAATAGGGATTCGGTACTGAGGGGTTTGCTACCGCTGTGGACTTGATTT
The DNA here is from genome assembly GCA_029228625.1 of Pseudolycoriella hygida. Classification (NCBI taxonomy): domain Eukaryota; kingdom Metazoa; phylum Arthropoda; class Insecta; order Diptera; family Sciaridae; genus Pseudolycoriella; species Pseudolycoriella hygida. The sequence goes on along the minus strand of CM055404.1, from coordinate 50,152,695 downwards.
CCCAGCGTGGAAGTTATGTGAATGTCAACTTCCTCAAAATTTTACATTGTCTTCTAGCAGCAGATTTAAAGAAGAAAGTAAAATATATTTTCATGCACTATGTGCTAAGACTGAAATTGACTCATTTCATACAAGAAATGTCAAAAATGTCAAACAGAAGATACATTGTGAAGACTGGTGGAAGTTCATCAAGGCAAATTCAATAATGATAAAAACACTAAACGCATATTTTAGATAAAGGTGGGAAAGTCTTTGAGTAGGGGAGATAATATAAGATTACTTATACATTGTGGTAAGCGAGTAATAACCGTTCAAGTGTATATTACACACAACGCGCGAGCGATAGCGAGCAAGTGTGTGTAATATACACGCGAACGGTTATTCGAGTGTCCACAATGTATAAGTATATTATTTTACTTTAATAGCGACGATTCGCCGAACATTAAACAAGTATTGATGGCCGAGCGAGCTTGGGCACGGTAGAGCTAATTTTTTGAGATGAGGTGGCGGGGGTTCAATTCTGATTTTTTTTACTTTTTTTATGTTTGTTTCATGCACAAAATATTCAAATTATCAAATTTTTGCGTCTAGATAGAAGAAAGTGAAAAAAAAAGTTCGCGCATGCTTGAACCTAAATCCACATTTCATATAAATATTTATATAAAACACAACCGAAGATTATGTTTCAATGAACAATGCGCATGTGCATTCGAAAACAAAATTTCGAATTAAACACACACACATGTGAGATTCCATTTACGCATATAGAAAACACATTTTATGAGAGTTTTCAATTGAATCATATTAGCTGCGATAATATAATTCGCAATTCATGTTTTTAATAAGAACAATTGGCGTAGTGGTTAGCATCGTTGATTGGAACGCGGGGCGTTCTGTGTTCGATTCTCAAACGGACGAGTTTTTTTTAATTTAATATTTCTAGTCTAGCTGGTTATTTATCGCCCTAGACAGTGGAATTTATCCCTCTAGACGGATAAATACTGAGCATAATGCAATAAATTCTCATTTTCCGTCTCAAAAATTGGCATTTAATGTAAGGCGTATCGTCGCATATAAAGTAAATGACATTATTCACTTATGTGTTACTTGCGCAAACTTCTCGTACGAAAGGCCAATAGTCACTTTTCAGTAGAAAATCGTAAAAGATATATTTATACTCCGAAAATTTACATGACAATTCGTAAGAACAACAAATTAAAGTGTCATAACCTCACCAAATGCATAATACGTAAATGGAAGATTAAGATATTTATATGCTAAGTTATAAGACTATGACTTGGTATACTAAAGAGCATTTGAAAATACCTTTCGTGTAACGCTTGTTATGCTAATTATTCTCGAACAGCTTCAAACAGTAGAGTGTCTTTCTTCAACAGGAATCTTTCTAACTCTTACTCATAGTCGGTGGAAAAAATTTAAAATTTGATATTTTTTTAAGATTCAGTCAAAAATTAGCTGCTTTGCACGAATGAAAATATCAAAAATATTTGACACAACTTCACCTTGAAAAATGAGAATTTGTATTAGTCCTGTGTAATCAAATATCGTTGGCCATCGGGGGGAGTATAGCTAATCCACATAGGGTGTAGACAATCCGCCCGCGGGGACGAATAGCCCATTCATATTGGAGTGAATTATGTTTATGTGTATGTGAGTTCAAAGCTGATGTTATGCACCGCACTACTCGCTTTACATGGCCTAAGTTATGTTTGGTATACACACAATTCCGTGGCATCTTTTTCTCATTTCACTTTCAATCAAGCGGTCAAACAAATCACTGCACTTTTCGAATTTTTGGTGCAAACCAGAACCACAACTAGTTTTCACATCATTTGTTTCTTTAATATTTCTTTTTTCATTTTGTTCTGTTTTTTATTTATTTCTTCTTTTGCCTCGAATAAAGATACTTTTTTGATACAAAGTGGAATTTGGTGTAGAATGTTTATTGTGTTCGGTTTTATTTGCGGCATAATTTTATTATTTTGTTGGGTGGATACGAGAAAACCGAAGGATTTTCCACCAGGTAAGAGGGGAAAATGTCTTTTAGACATCGAGTTCGTTTTTTTCTTTCAATTTTTGACTTAGGTCCAAGCTGGATACCACTTCTTGGTGTCATACCACTTGTAAAAAATTTACATAACATCTGTGGCTTCTACCATTTGGTATGGCATTACTTAACTCAAAGATACGGCGCTATCGTTGGCTTACGCATAGGTCATGATCGCGTCATAATTGTAGCTGGAAAAAATGAAATAAAAGAATTCTATGCGACCGAAGAGTTTAACGGTCGCCCGAATGGATTCTTTTATCGAATGCGTTCATTTGACAAGAGACTAGGCGTTGTTTTCTCCGACGGAAAACACTGGGAAATTCAAAGGAAATTTTCGTTAAAAGTCTTGAGACAATTGGGCGCCAAGAATAGTATGAAAGATCACATCGAACGAGAGGCTAACGAAATTATTCATTTTCTTTACACCAAAGCGAAAACTGGCAAACCAATAAATTTGCAACACATTTTTGATGTTCCAGTTTTAAACATTTTATGGGCGCTACTGGCTGGCCACAGGTTACAGCAACAATTCAGCTCAATTCTGTACAATTAATATTGAAAATTATTTCCAACAGATTTGCTTTGGAGGATGAACGATTGACAATGTTGCTGAAAATGATTCACGACAGTTTTCGTGTAATCGATATGTCCGGTGGAATATTAAACCAATTTCCGTTTGTTCGATATATTGCACCAAATTTGTGTGGATACAGGCCACTAATTAATACGCTTTCTCCGCTATGGGCGTTTTTAAAGGTAACGTTTTGTGTTAAATTGTGCTATCGAAAATTGTTCATGTTCGCTTTAAGGAAGTCGTGGCTGATACAAAAAATTCACTTACAAATGAGGAACCCAAAAGTTTAATTCAAGCATTTTTACATGAAATCGAAAACGTTTCGTCGAAAGACAGTTCGTTTACAGGTACATGAGTGGATCGTTTCCGCCAAAAATTAAAGATCTTGAGGAAGAACGTTTAGATGGTGACGTTTTATTTCTTCTCGTTAAAGCAAGCATTTCGTGGCTAAAAAGAGAAATCTGAATACACGAAGATTGGAAGAGATGAATACTTTTATACAAAGTGCTTTTAGTTCAAGTAGCATCTCACTGCCTTGAGTTCTACAATACAGAAGGCTGAAATTTCCTATCTACCGAGTGATTGATAATTCCTTTTTCGTCTCGTAAATCGTTTTGTAGCGTTTGGTCGTAAAAAGACTTTGACGAAACTGCAAATAATACAAAGCTTTGTAAAAAATTTGTATTTTAAAAATTTTACTTTTATGGAGCTGAGATATCCTAAATTCACACGATTCAAACATGTTTTAGCGCTTTTACCATTTGTAGCGTTTGAGATCTTGAGATATTTCATACATGAGACATTTTTGAGATTTTTTGTGAGTATTTTTTGAGAGATTGAGACATTTTAATGAGTTTTTCTGTGATATTAATTTGAGCTTTTCATCAGATATTGAGATAATACTGAGATTTTTTTGAGTTGTCGATGAGATGTTGAGATGTTAATCAGCTATTTTGAGAGATGTCTTTGAGTTTTCTGTGAGGCATTGAGATTATGGGTTATTTTGAGACATGTGTTTGAGTTATTCGTGAGACATTGAGATATTATTTAGGTTTCTTTGTGGGTTTTTCATGAGACATTGAGTTTTTTTTAAAAAAATAATTTTTTTTTGATTTTCTAGTTGAAGAACGGAAAAGTGAAAATCGACAAGTTTCTGATTTGAATGGTAAATTCTTATGATAAATCAGAAACTTGTCGGTTTTCACTTTTCCGTTCCTGTGTTCGATGAGCTTTATTTTTGAGACTTTCTATCCTGTTCTTTGTTTTCTGTTCTCACTGAGTCTTCAAGGCACATATTTAATTTGTTGTTACACTTTTCGTTTTTCGATCCTTTTGATATCTCGTTTTCATTTTTTTTTAATCTTTTGAGACCAACGGTGGTGTCTTTTAAAAAAGGCCTCTGTTTGTTGCAATTTTATTACATAAGAATGTTCTAGGTGACGATGAAATAAGAAGTTGAGGCACTAGACCGGTTCTTTGTCTAGTACCTGAACTCCTTATCTTATCGTCTAGAATATTTTATATTATTTGTAGAAAAATTGTAACAAACAAACGTCTACATTTCAAGCTGGGCAGCTTGGTGCTAAAATAGTTTGTATGAGAATGCTGGAGTGGAAAACGCGTATGTTACTACGCACTAGGTTCTAACTCGGCACCAGGCTACCTGCTTGAGACGTTTAGGTAACCATAAAGAACGCAGCCTGGTGCCAAAAATCTGTTAATGTCGTAGGTACGAATATTATGCGCCACATTAACTTCAACGCGGCTCCAGGCTGCCTACTCAACTGTTAACATAGAGAGCAGCAGCAGCCTGGTGCCGAAATTCCCTTGATGGTAGCCAGGGTCTTACGGCCGAATTAAGTTCGCTTTTGTCCGTGTGTTCGCATCCGTGTGTCCGATCCGTGTATCCACGTCCGTGTGTCCGTGTCCGTGCGTCCGCGTGCGTGTGTCCGCGTGCGTGTGTTCGCGTGCGTGTGTCCGTGTCCGAGTGTCCGCGTCCGTGTGTCCACGCCCGAGTGTCTTTAGATATCAACCCGTAGTTATAATCGTTAAAATCGTAGTTACAATCTTTACCATTTATTTTTGGGGGTTTATTCACAGGTAATAAAGTTCCATTGTTGGAGCAATGGAATTCTGAGAAATCTGTGGATATTGAAACTTACAAAAGTACTGATATCCGCCAAAAAACCTTTTTCAGAGGAGGTGTGACGCAAGTCTTTTTGTCTGCTTACAAAAGCTGTGAAATCAGAAAAGTGTGACGCATTAATCATCTAAGGTAAAACTACTTTCTTCCAGTTACAAAAGTTCTGAAATCAGAGGGGGTGACGCATTAAGCTTCCATTCGCAACAAAAATTTTTAAACAAAATTACGTTGAGTTCAAAAAATTGCGTCACAAATGCCAGACCCAACGACGAAACAATTTTTCTGTACTTTCAGTACAGGCATTTTTGTGTGTAGAGTCCTCTTAAACTTAATCATGCCCGCAGCGGTAGCGGAGGGCGTGACGTAGTCCCACACCCCAAAAAAGAAGTCCACAAACGCAAAAAACGCCAAACAAAAACATTTGGGAAAAGTCACCTTTTGAGTTTTTCCCCCTGCCCGCCTGCCCTTCTAATTTTTTTAAATACGTCATAGCAGCCCAGACTCATCAAAATCGGTTGAAAACTGGCTTGAGATATCGAGGTTTGAAAATGATATTTTTCTACAGGCCCTCGATTTTTCTATTGTTCTCATTATTATAAACTTTTTTTCTGATCTGTCGTTTTTGTATTTATCTATTTATCTATCTATCTCTTAATAATTTTCAATCTCGAGAACCGCTCCAACGATTTTCATTAAATTTTCAGAGAACGTCAGTCTCGGCCCCAAATGAAAAATTTCCCGGAAAAATTCTGGAAAAGTCGTGGCATGGGAAAAACTGGACAATTTTGAGGGTTTTTCAGATAATGCTCGGAGTTTTCTAATTTTAGCTCCGGAGTGACCATAGCTGGAGAGTTGGTTTCTTCGGGAAAGTTATAGAAATTTGTGAGGTAAATTTTTTTGGAATCTTAAGAAAGTGGCTTCCAGATGTCAAAGTGACGCCATCTTGGATTGTTTGCTATCTTCTGAATTAGAACAGCTAGACAGTTGGTTTCTTCGGGAAAGTCATATATATAGTGGTGAGAAGAATCTTTTGGGATCCTAAGAAAACGGCTGCCAACTGTCAAAGTGACGCCATTGTGGATTTTTTGCTATCTTCGGGAAAGTATCAGAAATTCTGAGAAAGTTGTCAGCAAGTGTCAGACATTCTCAAAAAGTTATCAGCAAGTGTCAAAAAGTTGTCAGCAAGTCTTAGAAAGTTGTCAGTAAGTCTTAAAAAATTGTCAGCAAGTGTCAGACAGTTTCATAAAGTTGTCAAGAAGTTTCAGAATGTTGTCAGCAAGTGTCGGAAAGTTGTGAGCAAGTGTCTGAAATTTGTCAGCAAGTGTCTGAAAGTTGTCAGCAAGTGTCAGAAAGTCTCGAAAACTTGCCATCAAGTGTCAGAAATTTTCAGTCAGTCTCAGAAAATTATCACAAATTGTCAGACAGGTTATAAACAAGTGTCGGAAAGTTGTCATCAAGTAACAGAAAGTGTCAGCAAGTGTCAAAAAGTTGTCAGTAATTGCCAGAAAGTCTCAGCTCATTTTTGTCCATGGCAGCATAGGTCGCAGAGCTCGCCTTACAAAACTTCTGATATCACAACAAAAAAACTTCTTCGAAGGCAACGTGGGACGCAGTCTGTAAGTCCACTTTCAAAATTATTGATATCGTCAGAGGTGACGCTTTCGCTGATAAAACGCAAACATTTGTTTGAATAGAATGTTAGCTTGTGGTCAAAGTTTTATTCTTAAAAAAATTTGCTCCACTTTTTTTATTCAATTCGCTTACATCATGTATGATAAACATTAATAATCAAAGTCATGGGAGTGTCCACATCAATAAGATGTGACCAAGTGATATTTATATGACATTTAATATTCTTTACATTCTTTACTGCCGTTACAATGACTTTAACAGACTTTCAGCACCAGGCTGCCTTCTATGAGGCTACTAGGGACCATCCATAAAGGACGTCCACTTTTTAGGGGGGGGGGGGGTGTGTGTCTAGCAAAAGCGGACGCTCCATACAGGGTCGGGGGGGGGGGGGCGGGTAAAAATGGCGCAAAAAATGCGGACGTCCTTTATGGATGTTCCCGTAATACTTTTCAAGTACGCAGCCAAGTGCACATTCATGTACTCGTCTCATCATACAACATTGTCAAAGGAATTTTTTTGACACCGGGCTGCCTTCCCGGAATCGACCAGAAGGTCCTGACCTTATGTACTATTTTCTGTTCTCACTAAGTTTATTTGTTGTTACACTTTTCATTTATCGATGTTCGTTTTCTATTACTTCCAAATTTTGTTCTGCGATGGAACCACCTTATATTTTACTTATAAATTGCTATCTGAAATTTGCAAATGTGAATAATTTTTTTTTTTTTTTGGAAAATTACCTTCATTTTATGATTTTTCCTGCCAGCTGCGCATCACGTCTTGCTATTTCTCCATATAAATTTATAGTTCTTATTTTGAACCGTTGTTACAGATGAGTATTTTAATCAGGCACTGAGACTTTCGTGAGGTTTTTGTGAGTTTTTCATGAGACATTGACACAATGGTGAGGTAACTTTACATATCTCAATAACTAACAAAATCTCAAACCAAAAAGCTCTCATATAAAATCATATCTAAATATCTGACGAAAACCTCACATGAAGTCTCGAAAGGGTCTCAATGTCTCACGAAAGACTCATGAAAATCGAAAACAATTTATTACTAAAGTTTCGAAAATCTCAAAAGTCGCAAATGTCTCAAGAAAAATCTTATGTGAAATCTCAAAAAAGTCTCAATATCTCACGAAGAACTCACGCACGAATTCTCAACATCTAACGAAGTGTCTCGCATAGGGAATCGTTTTAGAGAATTTTTGGGAATTTATGGAATCGTTTCCGAAATATTAGGCCCTGGTCTCGCATAACACCTCAAAAGTGTCTCAATATTTCAAAAAAAAAAAACTCTTAAAAGTCTAGTACAAAGTCTCAGAAAAGCTTCAATATGTCACAAAAACTAGCTTTCATAATTCCTTTATTACAAACGAAGCGCTTCATAAGATTTAACAAACTAAATTGCTGATTTCGTCGTTTACGACTCATCAGTACACCTAGCTTACTAAGCCATGTGTATATCATCACACTCGGTCACAGAATGATGACTTATATGATACAAGGGCGGACTTTAAACCATAGTAAGTACCGCAGTTGTTGAAGACCAATTTTCTTCTAGTGCAATAGTACTCAAAAACCTTCTGACTGGCCTTAGGTCTCACAGACCTCAATTCTTAAAAAGAAGTCTTACATAAAGTTTCAAAAAAGTCTCAACATTTCACAAAAATCTTATGCATTCTCAAACACATCTCGATTTCTCACGAAAAACTCACAAAATTCTAACAAAAAATCTCACGAAAAACTCATTACAACCTCAGACATATCTCGCTTCCTCACAAAATATCTTGCAAATGTTTCATGTCTCATGACTTTACGAATCCTCACAAATATTTTGAGATCTTGAGATACCTCAATTCAGCCTCAAATGAGAACTTTTTATACTCGCTTTTACATACTCACCGATAAGTGTAGCGGCCATTCATTCATTCCTCTTTTCGCTAATTTTCTCTTATGGAGTGAATGCGATTGTTGAACGACAATTCGTTCTCAATAGATCGTGTCTTGTCCCCGAACGTTGAGTGGTGACATCTATGTTTTTTTTTATAGCTGAGATAACGTCTTAACATAGAACTACTCCCTTTTCTCAAGTGGCGTCGTCAATGCTTTCATAGCTGAATACGGTTAAACATAGAATTATCCGCACGCTCTATATAGCGACGCGACCTTGGACGCCTTAAATGTGACTAAATTTTCAAAGGACTGCTTAGTGAATTTATTTAGCGAATTATATGGAAATCACAGAACATCTAAACGTTTATATTTTTATCTTCAAAGACTGTAATTTTCGGCTGGAACAGTGTGTGCAATGCAGCTATTTCGAATTTAATACTTTAAAACAATCAATTTGTGTTACAGAGGAACAACTTCTGGCGCTGTGTCTAGATTTATTCCAAGGTAATTATTTAAAGATTCGATAAGTCAAACTTCAGCAGATAGAGAGAAGGGCTATGCAAAACGTTGATATTTGTTAGACATTAACCAGTCTGTTGAGATTTTCTAAGATTAGGCATGACAATAATTTGTCCCTTTTTTACAACAAAGCTGGAACTGAAACAACGAGTAATACACTGGCATTCGGCCTCATGTATCTACTCCATAATGCATCAGTTATCGAGAAACTGAAAATTGAACTTGACAAAGTTGTTGGACGTCGACGGCTTCCAAATCTAAACGATCGTTCTATGCTCCCATATACCGAAGCAGTTATATGTGAAATTCAAAGAATTACGAACGTTGCTCCATTAGGTATAGTTCACAGGTTAGCGACAATAATTATGGTTTTAAAGCACAAATAAGAGTAAAAATGAAACATTGTCAGATGCACGGAGACGGTGAAATTCAATGATTACGTCATTCCCGAGGGAACATTGGCGCTGGTGTCACTATACAGCTTACACATGGACGAGAAATACTGGAAGGATCCTCAGATGTTTAGACCGGAAAGATTTCTTGACGAATATGGAATGTTTATTCATCACGATCACTTCATGCCATTCGGATCCGGTAATTTTGTCGTATTTTCTTTTCGAATGCTTCAGTTAAAATTCATTTTTTTAAGGAAAGCGACGGTGTATGGGAGAGAATCTCGCCAAGTCGAGTTTGTTCCTTTATCTCGCGTCATTCATTCATTCATTCGATATGCGTATTCCGGCGGGAAATACATTGCCGGATTTGGTTGGATTCGATGGAATCACTTTATCACCCAAACCTTTCGAAGTTTTACTGCAGTCCCGGCCGACTTTGTAAAAGGAAATTCTATCGAAAACAATTAAAGAATTTTTACAGAAGAAAATGAATCACAAAATCAAATATTTATTTTCGGGGATTTCGCCATCATAATTTGAAAATATTTGTAACCATTTTTCCACATAGAAAGTAGTGTCATCATGGGCGCGCGATAGCGATGCGCCCGTGACGCAAGTCCCCACACGAACAAAAAATTCAGAAAAGTTTTTTTCGTAGACTTCGGAACCATATATACAACTATGTTTTGACTTTTTTCCCTTGCGTCGTACCCCCCTGAGACTTATTTCATTGAATTCCTTTTTTACGCATTAAAATCGGTCCAGTGGATCCGAAGATATGACCTTTAGAAAATCGTCATTTTCTATACAAAATGTGCTGATTCATATAAGCCCAAGTTAATGGAAACATCCTACGTTAGTTAGTTCCAGAGCCATTTGTATGAAAACCGACTTTTTTCGCTCGTGCTTTCGCTCGATAACTTTTCTTGAAATTTTGCAGGGACCTTCGGGTGGGCATTCTACGTCATAAGGGGGGGTACCGGCCTCGTTTGGGCGCCAGGGCTCTTACAAGACGCTATATAAAGCCCATACGTATGTGTTTGTGTGTGTAGTGTGTATGATAGCACATTTTGTATGAGGCAATGGTTGTGTGTTCGAGATAGAGGTTTGGTGTCAAAGGGAAAGTCGTTGGGTTGGGTGTGAAGTGTATCAGGGTGACCGCCAAAATGGCGGAAAATAAGCGGGGACCCGAAAAAAACTTTTGATATGTTGTAGAGGAAGTTGAGGGTATCATTTTCGCCCACGGAAATAGTAGCCGCCGCACTTCGGTTTGGCGGCGGCGGCGGCTCAAAATAATGTAAAACATTACAATCACAACGAAAACCCTTTTTAAAAGGGAACGTGACGTCCCTTCTTCCAAAACAACTGATATCACAACAAAAACCCTTTTTAAAAGAGAAACGTGACGCAAGTCCTCGTCCCTTCTTCCAAAACAACTGATATCAATTTGGGTGGCGCTTGCAGCTTCGGAACGCACAAAATTCTTTTGAAATATTTTCACTTTTGATTAAAAAAATGCGTCACAAATGCCGGGCCCTCCAGTGTTATAGTTTTTCTGTTCTTTCAGCTTTCACAATGCAAAAATTTGACTTTATGGGATGTATGGCGTGTTTCTGTATAGGAAATCAAATTTTTGCGTATGAAAGCTGAAAGCGTAGAAAAATTATTACATTGATGGGTCCGGCATTTGTGACGCATTTTTTAATCAAAAGTGAAAATATTTCAAAAGAATTTTGTGCGTTCCGAAGCTGCAAGCGTCACCCAAATGGATATCAGTTGTTTTGGAAGAAGGAACGAGGACTTGCATCACGTTTCCCTTTTAAAAAGGGTTTTTGTTGTGATCTATTGAACGTCAAAATCGCGAATGGAAGTTAAAAATCTAGGAAGGGATTTTTTATGGGGTAAGTGCTCACTGGCGTAGTGGCTAACACGTCTGCTTGCTACTATGAGATCGAGTTGCCAGTGCGTTGGTTCGAAACTCAGCCGCAGACAGATTTGTTCCGATTGTTAGATTTGTAAACAAAAACAAAGCTAATTGAATCGGTTCAAGTCATGTGAAGTTGAGTGTAGCGCCATCGTACGGCTTACCGGTGAAAGGCGTTGTTGGGAGGTGCCGGTATTCTACTCCTACTAGTTTCGTTCCTAGTACATCTCATAAATGGCACTGGGCATTGTCGCTCAGCTTACCACTGGCACAGCAAAAACTTGCCGGTAATGAAAGGATCAAGCCCGGAGCGGTAGCTGAGGGCGTGACGCAGTCCCCACACCCCAAAAAAACGTCCACAAACCCTAAAAACTTCATACAAAAACCTTTGGGACAAGGAGCCATATATAGGCGAACTTTTGAGTTTTTTCACCTCGTCCCCTCCCCTAAAAATTAATTAAAAAAAAACTACGTCGTAGCAGCTTTCCAACGAGCCCAGACTCATCAAAATCGGTTGGAAATTGGCTGAGATATCGAGGTTTGAAAATAACATTTTTGTATGGCCAACGGATTTTTCTATTGTTCTCATCATTATGAAAACTTTTTTTCCGATCTGTCGGTTTCTATCTATCTATCTATATTCTATCTATCTATTAATAATTTTCGATTTCGAGAACTAGACAACCGATCTTCCTGAAATTTTCAGGGAACGTCAGTCTAGGCCCCGAATGAAAAATTTCATATGCCGCTTTTCCGGGAAAATTCTGGAGTCAATTTTGAGGGTAATGCTCGGAGTTTTCGAATTTTAGCTCCGGAGTGACAATAGCTGGAGAGTTAAAGTTATAGAGTTTGGTCAGGAGAACTTTTTGCGATCCTAAGAAAATGGCTGCCGGCAGTCAAACCGGCACCATCTTGAATTTTCCCAAGCAATAAATTAGGTTTTTTTTGGTTTTTGAATTTTAGCTTCGGAATGATAACACTTAGAGAGATGGTTTCTTCTAGAAAGTTATAGAGTTTCATCAGGAGAATTTTTTGGGATCGTTAGAAAATGACTGCCAGCTGTTATAGCGGCGCCATCTTGCATTTTCGTTTATGCTTTTTTGGCTTTCGAATTTTAGCTCCGGAATGACACTATTTAGAGAGATGGTTTCTTCTAGAAAGTTATAGAGTTTGGTCAGGAGAATTTTTTAGCATTTTAAGAAAATGGCTGCCAATGGCAGCCGAAGGTGACACGAAGTGCTCCGAGGGTAGCCTAGAGTGACACGAAGTGTTCTGAAGATAGCCGAAGGTGACACGAAGTGGTCCGAAGGTAATCGACAGTTACACGAAGTGTTCCAAAAGTAGCCAAAGGGGACACGAAGTGTTCCGAAGGCAGCCGAAGGTGACACGAAGTGTTCCAAAGGCAGCCGAAGATGATACGAAGTGTTCTGAAGGTAGCCGAAGGTGACACGAAATGTTCCGAAGGCAAGCGAAGGTGCCACAAAGTATTCCAAAGGTAGCCGAAGGTGATACGAAGTGTTCCGATGGTAGCCGAAGGTGTTGGAGAGCAATTTTTTCGTAGAAAAATTTTTTTTCGGAGTAAATTTTTTTTAAGAAAAAATTTTTTTGAAGAAAAATTTTTTCTGAGAAAATTTTTTGTCGGAGAAAAAAATTTTTTTGGAGAAAACTTTTTTTCGAAAAAAATTTTTGGAACGACGAAATAATTTATCTGTACCTTCAGTTTTTGCGCTGCAAAAATTTGACTTTTGTTTCTTATTGCGTAGATGGCTTAAGGTAAATTAATTTTTGCGTGTAATAATTAAAAGTGCTGAAAAATTATTCCGCTGGTGGGTCCGGCATTTGTGACGCAATTTTTTCAACACAACGTAATTTTGTTTTAAAAAAAGCGCTGTAACTTTTTCAGGAAATTAAAACTTTAAACACAAGGTTCCATTCAAACAAACTTCTGCGTATTATCAGCGATAGCGTCACCTCAAGCAATATCATTAATTTTGGAAGCGGACTAGCGGACTTACGGACTGCGTCATATTCTACATTTTAAGAGGTTTTTGTTGTGATCTCAAATAGTAGAATCACAAAAGTAGCGAAACAAGTAAATAATGATCTAGCCCCTAACCCTTCATGGGTTGTTAAGGCAGATTATTATTATTATATTAAATGCTCAGAGGCATAATTCGACTAGGAGACTTTTCAAAATATTCTCATTTTGTAACGAAAAATTGAGCATTTGACGTAAGAGATTCGAAGATTTTTTCTGATTTCCTTTATTCTTCTTTTCCGATTTTTGACAGCCCTGAGCCCTTCAATGTGTAAGCTGGTTAACATTCTCTTCATCTATTGCAACAAAAGTTTGATTTTTATTTGTCTTCAACTAAGCATGATCATGAACAATAAATTGTCCGTACACAGATCCAAAGTCAGTGAAATCAAATTGTTTGTTTGTTTAACCGGCACTACAACCCATTGAGGATCTTGGCCTTCTGCAACATGCTTCTCCAACCGGACCTATCTGCAGCTAACGTCTCCCAGCTGGATACTCCCACAGTTTTTAAGTCGGCAAGAGCTGCGTCATACCATCTCTTGCCCTCCGGTCTGGTTTTAAGGATTTTTTTCGGAATACGATGATCTTCCATTCGTTGTACATGACCGAGCCAACGCAGTCGGTTTATTTTGGTAGTTCTGACTATGTCCGGCTCTCTATAAAGCTGACTCAGCTCATGATAGAATCGTCTGCGCCATCGGTTCTGAATTTGATCGAATACTGGTCCAAATATTGTCCGCAGTACTTTTCTTTCGAACGTGTGCAGCGATTGTTCGTCTCTTTGTGTCAAGCACCACGACTCCGAACCATACGTAACCACCGGTCTGATCACAGATTTTTATATTGCGCATTTTGAATTTCGGCTTACTGACTTGGACTTTAAGATTTTCAGAAGGCCGTAATAACTCCGGTTGCCTAGAATTACACGTCTCTTAGTTTCGTCCGCGATGTCGTATTAGTGTTCAGCTCCGATCCAAGGTATACGAATTTGTTGACCATTTTGAATGTGTGTGTGTCGATCGTTACGGTTTCCTCCTGGTGTTGATTCGAAGGCGGGATGATCATGTATTTCGTTTTATCGTCATTAACTTTCAACCCAAGGTCGGTACCTTTCCTCTCCAAGGCCATAAACTTGTCTTTAACAACATTCATTTTCCGTCCAAGTATGTCCAGGTCGTCTGCGAAACCTAGCAACTGACTGGACTTGGTGAAAAAGGTGCCGCTGGAATCTATGTCCATGGTGCGCACAGCTGCTTCAAGGGTCAGGTTAAAAAGCAGCGTCGCGAGAGGATCTCCCTGACGTAGGTCTTCCTCTATGTCGAAAATCTCTGACAGTTGATTACGGATCCTTACTCGGCTATTAGCTCCGTTCAGTGTTAACTTGGTTAGCGAGATCAGTTTGTTGGGGATTCCAAATTCCTCCATTACTCTCCATAGCTTACTTCTTCTAACACTGTCATAGGCTGCCTTAAAATCAACGAACAAATGGTGTGTTTCAATGTTGTACTCTTTGCACTTCTCCAAGATCTGTCTGATATTAAACAGCTGGTCCGATGTTGAACGACCTACACGAAAACCACCTTGGTATTCACCTACAGAGTTTTCCATGTATGGATGAAGGCACTGGTAAAGAATATTTGCAAATATCTTGTAGAGCGATTCCTCAAAAATTGCCACACTCCATTTTGTCACCTTTTTTGTATATGGGACAAAGTATGCTGGTCTTCCACTCTTCCGGTAACTCCTCGACATTCCATATACGCGTGATGAGCTCGTGCATCTCCATATATAGCGCGTTGCCGCCGTTCTTGAAAAGTTCGCCGGGTAAATTGTCTGTCTCCGGGGCTTTGAAATTTCTGAGCCCCGAAATTTCAGCTTCAACTTCCTGCATCGTTGGTTCTTCTATATATGGTTGCGCTGTATGAAATGGCAATTCGTTGTTTTCTTCGTTTCGGTTGAGCGGTGTGTTCGGATTAAGCAGTTCTTTGAAGTACTCAGCCCATCTCGCAATGCACTTTTCCTCATCTGCTAAGACCAATCCATTCTTGTCCTCACACAGCAAAGGTTGTTGACTGTAACCATTTTTGGATTCGTTTACTTTCCGATAGAAGTTCCGAGTTTCCTTCCCATTGCCAAACTTTTCAATTTCGATCAAAACGTTCCTATCCTGCAGCCGTTTTTTGTTTCGGAACAGTTTTCGAGCGAAATTTCTCTTCGAACGGTACTCTGCCTGGCCTGCTCGAGTGTATCGACTTAGAGTTTTTAGTCGAGCTGCATTTTTGTTCTCCAGAGCTCGCTGGCATTCATCGTCGAACCAGTTATTTCTTTTATTTCCCGTTCTCGTTCCCAAAGTCTCTGCCGCGGCGCTCTCTACATTCCGCCTGATTTGTTTCCACGCATCGTCTATACTGAGTTGCTCGCTGACCATTTCTTCGATAATTTTTCTCTCCAAACTATCCACGTAAATACGTGTTTGATGTCTTCGTTCCGCAGTTTTTCAACGTCCCACTTTTGCAATGCCTGTTGTCGGTTGTGTTGGACCGATATGCGAGACCTAACAACCACTTTAACCAAGTAGTGGTCAGAATCAACATTTAGTCTTCTACAGCTCCTGACATTGAAATCAAATAGATCAGAATAAACATTGGGTTTTATTTCACTTCGATTTGTAGCTCACAGCAATTTGATTAGCTTTTAAAATAATCGTATCAAGGCCCCACCCACGGTAGCAAGGGACCGTCGCGCCAAAAAATTCACACGAAATTTTTTCGTATACTAAGGAACATATATACAGGAACGTCCCCCCCCCCCGCGTCAATTTTCTGTTGAACATTTTTAACTGGTCGATTTCGTCAACCTTTGCTACTTTGTTGGGATCTCCGAAATGGCTCGATCGATTTTGCTGATATTTTGAGGGCAACTGATGATGATCTTATTTTAGTCGACACGTATTTTTTTCCACTTAAAAATCTGACCATTTCTGAGATTTAGTCGCTTCAAGACCCAGTCAGTAGGACTCAATAACTCTAAAACTAAAACTATAAGAAGGTTGCTTAAAAGGCAAAGTTGTAGAGAATTAAATTTTAGCGAATATATATCTCAGGGATTTGGGGAAATATAACCCAATCCTAAGATATGGCTATTTCTAGAATTAAGAGGGATGACCCATATCTCTAGAACTATGAGAGTTAGAAAGTTGCTTTCAAAAGCGAAGTTGTAAAGAGTCCAATTTCATCCAATGGGGCTTCCTAGGTTTATAGGATTATTGTGGATTTTAGGGGTTTTTGACGAGAGATAAACTTTCAAAAGTGCTAATATCCGCACAAAAAAACTCCTTACAGAGAAGATGCGACGCAAATCTTTTTGTGTATTTACAAAAGATCTGAAATCAGAAAAGGGCGACGCATTAATCATCTAAGGTAAAACTATTTTCTTCCAGTTACGAAAAGTTCTGAAATTAATGGTGGGAAACGCATTAAGCTTTGATACGCAAAAAAATAAAAGCAAAGTTACGTTGTGTTTTTAAAAAATTGCATCACCCAACATGCCAGACCCAACAACGAAATAATTTTTTAATACTTTCAGTTTTCACACGGACTTACATTTGTACTGTACCTCACAAGTCAAATCTTTGCATAAAAACTGAAAGCATGAAAAAATTATTTCGTTGTTCCGGCATTTGAGACGCAATCTTTTGAAAACACAGCGTAACTTTGCTTTTATTTTGTTTTTGAGTATCGAATGCGTCACCCTACTCTGATTTCAGAACTTTTGCAAGTAGACAAAAAGACTTGCGTCACACCTTCTATGTACGGAGTTGTGCTTTGTTCACTGGAAATACCCGTGGTACTTGATTAATGAAATATGGGCATAGAACTTCATTTCAAACACAACAAGATTGTCTAGAGACATTCAACTCAACATAATAATTTAATTGGAGCAATTGCGTTGAGCTGAAGTGATGGAGAGGAGTAATGAGGAAGAAAAGTTTTGAAAACGTTTTCAATTAAAAAAATGTTCTATCAACAAAATCAATTTAATTGGATTTCACAAACTTTTGCTTTTATGTGTGTCATGAAAACTTATGATTGAATCCATCGATGTTAATATTGAACGAAATAAACGAAAGTGCATACCGACAACATTTGCATGGAACGATATTCTTCAGAAACACGACAGCAGATATACAACTTGGAGATAGAAATGCCGAGATTGATAATACACTGCACATTTGTGGAACAGCTTTTTCGTGCACACTGAATGCCACAGAATTTATGAAGATTTAGCATAATCTTATCTAACACACTCAAAGCTCCACTGTGCTTTATATTAAAATCAGTTTTGTAAACTTTTGTCACGATAACGAAATATATGAGTATTAAAGGTTCAAGCAATTTCTTTTCCTACTTAGAAATTACTTTAAACCCTCCAGCGCTCAATAGTTATTTTCATAGCTAGGGGAGAAATAACTGCACAGAGGTTGAGAAAATAGTATATTACAGTGGACCCTGCGAAAGTAATTCATTACATGAGAACACAATTTTTTCATAAGAGCCAAACTTACGAGTGTTTTTTTGAGCAACAAGCTTTGAAAACGTTATTTTGACGAGTGTAGAGCTTCACGAGTCAAAATATCAGTTTCTAAATGCGTGTTGCTCAAAGTAGCACAAGTGAGTTTGCAAGTTCTTAAAATTGTGTCCGAAATAATGAATTATATAGCAGGATCCACTGTATAATGTTTATTGCGTATCCATCCGAAAGTTGAGCATTGCATGTATGTTTACCCTTACGAAAACCTGAAAGATCTGAAAGCAGAAAAGGGTGAAGCATTAAGCTCAGGTGACCAGATTGACCAAATTTTGATAGATGGACGTCAGGGTTCAAATATGTTGAATGTCAGAAGCTGTAGAGGACCGAATGTAGATTCCAATCACTACCTGGTGAGAGCGGTCTGTTCAACACAGTCAACAACATTGAAAATGTGGGACGTGGAAAAACTACAAAACGAAAATATTAAACGTCAATATGTGGACAGTCTCAGACTAATATTATTGACGATGCGTGGAATCAAATTAGACGGAATGTAGAGAACGCCGCAGCAGAGACAGTGGAAAATAAAGGTAATGGGTGACAAAAACGCAGCTCGTCTGAAAACTCTAAGTAGATTCACTCGAACTGGCCAGGAAGAGTACCATTCTGAAAGGAATTTCGAGAGAAAACTCTTCCGACGGAAAAACTACAGCGTAACAAGGAAGTTTTACTCGAAATTGAGAAGTTTGGCAATCGGAAGGAGACTCGGAACTTTTACCGGAAAGTGAACGAATCCAGAAACGGCTACAGTCAACAATCTTTGCTGTGTAAGGACAAGAATGGATTGATCTTGGCAGATGAGGACAGGTGCATTGCGAGATGGGCTGAGTACTTTAAGGAACTGCCCAACCCGAACAGACCGCTCAACAGAGACGACGAAAACGACGAATTTCCATTTCAGACTGCGCAACCAAACATAGAAGAACCAACGATGCAAGAAGTAGTCGAAGCTGAAATTTTAAAACTCAAAAATTTCGAAGCCCCGGGGGCTGACAACATACCCGAAGAACTTTTCAAGAACGGCGACAATGCGCTATGTATGGAGATGCACGAGCTCATCACCCGTAAATAGAATGTCGAGGAGTTGCCGGAAGAGCAAAGTATGCTGTTCTACTTTGTCCCATGTGTCTCTTCATCCATGCATCGAAGACTCTGTAGGTGAATGCCAAGGTGGTTTTCGTGTAGATCGTTCAACATCGGACCAGCTGTTTAATATCAGACAGATCTTAGAGAAGTGCAAGGAGT
This sequence comes from Pseudolycoriella hygida, assembly GCA_029228625.1. Lineage (NCBI taxonomy): Eukaryota > Metazoa > Arthropoda > Insecta > Diptera > Sciaridae > Pseudolycoriella > Pseudolycoriella hygida. The sequence goes on along the minus strand of CM055404.1, from coordinate 50,133,660 downwards.
ACAACATTGAAACACTCCATTTGTTCGTTGACTTCAAGGCGGCCTATGACAGTGTTAGAAGCAGTAAGCTATGGAGAAGTTTGGAGCGCACACAGCTATTAATTATTCGTTTAGTTAATCGTTAGTGAGTTAGAACAACGAAAAAAACCTACTACGTTGGCTCGGTCATGTACAACGAATGGGCGAACATCGTATTGCGAAAAAAATTCTGAAATCCGAACCTGAGGGCAGAAGGATTGCAGAGCGACTCAAATCCCGATGGAGCGACGCTGCTTTCGTCAACTTAAGAACTGTGAGTTGGTTAAGCTGGGAGACGTTAGCTGCGGATAGGCCCGGTTGGAGAAGCGTGTTGGAGAAGGCCTAGACTCTTAATGGGTTGTAGTGCCGGTAAAGTAAGTAAGTAAGTTTCTTCGCTTCGACTCAATCCAAGGATTAGACCTTTGCGCCGGTATTTTCGGCTGACTGTCTTCAGAGTCTTCTACAAGCTGCAGCTTAGCTTGTACTCAGTTACAATGTTCTACATAATTGTTCCCAGCTATCGTAAGCCGATTTCTCCTATACATAAGACAGACCAGAAATATATCCTAGCGACGCAATAGCCGTTGCGCCGACATTTTTTTGATGAATCGATCGAAGCGTGTAAAAAATTCGGCGCAACGGCTATTGCGTCGCTAGGATATATTTCTGGTCTGTCTTATGTATAGGAGAAATCGGCTTACGATAGCTGGGAACAATTATGTAGAACATTGTAACTGAGTACAAGCTAAGCTGCAGCTTGTAGAAGACTCTGAAGACAGTCAGCCGAAAATACCGGCGCACAGGTCTACCAAGGATACCCCCGTATAAACATTAGTCTCCCGGAACACGCGTCTTTGTTACGAAAGCGAAGAAGATATATAAATTAAAAGACTATCATCAGCAGTCTAGATTGGCTGCAGGTGCTTGAGCCCCCTTCCTCCAGAAGTGTGAAATCTTAATTCCTGGCTTTCAAATAATTGTACTATAATTTTGGCAACATGTGAAGCTCTGTAGAACCCCAGAAGTCACTTCTGATTAGGTCAACACCATAGAAACTTTTAAGAGTCATTTTAATGTGATGATCACTGCCTTCAATTTTGTTTATCCACCCAAATGTACAGTCTGGACTTGAAGAATAGAAAATAAAACGAAGAGTATTTTTAAACGAATAGTTCCCTTTTATTCAATACCACAAACCACATAGGTATGGTCAGAGTTTATCGAAGTAATTTTTATTATTTACTTTTATTATTATTTACAGTCTCATGTATCAAATTTTGATTCGACAAACACAAATCAAAAAATGTCTATATAATTTTCCTTTTTGTATTTCATTTAAAAAAGCCTATCGGTTACTTAAAATTTGAATGTGTACTTTTTATGTTTTGTATATTTCGCTTTCTAACAATTAATTAAACTTAAACAAAGTGAAACAATACAAATATTGTAAATTAATTCATTTATTCTTCTATTATCGTTCATCTAGTGATTATTTTCTATATTTTTCGTGTGGTCAATTTGTGAATTTCAATGTGGTCTATGCGGTACACCGAGGTCGCAACACTTTTTTGACACATTTTCATTAATTTCGGTTACAAACACAAAGAAGTAGCATGAATCAAGGTTTGAAAATCCTTTTTTATAAGGTTTAAGCGACGGACGGAACCACCAGAACAAATACTGTTCGGTTAGAACTCCGAACTCTATTACGATAGCCAATTTTTGTGGTTTTCTAGTAATGAAAAACGACGCGACGTGCTAAAGACATTAAAAAGATGAACAAAAATGATATGCGGCCAACATTATAATTTTTGTAAAACATAAAATATAATCGCTTTTGGAACACTTTGAAAAAATCTATTGAATATTGAGATAGATCGATAAATTTCTCGTCGACACGGCTCTTCTATCATTCCACCTAGTCATGTATTCTGTCTTTAGTTAGATTCCAACATTACAAGTTACCATTTCAGCACACACAGTTGAAACTGAAACGTTAAATTCGCCTCGTTGTATGTTGCACATACTCTACGATACATCATCCAGCCTCCGACAAAAGCCGATACGCCGAATTCACTTCGTTGCATCTATACACACATACTACGATACATCATCTACTCTCCGAACAACTATTTTTTTTTTTGTTCTAAACGATCCCTTTAACGTGGTGCATCATACACAACCGAGATAAGGCATTTGTATAAGTAACCATTAATCTATTACCTGGACCACATGCTTAACATGAATTCGGTACACCACACCTATATAATTGTATCTGGCTCTTTCATTCTTTCAATGAGATTTATATTAACATGAGACAAAACACATTCGTTCCCCAGGTTACATGGTAGTGGCAATGTATGGGTTACCGATGGAATTAGCCATCTATATATAGGATTTATCAGGTATTTTTTATATCTACGCCCCTAAGATAGACTCAGATCATTGTATGGTATATTGAGATGTGTGATAGAACAATTTTTGTCTCGGACTGATTTCATAGGTAATGTTAACGTTATTGTCATTTCATTCACTCTTAGTACACTATCCATAAAAAATTGAGGTAAAACACCGCGTTCCCTTTCAACAACACATTCTATTCTGCGTTACGAATTTGCTTGAGTTACCATTGTTTTATGCAGAGTGGTATATTTTCAATATTGAGATACATTCAAATTCTATAGCGTTTACATTAGAAATACCGATGGAATGGCCTTTCGAAGCGATTCTTTCGTGGACATGAAATCGTAAGGTTCCTTCAATTCTAGCGAGGAATGCTAAAACTCGCTATTTATTGAGAAAAAGCGATCGCAGCCTACAAGCGTGACTTGGAACAATCGTCCGGTGTTTTGATGACAAAAAGTTTTTCCCTTTACTGATCATAAGTGTTATGTGTTATGTTTTGTTTTAGCACAATATAAGGATTTCTGGATTTTCAAAGCACCCTTAGGTGGTGACGCCACAATACTACACCGATTTCGTGTAGAATTGAATCCTTTAATGAAATTTTGGTACTATTGAAAAAAATGCCACATTGGCGTCAACATAAAACCGCATTTTTAAAAATCAAAGTTGGCCAGAAATTGTTCAGTCAATAGTACTATCCAGTTAAATGTTTTCTATCTTACAGCGCGTCCAAAATCAAACTGATACGAAATATCAAATCTTTTGTTTAAAACAAAAGATTTATGAGTTTCGTACGAAATTCTTTTTGGACGCGCTGTAGTTACAATGCTGAAATGGCTTGTTTGTGCCTAGTCGCGAAAAAAAAACAATCCACTCCTATCCGTCGTAGGGAATGCAAAACCGGTTCGGTTATCGGTTTTTAGAAAAGTTTTAAAAATCATCGGCTCTTATTTTTTGTGGACGTATATTAGGGGGGTCCAAAATCGTATGAAAAAAAAAACGCGTCGACAAAGTTGGAGGACCTAGCTGAAAACAGGCCTTTACGGTGCCCTGAGAAAAAGTCAAAATGGGAGCGATGAGATCCGAGTGGATCTAGGGGTTGCTAATTGACGAAATGTGCGAAAAAACACGAAAATCGGTGAAAAATTGACCATAACTAACAGATGATAAATATCTTTGTTAAGGTAAAATCGTTGATTCCTCTTCAGAATACTCCAAATAAAAGGATTCAGAGGTTTATTGGTGCATCTGAACGTTTAGAGTGCGGTGAGAGTCAGTCAATGTGGTAAATTGATGGGACCAGTCTAGGAGTCTTACCATCACTTTTTCATGTTCTAAATCCAAAACCCAAACGCTTTTTAGGTCAATTTCGACTCAGAAGCTATGTTTTAAACTTTCACCAGCAGTCATAAAAGATCTGAATGGGAAAAATTTGGGAAAATGTCTTAAAACCACTTTTCTCCATACATTTTCTCAAAAATGATTTTAAAAATATGTTGCGTATTAACGTTTTCTTATTTTTTATCGATAAATTACATAATTCTAAGCGAAAAATTGTTCTATCGTATATCTCTAAAATTTCTATTTTTTTTATTCGGCTCGTGCATCAAAATTAGCCGTATAAAAAAAACTAGAAGTTTTAGAGATGTACCTGCATTGTTTCATGCTTAAAACCATAAATTCATGAAACGTCACTAGTGTAGATGTCATGATGTCATTGACACGCTTTGAAGTACTGTTGTAACATTTCTCTAGTGTTTTTTGGCACCAATCGACGCAGGCCTCTCACTGACCTATGCCCACATTAAGCGGTACCCAACAAGAACGAATCTAATTTTATATTCAAATGTCCATCAAAGTTTGTTTGTATGCTAGTCATTGCGATGACTGAGGTTGACTGAATGTTACAGTGTGTCAATTTGCAATCAGTTTCTATAATGTCACGCACGGCTCTGTTAGTTTACTGGAGCAGCGACTCATTTTGAATAGCCTCTACAATACTCGTCACTTGGCAAATCACGACCCTAATCGAAGTCATTGTACCAGCGTTTTACTATGGAAAAGGATAGTGCTTCCTTATTATATAATTACTAATTTTAAACTTCGAAAGTTTGTCTGCTTATTTGTCTATTTATTTATTTGTCTGTCGGTCACAATCCCGTTATATTTGCGTTTAAACTGAAGTAAAAAAAAAATACTTTTTCATATGTTGTCGGGATGGTCCATAACGTCGAGAAAACATGTTCCGGGGTGGGATATTGTTCTGAAATAAGGAAGTTATGGGTAAAAAGACGGGTCAAACTTGAAAATCGGCCAAAAGTTAGTCAAGATGTTGTGTTAGAGATTTGGTCGGGGAAGAAAAGTCTTAGAGTATTTGATGGCCTAGACGAAAACTTTTTGATCCGACTTTATGCGGAGGAACTACGCAGCGAAATCTGTTCAAATTTCAGGGTTTCCTCACTTTGTTGTTAGGGAACTTTTGCTGTGGGACAATTTTTAAGTGCCAATCGTTAGTGGAGGCTTGGGGCAACGAAATATCTGAACAATGTTGGGTGAAAAAGTTTCCCACTCCCGAGATATAGGCCATTTTCCAGCAATCTGGTATATCTCGGCGGGTAGTAGTTGCGGAATGAGGCCAGTGAGGTGTCAAATGAAAGGTTCGACAGTGTGAAGGTAGCGGAATCAAGTTTAAGAAAATCGGTTGAGCGGTTCGGTGTCCAGGATCGATCAAAAGAGCGAAAAATGGACGAAAATTAGCTCCACTGCCTGAAAATTACTGAAAAATTAATTATTGATATGTTGTCGTGGATGGTCCAAAACGTCGAGAAAAAAAATTGTGAAAACATGTTTCGGTTTTCAATTAACCGCCTCTGCAGTCCCTAATCCGCCGGTACAACCTCATCATACAAAATGTGTCTCTATGGACTCGTGGAAATTTGCAGGTGCATTAACTGGTTGGATGGGGTTTTTTAACTTCAAAAACAATGTTCCATAAGGTTTAGCTTGAAAGTATACCGCACCGTTCATTGTTTGTCATTTTCTAGTCAATTTACAAATATTTTTATTCTTCTTCTTCCACTTTGTGTTACCATCTCTATACTTATGTCTACATTTAAACTTCATATCTCCATTACAGAAATATTTAGGCTTTTGTTTTTATGATTCCTTTTCAATTATTTACAAATAAACGAGATAAAGCAATAAAAACTATTTGTGATAACAAAACGATTTAAATGAAAAGAAAACAAAATAAATTTTGTTAATCAATTTTATATAAAAAGAGTGATTTTGTTGGAAGTTTTGATTTGTCGTATTTTTAACAGCTAGATTTCTAAAAACTAATAAAAAATTTTTTAAACATTTTTCTTCATTTAAATCATTGCACTTTTTTCAGTTGCCCTGTGTTGAATCTTCTTTTTTTTTTTTTTGTTTTGCACTTAATTAAATAGAAAAATCTTATTCAAATGTGACCTCTTCTAGCATCGACCAACAAAATATAATAAAATTTAATGAATCCGTGCAGGTACGTCATTTAAATGCATTTTCAAAAGTCAATTCAGTGATGTTCTTTAAGAGCGGAAAATACTTTGGACAACGAAAAATAAGGCTTACTGAAAGTTCATCTTTCTTCTTTATAAAATAGCGGCAAATGGTTAACATTTGTAATAAATTTATTTTATTACAAATAAGTCTACATTTAGCACTTCCGAAATGTAATGAATGTAAGAATCCATCAGTTCGCCAGAACTGAGATATCTAACAAATAAAAAAGGAAGTTCGAACGCTTGACAAAAAGGAAAGGCGTTTTTAGGTTAATACATTCGAGTGTTTCCTTATTTACTTTGTATTGTGCTGATATACACATAGTCTATGCAAGACGTAGATGTATGATGATAGCGTGGCAGGCGCGTTTGGAAAAATGGTTCAAAGAGACTGCCCACCACTCCCCCCTCCCCTCTACCACAGGGGTGGTCGCCAACGGACTTTGCTTGCATCGTCCCGTTGGTCCGACACCATGGTTTCTTGAGCTGGTCCAGCGGTGTGCACTCAGCACATTCCTACTGAAGTTGTTTGGTTAAGAGCCTTACTGCGAAAACCCTCACCGAGGTAAAATCGATACCACGGTGCTGGGAGGTGTAGTATGTCATGCGATATGGCCACATCCGGCCCTAACGTTTGGTTCAGGTGCCTATTATCGCTGTGGTAGCGTGGGCTGTGGTAGATAGTGAACTAGGTCAAAGCAGTTCACGTGTCGAATTTAGGTGACTGCACCCATAGTCCGGGGGCAACCAGGTTGGTGAAAATACAGTAGAGAGATGATAGTATCTCGAGCCTTACCTAGTTCACGGAGGTTTGCGCTCACCATCCATTTTTAGGGAGAGTCGCCGAGGTGACTCACGCTACTTGGGCTGCCTAAATTTCACGCCCATGGGAGCCGTGCGGTTAAAGTGTACGAACGTTAATCTGCAAAACCTACCCCCGCTTTTCAAATGCAGAAACCCCCTTTTAATTACGTCGAAGTCTGTAAGCTCACTCCTCCCCTTCCCTTTACCAATGAAAAAAAAGTAAATTTTTTTTTAATTTCACTTAAATCCAAGGATTGTTTTAGGTGGTTATGTACAAAGTATGCAAACATTACAGGTAATGCAAATCCACAAAAAGTCACGGAACCCGACTTCACAGTGAATAATAAACTTTTAATGTTGGACGCAGGTCGAATTCACTTTGTTAGGTTGCAACACATGCAACACACTCAAAACTCAATACTAAACAACTCAGTTCGGACAACATTATTACGCCAAATGTCACCAAAATTCACTGATGCAATATAATAAATTTTATATTCAGCGGAAAGTCGGGCTCCGTCCAAATGGACGAATTTGTAAAGTGGGGTAAAGTGTTGTGAATTGGTGAATTCTTTTCCATATAATTTGACATTTGTAATTTACAATACTGTAACAACGTTGACTGGGGTAGTTTCTGTAAGGGTTTGCGTCACATGTGTAATTTATATACTTTGTTCTTGTACAGAAACAGCGGCGCCGACTTGTTTACCGTCCATTGGGGGCCAGCAAAATCTTTTAATTTAATGATGTGTGTTTGACAAACATGTCAGACTAAGCAATGAAACAGTAGCTAATGTTTTCATTTATAGCAAAATTTATAAGAAAATTTGTGAAGTAATAGATTCCGAATGAAGCTGCGGTATTTGCCGTTTATGTGACAGAAGTAAGTGTACACGCGAGCGAAGCGACCCACAGCAATTATAGATTTTACAAGAAATATTCTAAAGACTTAAGATAATTTGAATCTCTCAATTTGTGAAACGAGTTTCTTTTTTAATTATTGGAAACTTTCGAAAAACGAGTCTGTTCCGGCCATTAGGGTGCAAATCTGAGACATTCTCATGAAAATTTCAGGCCCGCTTCATTGAAAACTCTACAGATATATGCCACTTGTAGTAGTTTGCAATAGAGATGAGCGGGTTGCCCGAAACTTTGAAAAACCCGAACCGAACCTGAATTGTTTTTTTCGGGTTCATGGGTTTCGGGTTTCGAAAATTTTAATCGGGTAGGGTTCGGTTCGGGCCGGGTTTGGAAACAGTTCGGGTTTCGAAAAATTTTATCGGGTCGGGTTCGGTCCGGGTCGGGTTTCCAAAAATGGTCGACCCGCTCATCTCTAGTTTGCAAGTATAGGTTGAGCGCAACAGGCCCAAAGGCGGTCTATGTGCTGAACCTCGGTTCACCCATGTAACCTATACATCAAGAAGTGACTTCAAAAATGTATGGCCTAGAAGTTTGTAATAACACTTCATCGATACAAAATTGAGCTAGGTATTCCAAAATATTCAAAAAAGATTTGTCGATCCTTCAAAAACGTCAAATGTGAAATGGATTGCTAATTTTGTAGGATGGAATATGCCTTGAATGTCATTTCTGTTCAGAAAGTGATTGAATTTACCTTTCGTTTAATTTGTTATGTTTATTCCTCCCCTCCTGCCCCCCTATATTCGGCGCCTCTGTACAGAAATGACTGGAAAGAGAGCATCTTCTCTCTGTCGTTCTATTACTTACTTTTTCTATTTCTCTTTTGTCTCTCTTTTCACGTATTCGATTGCATTTTGTTCATGTAAAACTTGGTTTTTTGGTTGAAATAGCTAACGCTGCACAATCTTATGATTCTGTTCCTGTAAGAACAAAAAGAATATTCTCTTGATGGTAACAAATCATTTTTGTACGATACAGTAGTTCAGTAAGATTGATTCTTTGATTGTGCTGCTAGTGCATTCAGGTTTTCTTTCTGCGTGACCATGCGCTTTAACTAATTCCTTTTAATTTTACACAATATGGCGCTGGCGCCATTTTAAAGAATACATTCTCCTTCTTTTTAAGAAGAAGATCGTTTGATCAAAAATTAGTTATGCACTTTTGTTGGAGTGCGTACAGCAATAATTATTGGACCCGTACGAAGTACGCAGCTCCTATACGTTTACTACAAACAATTTTATTGTAACATGGGGTAGATCGAGGTGGGAGTTGGGGGGAGGGGGATGCATCTATTATCGTCTTGAAATGACGAATCAGCAATAAAAAAATGTACGTCTGTCTCTGTCTGTCCGTCCGTCTCCACTTTTTTTTCCAAACGGCTCAACCGGTCAGTAGTTGTAGAGAATAAAATTTTAGAGACCACGTGTTTCGGGGTTTTGGGTAAAAATGCCATAATCCTGAGATATGACCAGTGACCACTTCTAGAATTAGGAGGGTTGACCCATATCTCTAGAACTATAATAGATAGAAAGTTACTTCCAAAGTCAAAGTTGTAGAGAATAAAATTTTAGTGAACACGTGTTTCAGGGTTTTAGGGTGTAAGCTTTTCTAGATTTGAATGGTCTCAGACGTACTTCGGTAGGACCTTTGACATTACCTTGGGTAATTTTTATGGATGAAAAGAACAGAAAACGTTGGATTGTTTGCTTATTTGTATATTTAGATACGTTCGAGTCTCTTTGCCACATTTATTCTGATACGTACGGGTCTTTAGCTGTGTTTATTCGTTAAATTAACTTTGACAAGTCTAGCCATAGGGGGCCGTTCATAAAGGATGTCACGTCAAAATCGGCTTTTTTCGTACCCCCCCCCTCCCCCCTGTCACGCCAGCCTCATACCCCCCCTGTCCGTCACGCTGACTTACCAATTAGCATGACACTCAAATTTCCAGAAGTATTAGCACTAAATGTTAATGAGTATGTTACAGTACGTTGCATGACAGAAGAACAAAAGTTAACAGAATAGAACCATTTTCGAAAATTCGTCGTACCTTACGGTAACAGAGTTTCACAGTTGTGTGGGTCAGTTGTTGTTCTCCCGGCTGAGCTACATTGCTGTTTTTTAGACCCGTATGAAGTAAGTGTCTACAGTGTTTGTCACTACGTTTGTAACATTGGGTTCTAAAAAACGAAATCTGCAAAAAATGTCCTTCATAATGTTCGTCTGTGCCCCTATTTTTCGGCCAAATCTGAACCAACCTTGATATCCGTCGTATTGAATTTGAGAGATTGGGTCTTTCGATCATGATTTTGCAATCACTGTTCTTTTGACACGAATCGTACGGGTCTAGCGTAAGCCCTACGCTTGATTGTGTGATTGATTATGTGACTCCTTTCACTGTTGCGTCTCGCCCGACCCGAATTCGGCGTTCGAAGCTTATGACGTACGGGTGCAACTACTTTTATTGTAGTTAGCGTGACGTCATGCAGCTCACGAACCCCCCCCCCCTCCCTCCCCCCTGTCACGGATGTCCTAGACTCGCCTCCCCTCCTTACCCTTTATGAACGGTCCCTAGAAATTACATGGGTAGACCTGTCAAAATGTTCACCAGTGAACTTCACCAGGAATTGCTGTAAGCGCTCGTGAGGTTACGATTTCTGGTTGCACATCGTTCAAAAATTTCATTTTTGATTGACTCCAGGAGGATGTCAGTTACTAATTTTACTAAATTTACTAAAATTTTACTAAATTTGCGTTGCATGGCCGAATCGAGTTACAAATCGATTTTTTCTTCTTCGGCAATAACGAATTATGAATGAATATTGGATGAAAAACAGGTAGTGATACAGATCTCTCGCCGTCTTATGCGGTATATGCGTACCGCAAATCTTCAAACCACATAATTCGAGCCTCGTGTAGTTGACATGTCAAAAAAAGCATTTATATGGAACGTACATACCGCATATACGGCGAGAGATCTACCCTTGTGGTTGACTTTCCTACTCTACAGCGCCACCTATCATTTCTCTGTACTAAACGCGAGGATTACCGTCCGAATTTTTAACGGGTTATGTGAATTTTTTTGTGTAGGATACACTATTCGAAATAAAAAATTGGCGGCTTTCATTTGTACACTTTTGAAACTAAAATATAGAATCAACCTTAAGTTTTCGAGGCAAGTCGTAGAAGAACTTTTTGTTCTGAATGCTTAATTCACATCATATCTTTACTCGATAATTTATTCATCAAATGCTCAAAGTTAAAAGCAAGCAATTTTAAGTCACTTACAATACAAACATTTTTCGTATTTTAAGTTATCGACACAGATCTCAAACTGAGGAAAGTGAAACCTTTAATACTCCGACTATTAATAATTATTCGCGATTGTGATTGAAATTAGGTAAGTTACTCATTTAGTTAATTTGTTCGAAAACCGGTTAACGTACCGTACAGAATTCATCAGTTCAATAACTCTAACATAATCTATACGAAATAAACTATTGATAAAGAGTTTAACGATTTCAACTTTGTTCGGGTTTGATGGTTTGATAAATGATTTGTTGATTGGTTGACGGAGACGATACTATAATCTGTTGTTGTTGCAAAATTATTTGTTGAGGTTGTTGTGTTTGCTGTTGTTGAAGTTGTTGTTGTTGCTGCTGTTGTAGTTGTTGCTGCTGTTGTTGTTGCTGTTGCTGGATTTGTTGTTGTTGTGGTTGTTGCGTACTTGGACCTGGACTATATTGGAACTGAAACAGAAATGGAAAAATGATTTCGCGGATGTAAAAACCACGACCAATTTCGATTTCTTACCGAATTGTCTGGACTTTGGTCCATTTGTGAGGTACTTAATGCTTCTAAACCACTAATGTCGTACTTTCCTCGCTTGAATCGTCCATACAAGGAACTATATGGCAAATTGTAGTGAATGGCAGCTTGATTAATGGACATTTCTCCAACACTATAAAATATTTGTGAATTGAACTTTAGCAAAGTGAATACACTGTCAAAGGTTACGCTAAGTGATGAAAGTTCATCTTCTCTAATAAGTGTGAAGAACCTTAGGGACTTCAATGAACTTATTTTTGCAAGAATGACATGAGCTCCAGAAAAAAATTCAGTTTTCTTCCGGACTATCTCCTCACCTTTCAGGTTTGTGTCACAAGACTGTATTGACAACTTCATTATAAAAATTTCAGCTTCTGCTAGCCTTCACACACATATCAAGGTGCACCGTGGTGCACAGAGTTTCTGTGTTATAAACCCGTTAGAAGAATGAAGTTCTTCTAGAACTGTGCGCCGGCGAGCCACGCCGGCCGATTTTGGGTTTAGCCGACATTAGCCGACTCTACCTTAAGTCGCCGCCACAGCCGATGTTCGATCGGCGGCTAAAATCGGCTGGGATAGTTTTTGTGAAACGTAATTGTTGTAAGGAATTTCGTGACGGCATTCAGTATTTTTTACAATATATTTCACTATATTTAGACCCGTACGAAGTACGTAGGTCTGATGCGTTTACTACCACGTTTGTTACATTGCGAATTCGAACCCGGGAGTAAGGGGGAAACTTTTTTTGTTGCCTCCAGATGACAAATCAGCGAAAAAAACAATGTCCGTCTGCGGTCTGTCTTCGGTCTGTGGTCTTGTCTGTCGTCGGTCTGCGGTCTGTCTGTCCGTCAACACGATAACTGAGTAAATCTTGACCGATTTTCAAAAACTTTCTTTCCTGAAAGGTAGTCGAAAAATATTTTATGGTATTGAATCTGGGCACTGTCAGCCCAAGGGCCGCCGAGCTAGGGCCGTTTAAGTGGTTTTTGGTCTTTTGCACATAACTCGAGTAAATCTTTTCTGATTTTCATAAATGTTTTTTTGTTTGAAAGATCTGGGCATGGCCGACAATTTATGGAAGAAACTTTTTTTTAATTTGAGTCCTCGGACTTAGCTAGGGCACTAAAAACGAGTCTCTGCTAGGGCTCTATGTGTTTTTTGTACATAACTCGAGTAAATCTCTTCCGATTTTCAAAACCTTTCTTTTGTTTGAAAGATCTGGGCACGGCCGACAACTTATGGAAGAAACATTTTCCGATTTGCGTCTTTGGACTTAGCTAGGGCACTAAAAAGAGTCTTTGTTAGGGCCCTACGTGTTTTTTGTACATAACTCGAGTAAATCTCTTCCGATTTTCAAAAACTTTTTTTGTTTGAAAGATCTCGGCACGGCCGACAATTTGTAGAAGAATTTTTGCCTGAGCTTAGGGCTCAAGTGGGCCTCATGTCGGTCCTAAGGTCGGCCCTAACATAAAAAAATGTTTTTTGCTATGTTGCAGAGCAAATTGAGGGAAACATTTTTGTCTATGGAAGTATGTATCCCAGGCCTCTACTTAAGGCCCTTGGTCGGCCCTAGCCCAAAAAATAGTTTTTTGCTATGTTGTAGACAAAATTGAGGAGAACATTTTTCTCTATTTGAAGGTCAATTTTGTGCGTTCGGAGAATTTTTTTACACCATTACTTCGGACGGGTTTTTCAAAATTTCCCTATGGGCAATTTCCAATACAGTCTAATGTGAACGCAATATTTACTTAAATACGTTCCAGTCTTTTCGTAACATCAACTCTGCCACATCTATTCTGATACGTACGGGTCCCTTCTATGTTTTCATTATATTTTGACTGTATACGTGGGGAGGTAGCACGGATCACAATTTTATTATATGCGCGGTAACACAGTTTTCCCATACAAAAAAAAATTCAGCACATCCGCTCATGTATAACGCGGCGAATTTTTTGTATGACAAGTTGTGTGTCGCTCGCGAATCTGATCAGCACTACACCCTAAAGTTACAGCCTTGGAAATAAAATACTGCTGGAATAGTCAGTGATTCTCTTACTGCGGTAAGTGCTGTGTGCATACGAAGGACGAAATGAAGAGAGATCGAGTATGACTTTCAATCATGTCGACACTTAGGGGTGGCTGTTACACAGTCTTGTATCTTTTTCCTTCTCGTTCTGTCATTTCATTCCCGCTAATTTTGCATTGAAAAAATTGTCCAGAATCATGACACTTCTAAAGAAATCTTGAAAGATTGAGCACTGTACAATTTCGTGACAATATCTATGAACTCAATGTCCCAAATTCGAAACAAAGGCTTTAAACTTTCCAACGCTAAAAATGAAATAAGCTTATCGATTACTCGACTGGCGAAGACATAATTTGTTGTCAATTATTGTTGACACAATTTTATTTTCCACAATAAATGTCAATTTTGTTAAAAAAAAAATGAGATTGCGTTGTGTAAAATTCAATATTTTCGTTAGTTTCATTTCTTAATTTTTTAATAATTTAGCCGCCGAAGCCACTGCCGCCGAGGCAATTTTCTACTTAGCCAGCCGAAAATTTTCATCGGCCTCAGTTTAGCCACCGAAGTCATCAGCTAAGAACGGCGCACAGCTCTAAGTTCTTCGAAAAGGGGTCTTATGGGCTTGCCCCTAAAGTTTATAACCAGTCGAATGTCGACCCGGGAGTCAGTTAGTTTTTCGTTTTGAGGTGTAAATAAGACAAATCTGCAAAAATTTTGTCTGCCCGTCTGTGTGTCTGTTAATACAATAACTTGAATTGGATCCACCATACTGAAGACAAAGCACAGAAGGCAGTATGACGGCGTTTTGGATCTGCAAGAACTCTTTCGAGAGGAACTGGTTCTATCGTCTAAGGCCTTTCTGTGGTTGTACGAGGCTGTCATCCGACTTATGATGAGACATGGATCAGTAGTATGGTGGCCAAGAATGGACGTGGGGAAGGTGAGAAAAAGACTGAATGAGATAGAAAGGCTGGTACGCATACTGGAGCTATGAAGACTGTGGCCTTGAAGACTTTGCTGGCGATACGGCCTCTGGACTTAATAATGCCCCGTACTTACGTATTGGGCATGATAGAATTAGAGACGTTATTTTGGATCCGTTTTTTGACATGGCAAGGAACAAAATGATGCGACGCAAGTAACTGACTTTACTATGGGGTTTCAAACAATACTTCTGAGCAGGCAAGAATGGCTACATGGATGGCCAGCTTGTCTGCCTAGAAATCCGAAAATGTTATTCAGGGATGGATCTAAGGCTGTGGAATGGACAGGGGCTGGAGTGTACAGTTTGGACACTGCACAGGGCAAAGTGTTCAGGACGGTAATGACGATGACGAAAGGTACATCAGGGCCAAAAGAAAAGTGCCCGGAGAAGCTAGGTGCCTTAGTGAAAAAGCTCTTCCCACAGCACGAAAAGATCACATGGCCGCAAACTCCTTATGGCCATGAAGCGGAAGACAGACATGAACGGTCGATCATTGCAGAAGAAATCCAGATGGCTGCAAAAAAGTCAAAGAATAACAAGGCGCCAGGACCAAATGGAATCCCCAATGTAGCTCTGAAGACGCGAAGCCTAACATGCTCAGATTGACAACAAAGAGTTTTGCAGATTAACGTGTGCACCTAGCATAGCCTTAACCGCACGACTCCCATGGGTGTGGAATTGGGATACGCCCAATTAGCGCGAGTGTGAAAACTCTACCCAATCGAGATCATGCATGCAAGTGCATTCTCTCACTCCAGGTCGGAGCCGAGACCTATCGTAATCTCTACTGCTTTGATGGAATGGCGCAGTCGCCGAATTAAAACCACAGAAACCACGTTACAGCACCATTAGGCACCTCAACCTTGTTGGGGTCTAGCATCGAGGTTGTTGACATTTGAAGGGCTCCCCAACCCCGTGGTACCAATATTAGACCCTCGGGTAGGGCTCGTAGCCACAAGTGACTACTACAGCTGGGAACTTGCATTCCCGGCACTGCTAGATCTGCTCGGGTACGTGGTGTCGCCATTCTACAATGGTCTTTCTGGGATTGCCCTGGGTAGACCCAGAAACGTTACCCCGCGCATGCTCAGATTGACAATGCAGAAATGCCTCGACGACGGATTTCCTGAAATATGGAAGAAACAGAAATTGGTCCTAATACCAAAACTAAGGAAACCGCCAGACAAGTCATCATCATATAGACTTGTATGTTTGTTGGACGGATTGGGAAAAATGCTGGAAGCCGCGATCCTGAATAGTCAGACGAACAATTCGGATTTCGTAAAGGGAGATCGGCGATTGAGGCCATTAAAAAAGTTATAGAGGTTGCCGAAAAGGCGTGAAAGCAAAAAATACGGGGTAACCGCTTCTGTGCCGTAACGACGATAGACGTTAGAAGTGCCTTTAATAGCGCAAGCTGGATGGAGATAGCAAAAGCGTTGCATGCCATGAAAGTCCCGGATTACCTCTGCAGGGTGCTAAAAAGCTATTTCGAGCGACTAGTACATATGATACTACTGAAGGGAAAAATACAACAGACATCACAGCTGGAGTACCACAGGGATCCACATTAGGACCCACGCTGTTGAATGTAATGTATGAGACAGCGCTGTCGCTGAAACTGCCAAGATACGCTACGACTATGGCTTTTGCCGACTTGATCCTCACGGTGTCCGGAACGTCGAAGATGGAGGTGGAAGGAGATACGATGGAGACGCTAGAAACTGTCAAAAACTGGATGACAACGGCAAAACTGAAGCTGGCACACCAGAAAACCAAGATCATGCTAGTGAGTAACTGTAAAAAAACTGAGCGGATCGCAATGAACATTGACGGGGAAGAAATCACACCCACTCGTCAATTAAAGTACATTGGAGTTATTCTGAACAACCGCAGAAATTTTAATAGTCATGTGGACTACATGTACGAAAAGGCAATGAAAGACACCGAAGCACTGACCAGAATTATGCCAAACTGCTTGGAACCGCGCGTCAGCATAAGGAGGCTTCTAGCAAGCGTCACAAAATCGATATTGCGCTACGGGGCACTAGCGTGGAAAAAGGCTTTATATACGAAGACGAATGGAAGGAGACTGAATAGAGCCCAAAGGCTGGCAAATATAATAGTAGCAAGCGCAAGTGAGTGGATCAGAGGTAAATGTCGAAAACATAATATCGGAGATGTTCCGCGATGAGGAGGTGTGGAAAGTAGCGGATAATGTAGTTGCGAAAATAATGGGGAAGCTGTAAAGTGCATGGAGAGACGATCAAAGAAGACTGCCAGTTGAACTGAAAGGCAAGGTGCGAAAGCACAGCACCTCCCCGAAGTAATTCTGTGAGGCGGTTCCGGGGAGAAGAGAGCGTGGAGAGTAAGGAAGGAAGTTTTACTTGGTAGTCATTGAAGAATGGAATCCAACACTACCTTGGTTCAGGAGGACTGGATGTCTATAAAGATTTCCTCACCCTTATAAAAAAAGGTAGTTGGTTCCGTTTGGGTAAAGCTTCCAGCGTACTTCATACAAAGGTTGATGCAGCATTCATGGGAGCAAGAGAATCACTGCCGATGGGGACGCAGTGAAGGGAGATCTTTATCTGTTCAGACAGAAAAGAGATGATTAAGGCGCTCAAATCGCCCACTTCAACCTTCAGGCTTCTTAAATAAGGAAATGATTATTATACTCTGGCATGGAGGTGGAGTGAAACGTAGAGGGTAGGATCTACTGCCATGACGAGTGGCGTTGAACCACGTCTGTCAATACCCCAGGCACTATGTGAGGACGCATTAAAAGACGGGGTGCGGCGGGAGCATGCGGAACGCTGGAAAGCATATGAAGGAGACGCTCATACAAAACGCTTCTTCCCGAAGCCCGCCGCGAAATGGGCCGATGAAATGCTGAAAATGGACCAAGTCGTATTAGGGGGGTAGTAGGGGCGACCACTGGACACTGTGGGCCCAACCGACACCTGGATACAACTGTCGGAAACCCCAAGGTGATCTTGCGAATTGGAAGAGGAAACGGAGATCCACGTAATATGTGATTGCCCCAAATTACTCCAAGACGCAGGATTCTTTGGGATTTCGTTGTGAGACCATCAAAAGCTATCAAACTTGGACCTACCACTTCCAACAACCTGGACGCAACAGGAAAAAGAAGCCAAACAGACGCTTGGGTCAAAGTTTTGCACAGCTTTTTTGGCGTCAATACTACTCCACCCACAGTGTACACCCAACCCATGCAACGCCACCCTACACGATAGTTGTTAGTTGTTCATTTCTTAAATGATGAAATTTGTTGTGCTGTGCTCTAGAGAAAATATTTTTTTGTCAATGGAGGTATCTGTCCTTACAGGGCTCTTGATCCGTCCTAAGATTGTCTCTAGCACAAAAAATCTTTTGACATTTTTGAAATTTTTGAAATTTTTTGATTTTTTTTTTTATTTTTGTACAGTTTGAACAATTCAAATACTTTATTCTGACGTAGCAATCGTCGATTCTTCTTGCTTCACAACTAAACTTACCGAACTGATTCTAATGCGTCGGTCATTGCGTCTTCTGACCACGGAGTAGGATTTGATCTTGACAATTCAATGCCTTCCCGTTTACAGCGACCATACAATGTACCTGGAAAGATAAGCAAATTTTTTCGAATATTTTCTTCCATTGCACAGATTTCGCACTATTTGAACAAATTAAGCAAAGGAAATTCTCACCTGTCGGTATACCAAATTCAGTACTAGCTTTTTGAACTGATGTATTTCCCGTTCGAATAGCCTCTAAAGCACGTTCTAAATCTTCCTGAGTCCATGTTGTTGGCGCTGCATTGAAAGGGGCTGCTAATCGGATTCCTTCCTTCCGCGCAATTTTGTACAGCGTAGACGATGGAATGCCATAAGCTTTTGATGCTTTGTTAGCCGAAATTTGGCCGGTTCGCAAGGCTTCCAGCGCACTATTTAATGAATCTTCACTCCACGATTTGGTCGGACCTTCTTTTTTTGGCGTATCGATGCCCATTCGATGAGCTCGTTGCCACAATGTTGTTGATGGGATGCCAAACGTAACCGACGCCTTGGTTAAGCTCATATTGTGCGTGCGCAACGCATCCAGAGCTGATTCCATATCCTCTTTAGTCCATGTTTTTTGTCCACCTTGACCGTCATCTTTCTTTTGGCTGGGGCAAACGAGATTTGTGTATTGTAACTGACCGTCTAACGCATTGCTCGGTCTAGAGTCTTCACTGGATTCAGAGTTGTATATTTCCACTGAAAAGAAAACAGATTCAAGGTGTCAAAGTGCACAGAAATCGAAACGGAAATGTTACCCATGTGACTAGAAGTCAACATTGTAACTATTTCGGGTGTGATAATCATATTTGGTTCATCACTGCTTGAATTCGGTTTTCCTAAAACTAGAACAGAGCCGTGTGATTGCAAAAGAAATTGTTATTTCCACCACCAGGAAGAAAAAATGTTTTTTCGACTAGTTCAAAGTTTACATCAGAAATGAAAAACTGTTAAAAAAGCAAGCCAGTTACATGCGTGTTAAGTTAGAAACACTAAAAGAAATAGGGAGCGACCATTACGTTCGCTTGTGAAAATTATGTTTTTTCCCCGGTATCCGCTAAAATCGGGTTGAATCTCCCGTTTTTAAAAGAAAATTTCCCGTTTTTGAATGAAAATTTCCCGATTTTGGTAATAAAATTTCCCAATTTCGAGGGTAGTGCTACCTGGACGTAATTTCCTAGTTTAGTTGCTGATTATGGCATTCAGCGCCCACCCAAAAAAATTCCGGACCCCGGAAACATGCTCCTCTTTCCCTCGGTCGAAACCCCATTTGGTAATTTTAAGCTTTTTAGCTAGTTCCCGTTTTTTAGTAATTTCCCAATTTTCAATCATTTCCTCGATTTATGTTATTTCACGATTTTATGTTATTTCTTGATTTTTAGTTATTTCCCTATTTTTAGTCATTTCTCGGTTTTTAGTTATTTCTCTATTTTCAATCAATCATTTCCCAATTTTTAATAATTTCCCTATTTTTGGTCATTTCCCTATTTTAATTATTTCCCGATTTTTACTTATTTCCCCATTTTTTGTTATTTCCC